>CM028926.1:112500-712500 GCA_016801845.1 Polydactylus sextarius
TCAACCTGCTTCAGCTGGCGGTTCAGGGGCTCTGCTGGACTCGAGAACTGACACAGTGGCATGACAAGTCCCAGGTGGAATATCTTGGGACCGATGAACCACGGCGCAGATGTTTGGTCCTGGGCATATGTGAGTCGGACTGACTCAGTGTCGGCCTCCTGGCGGTGACCGCTGCTGATGCTCAGGCTAATGGCTGAACTCCAAAAATGTTCAAAAATCGATGCAATAATGTAATAATAAAAATAATATGTTATAAAAAGATGAACAAATGTTTGCTGGCGAAATTAAGGAAACTTTAAGTTGAATTTCAACGTCGCAAGAGAAAAGTAAATTTATGAAAAAGATTGTCTCGAGAAGTTAAGAAAATAAAATAAGAAGAAGACTAGAACTGAAGAAGATAACTTCAAGTTGTGTGGAGAGAGTGTGAGACAAAAGAAAAGTAAACTGAAGTGAACTGAAGTGAAGAAGAAGCGAAGAAGTGTAGAAGCGAATGAGAGTCTCTTTACACCTTGAGGAGTGTGATGTCATCCACCCTTGGCTACAATAAGAGTCCTTGGTTTCAGTTGGCGCGAATTTCTGATTTACGTTCAAGCCTGGACTCTAGGGCCTGCAGCCCCCTCCTCCTCATTCACCATGACCTAATTATGTAGTCATACACATTAATATTATACATTTGTGATCTCTACAACAATTTCATATTCCCCATGAAAGCAGCAACTTATTATTATGACAGTGACCTTACTGGAGGGAATGGTGATTTGCAATGTGACACAAACAATAATAAGACATTAAGTGTTCTTTGCACCTTTGAATGTGGCACCATCTGGTCCAGGTTGGCTTCGATCAGATAAGGGAGAAAAGGGGGTTTTATGGTTATGGAGGAGTCTGGTCGTGTAATTTATGACAGGAGATCCACGTCCTGTGGATGAGTGGTTTCATCTTTTCTTAGTGATAAGTGTGATAACCAGTGAGTCAGCTACAGCTGTGTATCTCTAAGACATCAGATCTTACCTGTCTGTGACAGGAAAGGTAATCTGTCTGTGTGTCTGTAAGACATCTTATCTGACCTATCTACGTCTGTAGCATCAAGGCAAACCAGTCTCTATGGCTCTGTGATGTCATAGCATAACTGTCTATGTGACTGGGATGTTGGATCTTCCCATCTGTTCCTGTGATGTCATCTATGACTGTGTATCTGTGACTGTGTTAGCTTCAAGGCAAACCTGCCTGTAACCCAGGTTATTAGGTCCTCATTAATAGTCCAGTTCATCAGTTTATTGAATAAATGAATAAATAAATAAATAAATAGGGTTTGATTTGAAATAATCTTACAAAAATGAAATTTAATAGTATTTTTTTTTCTTCTCTCTTCTTCATTAAAACCTTAAATATGTTGATAAATAGGAGACATGATTATCAAATTTTAAATAAAAAGAGTTTAATGCATCAGCCAACTGCTTGTCAGAATTAAAACCAATCAGGGTAGTGAGTTTCATACCGTTCCAGGCATCTTTCAAGTTATTACTGCCCAGCTCAGCTTCAGTTTTGTCTTTATATGCAAGTTTGGCCCTTTTAATTTCTGATCTAATCTCCTTCTTAGTTTCTTTAACTCACATTTCCCTCCTTGAAAGTGTATTTCCTTTTCTGAATCAGGCCCTTAGGCCCTTAAAGGCTGACGCAGCCCAAGGTTTATTGTTGGGGAAAAACTTCACCAGCCTTAGTTGGAATAACATTGTCTCTGCAAAAGGAGATGTAACTGCATATAATGTCCGTCGGTTCATCTATATTGTCCGAGGTGTCAGTGAATACCGACCAGTCAGTGCAATAAAAGCACCCATGCAGGGTGTGAGAGGACTCCTCGTTCCAGAGCATCACCTGTCGTTTGCGCACCTTCTCCCTCCTCAGCACAGACTTATAGACAGGATGAAGATGCACTGTGTTGTGATCAGAGGATCAAAGGGCAGGACCCACTGTGGACTTATATGCTCCCTTCATGTCATAACGGAGTCCAAAGTTTTCTCATGACACATGGGACAATTTACGTACTGATAAAAAATTATATTGGGAGCATCGGGAAAGTTTGATTAAAGAGACTGAATCACTCTGAAGATAGTATTGGCTGCAACTTCGCATTTGTGATGTACACACGAGGGAATTCCCTCAGGAGATAAAAGGGTCTCAGTGACACTGACAGGAGCTCTATGTCAGGCAAACACAACCGCTCACACACAGTGAAGGTAATGCACTATCTTCGGTTAATGTACAGGCACACACCCCCTCCATGTTTTAAGTGTGTTACCTCGCCATCTCGATCCAGCCGAATTGGGGCTCCAAAGCCAGTTAAGTCCAGGGAAGCGTCGGAATCCAAGGCGGAAAGCCATGTTTCAGTGAATGTCAAGAGGCAAGCATCCCAGTATTCCCGATGATGAGTAACATATCTATGTAGCTCATCAATTTTATTCCTTAGTGATTGGACGTTGGCAAGAATAATAGAAGGCAGGGGGATACAGTTGTTTTGAAGTTGTCTCCGTAGTTGCCGATGCACGCCGCATTTCTTTCCCCTTTTCCTTTTGTTGGCTACGTTCTGGAAATTATTCCTTGCAATCACAGGATTGTTCAGTATCTCTGGTCTTATATTGGAGATCTGTGTTGAGAAAAGTGCAGGGTCCACATGAGCAGTGCCCTGGTCTGGAAACAGGACTGTTTTACATCAGAAATTTAGAATGAAATTTAACAAATTTAGACTGTTATTGATTTGATTTTGTCTCGATCTCAAGGTTGAGTTCCGATTCAATAAATCCATCCGTCCTCACCCACAAAAGCACCAAACTTAGTCTAAATATAACAAAATTAATAAACAAAGATAAAACAATAACAAACAACAAACAGTGAATGGAGAAGATGTAACCCCGGTTATTAGGCCCTCATTAATAGTCTAGTTCATCCGTTTATTGAATAAATAAATAAATAAATAAATAGGGTTTGATTTGAAATAATCTTACAAAAAATGAAATTTAATAGTATTTTTTTTTCTTTTCTTTTCTCTTCTTCACTAAAACCTTAAATATGTCGATAAATAGGAAGGAAAGCAAGTGTACACAACTTAATTATATCTGTTAAAGAGAAAACAGGTGTTTTGTTTTTCCAGGCAGGACGAATGTGTCTTTCTGAGGGTGTACAAGAAGCGGGGACACGGGAAGTTCACGTGATGTAAGTCGACCAATCAGATGCCGTCAGGGTGTATGGGTTGTTGTTTTCTTTTCCGGTCTCGTTCTCTCTGCCGGACCGATGTCGCGGTGGCTGCGCGCTAACTTTTCTGCTGCTGATATACTTTGTTTTGTACGAAAGAGCAAGACATTTCAATTATTTTTTTCATTGTCACTGTCATCTTTGACTAAGGATTTATTGCCAGGCTGTGTATTTTGCGGACGAAACAAGGAAAAAGAAGTGAATCCTGGGTTGATGAGAGCCGTGTAATCTGCAATTGTGCTGAAGTGTGTGTGTGTATATGGCATTTGAGTCTCTGGCCGGGTTCTTTTTCTTTGCATGATTCCTGGGTTGTGTGCAAGAAGACTTCTTCTGCTGGGATTCTCCCTTTCCTGCAGGGGCAGGAGTGAACCTCAGTGGTTGTGGCGAGCCACCTAAAGTGAACTGTGACAGTGAGAAATTCTGGGTTTTATTTTGTGAACTGTTTTGCCAACGTCTCTTGTGTTTATAGACGTTGTATTTTTTTATATATTTATTCTTTTTTTAAATCTCTTTAATCAATACAATCCATGTAAATACTTATTGTTGGTTCTGTGAGTTTTACTCCTCCATTCCACGCACATTGCTAATACCCCTTTCTCCTATAGCGAGTTTAGACTTCTGATTTGCTGGTCCATGAGATAATTAACGGGTTGATCAAAACATACCTGTACCACTCAGTCTTTACGATTACTAGTTGGGCTGAGGCGGGTTACATGCCTGCATCTCTGAAGTTGCAGAGCAGTTTAGCTGTGATATCAGAAAGAACACCTGCCTGTCTGTGACATCATGTCTTAACTGTTCCCGTAACTATAGTGTCAGATCCCAGCTGCCCATGCCTCTGTGATTTTATAGCATTTCTGTGTCTCTGTGACATCACACTTAATTTTTTTTTTGTCTTTGTGAAATCAAAAATGACCTGCCTCTGTCTCTTTGTTATCTTATCTTAACTGTTTGTGAGTCATAATACAGACATAATAAGACATAATATCTTTCTATTACCTATCAGTGCTTCTGTATCTTCAAGGCCGACCTGACTGTGCCGATGAACAGAAGCAGCTGAATTCTCCCTCCACCTCTGTCTGTGACACAGATAGTCTGACACTTCACATATATTCTAGTACTGATGACAACATGTTCTGTGTATCCCTCTGGTGACTGCTGTAAACCTCCACTTCTGTCAGGAGGATATATGAACTGGATTCTCTAATACTGTGCTCCTTTATCTTTTTCTTCACCTTCATGTAACTAGGACAACAAACAGGACTGTCCTCAACGTTTCAAATTCACTTTAACACTTGTTAGTGATGCAGTGCCTGACATTTGTTAAAACTATTGTTCTTCTACTCTTCCGGCAAATTTTTGGTTGCTAACTACTAACATATTGTAGATAGGACACAGACAAATAACTCACTAAAATGTGCGGAGACTTAGTGTGCTATTATTCTTTTTCCACCAAAAGTGAATTATTCGCGACCTATTTTTTGAAATAGAAAATTTGAAAACAGTTTAATAAATAAATGGGAGAAGTTAAAACAAATCACAAATTTTCAAGGTTTTTCAAACATATGCTGCTCTGGCTCTGAGACATCATTAAAACTTTAAATGTAGACAAAATTCTCCTGTATTGAACTGGCATTCAACTTTTTTGCTAGGTTGTATGCTTTTTGATCAGTCACAGATCAATAACTATGATCAATTTTGGAGAAATTTAGACTTTATGATTTTTTTTATAATGTGGGTGGAATGATTGTGCTAAAGTGTGGACCAGAGTGGAAACAGCTTTCACAAAATGCTCTGATTTTTTTTTACATGGTGCGCACAGCCACAATTTTCACTCTACACATATGATTTTCATCCAAGTTGTAGTCACACTTGTCATGTTTCATACGGTTTTTGAATTAGAAACCTTTAAGTGACAAGAGTTCAGGTCTACTCCGTCATTGAATCAAATGTGAATCCACAGAGACATTTTACAAAAAAAGCAGAAATTTCTTTTTTTTTTTTACTTGCTGTGTTGTCCACATTTTTGACACTAGGAACAAAAATATTACATCAATGTGTTCAGTAAAGCCTTGTAGCACTGATGGTTACACATTTTTGTCGATATCTGCTTTACTTATTGAATAAATAGCAGTAGTTTGGAGACCTAACCCTGTCCCATTTCCTGCTGCTTTGACATGCACCAACATATTTCTGTGTGCGTGTATGTGTGACTTGGTAGTGAAGTGTGTCTGCCTGTCTCTTCATGACAGTTGATCACACAAAGACAAATTATACATCAAAACGTGCGTCTTGGCCAGACTATTACTTTTTTGTGACATAATTTACAAAAACCTGTGCCAAATTCTCTCCAATGTAAAAGAATGCGATTAGATGAAACAAATTTTTTCTGCATAAAAATCAGTATATCATCGTAGTATCATAACCAAGTCACCAACAGTTCATTATGGAATAAAGATAGGATAAGGCGAGAAAAGGTAGAATTTTTTCTATTTAGCACTGCAAGAGTAGTTAAACGTGTAGACCAGGGGTTCTCAAACTCTTCCACAAAGGGTTAAGTTGCTGCATATTTCTACCAACTAGCCACGATAATACAGTTTGATTCAATCAACTGTGTGAAGACCGAGACTGAAGAACGTAAATAAGTCAATTCTGAAAGGCTGCTTGCTGGAAATCACAGGAGGGTCTCACAGACCGTAAGCTAAATGGTCGTTTAGACCTACACCTCCCATGTGATATCCCCACTTTTACTGATAATTTGATCTCTAAGACCTTGGCAGTATTATATTTAGTAGTGAGACTGAGATACGATGTTCAGCCAAAAGACAATGGCGGACTTCTGTTGACGACACTTCAGAGGGGACTTAGATGTGGATATGGATAAGGTACAAGCGGGTGATACCAAACGATGAGAGCGCCCAAGCAGACACATTGCATCATGAAAAGGTTAGAATATTAAGATTAAAACCATCGGCCTTGAGAAATTTCAACAGAAGTTTGCCCTTAGTTAGAGTGAACCAGGGAGAAACTTGCTGGTTCTTTGAGCTCCATCCATAGTCTTTAGAGAAAAGGGCTCCCCAAACATACAATCAGTCATTTCTAAGAAGAAGGGCAACATGATAATGCTCCAATGTAGACCTTAACTCTGATGAATCAGATGCCTGAAAGTTTAATAAGAAGTTGGCACGCCTTGAGCGTTATAAGCTGAGGGAGATGAAGAGACCGATTGTACATTAGGCGCTGCGCACAAATAGAACAATCTTAACAGCCAGGAATAGCTATTCTACTACTTGACGCTGACAAAGCAGCGGGAAGTGGCAATATTTGTGGTCTGTATTGCAAAAATTTCATCTTGGCTAAGCTTTTATCAAGTTTTTTGACACAGAACTTGTACCTCTTGATTGAACCATCTAGAGAACTGCTAGCTTTCCCATTTTCTGTGGTACAAGACAGGGGCTGCAGCCTTTCTGTTTATTCTCTTTCTCTCAAACCTATTTTACACGCACCTTAGACAAAAATTCTGGATAAGACAAACATCTCATACCCTATCATCCTGAGACGATGTCCCTCACAAAGATGACGGACATAGAAAACTCTGTTAAGTCATTATAATGGCTTTTTGGATTTTCAAACAGCAGTCTGATTGGCCCAGTTGCCCAAAATATCAAGCCCGATTCCGGCTAGTAACTGATCACATACTTAGGAAAACCTTTGAGAAAATACTGCAACCATGAAAGTGTCTACTGATAATGATCTTGCAACCACCAGAAAGCATGCGAGTATCTGTAATAAAATGAATCCCAGGTTTCACCGTAAGATATGTCCTTTTTAACTGTTCATGGAACTGTTCATGAACAGTTAAACTGTTCATGGACCATGCCACACAGTAATGTTTATGTTCTAGAGGGACACTTTCAGTTATTTGGACTGGTTCTTCTGAGCTCCATCCATACTGCTTTAGAGAAAGGCCCCCACAAACACACCAATGTAGCCTTAGTCTCATTGCTACCAAAGAAGGACAAGGACCCGTTACAATGCTCCAACTGCAGACCAATATCTCTGATGAATTCAGATCTGAAAGTTTACTCTAAGTTGCTGGCACGCCTGGAGCGTTATATGGATGAACTAATTCATGAAGAGCTACCTTGCAGTGGATAACATTAGGCGTTTAATGCACATAATAGAATAATCTTAACAGCTTCAGGTGCTGTGTGCTATTCTATTACTTGACGCTGCCAAAGCTTTTGATAGGGTCGAGTGGCAATATTTGTGGTCTGTATTGCAAAAATTTCATCTTGGTGAAGCTTTTATCAAGTTTGCACACAGAACTTGTACCATCTTGATTGAACCATCTAGATTGAACTCTAGACCCTTTCCCATTTTCTGTGGTACAAGACAGGGCTGCAGCCTTTCCCCGAGCCTGTTTATTCTTTCTCTCGAACCTTTTACATGGCACCTTAGACAAAATTTGGTCATGACCCCTATCCAGATAAGACAAACATCTCATACCCTATCAGCCTTTGCAGACGATGTCCTCATATATATGACGGACATAGAAAACTCTGTTAAGTCATTGTTAATGGCTTTTGAGGATTTCAAACAGCAGTCAGGATTTAAGATCAATTGGACAAAATTGGCCCTGATGTTGCTAAATGAAGCCAAAGAAGCCAAAATATCAAGCCCGATTCCTTTAGTAACTCGGATCACATACTTAGGCATACAAATACACCCTTCAGTCCAGAAAATACTCAAGAGCAACCATGAAAAAATTCTAAAGAATGTTGATAATGATCTTGCAAACTGTACCAGGCTACCTGCCTGCACTGCGGATGCGTATATCTGTAATAAAAATGAATGTTTTGCCTTTTAATTTCTTGAATATGATGATTCCACTGTCTCCCTCTCCAGACTACTGGGCTAAAATTGATTAACTCTTACGTGGATATATTTGGAATAATGGCCATGGAAAAACTTAAGCTTTCTGTGCTACAGAGACCCAAAGATCAGAGCGGGCTCACCTTCCCAAATTTCAAAGTGTACCACCAATCATTCCAGCTACGTCATGTCATGGCTTGGCTCAATGGTTGCTCATGTGTCTCATGGAAATCTTTGGAGAACAACCTAGTGCACCCTAGGAGAGTAGAGGACATTTTATTTGCTAGCATAAAAGATAAATACTGTATGTTGCACTATAGCCCATCATTGCCAACACAATTAGAAATTTTAGGATTTTTGAGAGGGACCTGAAGGGAACATGGCACAATGGGGTTCCTTTATGGCATAATATGAATGTACAGATTGGAAACAAACCTCTGGACTTCAAACCATGGTCTTTGAAAGGTATTAATGTTATAGGGGACCTGTATGATGGCAAAGGCATGCTTAGCTTCCAGGATATGAAGGACCGCTTTGATCTACAGGACTCTTTTTTTTCTATTATTTGCAAATAAGAACTTAAACTTGAAACACATGGTGTGCCACTGAGGGCCAAGCTTCCCATGCACCCTCTGATAAACTGGATAAACTTCTTCCCTTGCAGCGGCTTTGTATCGAAGGTCTACTCCAAACTGTCTGGACAACAAGAGACTCTATCGATGCTCAGAGCATAGCAGAGAAACTTTAATCTGAAAGATGACATTTCCTGCACTCTTAATCTGAACTAGTTGAGTTTACTAGAAAATAGCGTGGAAACCTGTTTCCTTATACTGTTTTATTTATTCAAGTTTACATTAGTAGTTTTTTACTCAAAATCAGTTCACATAAATTATCTGTTTTCTGAAGTCTCACCAACCATTTTCAGTCAAATGCACATAAACAAATATGTAAAATAACCCAAGAAACATCATTTAGCACTGCTTAAAATAATTTGTTAATAAGTATAGTAGTAATAAATAAGTAAGTAAATAAGTAATGTATTTTATTCTAATTTAATGAATGAATTATACTCTTTTGATTTAGAGATTGTATTAATTACATTGATTCAAAAAATTGTATGGGGGAAAAGAAATTAAACAATACATTTAAATTACTCAAGTTATTTTATTTTAGAAACACTGAAATTATTACTTGTCACAAATTATGATAAAAATAGATAATATTATAAATATATAAGTATAAATCATATAAAAAAATAAAATTATAGTATAAAAAATAAAAATAACAATAAAAAATTGACCAAAAGACAGAAGTTGCAGTGAGATAAAAATATCAATTAAAAAAAAACTGAACAAAGGACAAGTTCAACATTTATGTTAAAACTGCACTCAATCAGTAATACATACTGTTACACATTTCTTTTGTTTTCCCTGACACCAAGGGACAGGGGGAACACAACCATGTGACACTTTTATATTGTATTTTACCCAACTTAACAGGCTACTAAAGAGCACAGTCTCAAATGCTAGTGTGCTTGTACTAAATATCTGCTCCTGAAGAGCCACTGCCCTGCATGTTTTAGGAATCTCCCCATTCTAACACACCTGATTCTAATAATTAACTCCTTACCAAACAGCTTAAAGGGCATTTCTAGTCATAATCAATGTTTGTCTCTGAAATCAGGTCACCTATGATCAGTTCATCTCATACCATCCACACAGCTAACTGCAGCATGTGAACGTTTATATTCAATTTGTTTAAGAATACAGTACTGCGTAAAAGGGCATGTATGAGCACCAGACATTTTAAAATTATTCTGTGATTGCACGTTTTATCCTTTTACCGTCTACAAAATTTAAATTAAATTTTCTTTTTTAAAACTATGGCTTCAAATTTTGTAGATGGCAAAGGGATGAAACGTGCAATGTCCACATGTTGCAGTTAGCTGTGTGGATGGTATGAGATGAACTGATCATAAGGGACATGATTTCTGAAACAAATGTTGATTATGATGGAAATTTCCTTTAAGCTCATAAAAGGGCTTATGATAATGATTTAATTATTAGAATCGGGTGTGTTAGAATCAGGAGATGCCTAAAGCATGCAGGGCAGTAGCTCACCAGGAATAGGATTGGACACCACTAACATTATCTAAAAGCACATATTGAAAAAAGAGTGCTAACACATAACTACAAATATTTGCCCTTGAACAAAACAGGCCCAGCTAAAACAACAACTTTTTTTTTTACATGGAAGCACACAGATTTTGCATGTGTGTTTGTTGTCTCCTTTGAGACCTGTGACCTATGACCTTTACATTGCAAGCTGGTTTTTCAATGTTTGGATCTTTGGTTTTAGTTCACTGTGGCCTATGTCAAGAAGTACCTGCTGTATGAACTGGTATGTGAGATGCATAGACTTGGGGTAGTTGAGATGGAGTGCGTATATGAGTCCATATAGAATGCACATAGCATCTGGCAGGTATTTGATGCCATCTATGACAACCTCTATCTCAATGATGCTTTTCAGTAATGCTGGATGCATAGAGGATGACATCAGATTACCTTCCCTCTCAATGAGGAGGATCCCCAAGTGCATGTGGCGGAAGGAGTCATCATCATCAAGTCCATCAAGTCAACAAACATAACACAATAAGCACATTTTACATCATTTGAATTATTGTAGCCTAGTCAGAGACGCAGACACAAGAGGAAAGTTGTTGATTTGTTATCACATAGAAACTGGATGGACAGATTGCACTATTTGTGGAGTGGAACTGTGTGTTATTATTTTGCATAAAACTAAGCTCACAGGGTTTACCAAAAATAAACAAAAATAAAAATAAGAAATACAGGTAAAAATGAAGACCGAGTCCCTTTTGTTTTTTTTGCTTCCCTCATTCTTTTCATTCTTCCTTCTATCCATCCTTCCTCTCTTTCTCCCTCCGTCTTCTTTTCCTCCCCTTTCCATCTGTCCTGTCACCCTCCCTTCTCCTATTCCCTTCCTCCCTCCTTCCTGTTTTCTTTTCCTCCCTTCTTTCCTTCCACCTTCCCTTCTTCTCTTTCCTTCCTCCCTTCTTTCCATTATGTCCTTCCACTCTCCCTTCTCATATTCCCTCCTTCCTTCCTGTCTTCTTTTCCTCCCTTCTTTCCTTCCACCCTTCCTTCTTCCATTCCCATCCCTCCTTCCTTCATGTCTTCTTTCCCTCCCTTTCCCTCCCTTTTTACTGGTCTAGTCCACATACGATCAAATTAAGCTGCATATGGCCATTAAATTAAATTAATTTGACACCCCAGCTTTAGATACTTTTTGAAAAAGTAAGAGGTAACTTACAAAGGCTGGTTTGTAGAACTTACTAGGGTTGTCTCCCAGGATAAGAGGAAGCCCTCTGACCACCAGTGTTTTATAGTTTTATAGTTATAAGGGAATTGCATGGTCTGAGAAAGCTGAACCAACCAAACACAGTTTTTACTGTAATGGACACCAATTACAGTCATACATTCTATGACATGTTATTGCATAAGCAGTGAAAAATAATGCACATGCATAATAGGTACAGAACAGCCTTAGTCTGTTGTAAAAGCTGTGTCAGCAGTCGTCCAACATTCCCCGTTTTTGATTGAAATATCTCTATAAGGTGAGGGATGTGCCGATCAATACTTTCATTAAATTCCTGCTTGAGGTTCTTGCCCACAATCCTGTTGAATTCCATGTTCACCTGAAATAGAGAGTGGAATATTATTACATTACATCAGACATAAAGTCACAGTACTTCCACTTCCACTACATCTTCACAGAAACCTGAAAAAAAGAAAACTTTAGTTCAATGTCCCAGTTGCTGTTGTTTGTGTTAACAAATGATAATTGTCATTTTACAAATTCACCAAGTTGCTACTATTTTGAATCATCACAGACTGTGAATGTTTGCCAAGTGTGCAAACACATAGGTTTCGCATGACACTGATACCACGTCCAAGTTGTACTATGTGCCAACTCAATGCAATAAGGCATTACAGACACATGATGTGGTAATGTCCTCTGTTCAGGTATTTTGGGGCCGGGTGTCCAAAGTCTTGTCTGAATTATTAGGTACCGTCATAACATGCAACCGAATCTTACTTCTCCTTAATGATGATTCTCAAAAACACAGCACAAACTCTTGCTGAGCGGCCTCACAGCTGCCAAAAAGCTCCTAGTGCAAAAGATGGCTACCACCTCATGATCTTAGTACTAGGAAATGGTTGATTTATTTTCATGATATAGTGTTACTTGACTTGTCTACTGCACGGATTAATAAAGCTAAAGCCTCCACTTTGGAGGCATAGTCAGGTGCGGAGAAAATGAATGAAATTTAATTTTGTTTGTCTTTACCAAAAAAAATTCATATGGGCACACTAATAGAAAAAACAGAATGAAGGAGCTTGGCCCAGACCAACCTGATTTAAACATCCAGCAGCAAGAAAGTAACCGAGGATGGAGCTACACTTGGTTTCAAATGTTCATGTTATGAAAAACGTTGGCTGGATGAGATGTTAGTAAATAGTTGGTAGATATTAGTAGTATTAGTAGATGTTAGTAATGACTTAATGGTTTCCCTGGACAGGGGTAAGAGAGCCCCTCAAAAATGTTTTATCACCAGCTACCACTGAGTGCAAGTAAGGAGTAGCAATAAAGGGCAGAGAGAAGAAGGTGATTGTGATTCATGTTGTCATCTTTCCAAAGCGGAGCAGAGACTTTCAGCAGTCAGATCACATTAACTTCTTGTGAGGCTTCTTTCTTCCACTTTACTTTTGTATTTTGACTTTAGAGGACTGTCGTCTTTTTTCACATGGTTTCTTTCTATCCCAACTCACTCTGCTTTGTCAGAGTTAATAATGTAATACATTAGTTCCATACAATATATTTAAATTTCTGGGAATGAAAATAGTGTATCTGCTGTTTTGATGAATGGGATGATCTAACACTTGTCTCTGAGATAGTCTATATTCTATGTGTGTGCACACTAGACAATGTGAGACAGAAGGAGACACAACAACTGTGTCTAAGGTAATAAGACTTGACAGTGCTTGCGTACAACTAGGCTAGAAGATGTAGATTAATTTGGCTCATAACATCAAACTAAAGGAATGAACTGGACAACATGAGAAGCTCCACTGTAGGTCAGCCAGTGTGTGGTATGAGGTTTCCTCCTGAAACATATTCCATCACAAAGGTAAACCACTCAGTTAAGCCTCTGGACGTCATTTGTTCCGACATCCATCTGCAATATACTCTGTGTTGTATGACCATATCATGTCTGACTTTCATGACATTTAAAATATGTCATTATGAACTGCAAGAACAAGTAAAAATGAAGATGGATATTAGGTGATAAATGCATACACATGTTAAAATTCAGTACTATGTGGTGAGTGTGAATGACAATATATCTGGTTTGTTGGTTTGTTGTTGTGAGTCCAACATCAACGGCCACCCACACAGTTCAACACTCTGACAATGTGTCGCTCCACAGAGAAACCAGATGAATGAAATTTGATTTCATGGTTCTGCAGATCTCAAACTAACACAGAAACACTTTTAGACACAGCAACAGGCATACACACTCCCACTGAGTGAAATTCTGTGCTCTGACAGAATTTACTGTTACTGTTAATACAAAAAGAATAAATATTTACACTGAGATGAATATTCAGGAGCTGAAATCATCAGTCAACTTGTCATCAGAGACGTAAAATTAGAATTTCATGTGTAGGTCACTGTACTGTCAAATGATCATTTTAACTCCCTGGTTTCTTAGTTTGCTATTGTTCTGAGGGGGGCAGCTGTCCAACTCATAGCCTTCCAAACAAAACATGAGTCCAAGATGATGATTGCACTGGAAATTTATTTTAATGAAAATGAAAAAGAAAATTACCCGAGGAGACTAAATCTCTTGGAGAAAAATTTATGACAAAATATTTCTACTGTGCTCTGGGCATATATGTACTTTCCTCTGTGTGAATAATTCAGACTTCAGTAAAAATAACCTCCTAATCTTTTTTTCCATGTTTTTCCTCTGGAATGAAATTCACATTAGACTTTACAGCTCAGCAGCTGAGCTCTTACTTTTCAGAAAATTAAATTTCTCAGGAGACACTCCGAAGATCTGACACTACAGGAACATTGAACATTGTGACAAAATGAATTTCTCAAGCTGCATTTGTGTTCACATCTCTCTGTACATGATGTTCATGTACCTACAGTCTGGTCATGTTTTCCTTGAAATACACCAGAACAATGATGCCAAATAAGGGTCACAAAATGTGCTCCTCATTGAAAACATAGGTTACTGGTTCAAATCAATATTTGTTCTCTTGGTCAGTGCGGGAGATGATGTGTGTCACCTCAGGGTCCAGACTTTGGTCCTGTCCTCTCATACATCCTCATATTGTCCTCATATATCATCCTGGTGTATTTCCAATCATACATCCACGAAGAAACAATGTGTAAAAACACTAATGTGGTCAGAAGCAGCTAACATTCCAAATATTAGGTCAGGCTGAAGAGCACAAGGCTGCTGTGCTCTGGTCCCTTTACCAGATCAGATGTGAGGCAGGTAAAACCATAGTTTCCATAGTTTACCTGTTTTGTTTCCCCTCTGCTATAGATTCTGTTGCTGCTTTTGTTATTGTTTGTCTGTGTCACTTCAGTAGCTGTGACTAGATATAAAAGGACTCGGGGGCGCCTGGGTGGGTGAAGTATCTAACGCGCACCATGGTGGATGTATATGCCATGCAGTTGAGTCCTGATAGTTGAGTTGACCTTTCCTGCGTGTCCTTCTCCCACTCTCCTCCCTGTTTCCTGTCTCTCTACACTATATTGGATTGAAGGCTCAGTGACTCAGTGGCCCAATACTCAATACTGACACTTAAAGGGACAGTGTTTGATTCACAGCACCAATCAGTCACTTGCCCTGATGTTCAGCTGATTCACAATTAACACAACTTTACACTCACTGACTTGTGTTAGCCTCAAGGCCCTGATAGGAATCACACCAGGACAGTCTGTATCACAGCTGTGATGGATGGTGACATAGAATTTCAACACCTGATTTATACCTTTGTTCAAAACTTTGTCAATATTGAGTTTCCTTAAAATAGACTCTATTGACTTCTAACAGTTTACTTTAATGCTCTTCATGAGAATCTTCAGGATTGTGTTACTACTCTGTCCCCTAAAATTTAATTAAATTCATATCGTCTTGTCACTGTTTATCAGCTCAGATTGAGTTATTGTGGTTTTTATTACAACCACCTTTTTAGAATTTTACCAACATGTCCTCCTGCCTCAGGGGACTCTATAAAAGGGTGAGGAGGGCAAACATCAGATCATGAAAAATACAAATGATTCTGTTTTGTTTTCACATCTGATTGTGACTGTAAAGAAGATAAAAATGTATGACTCATGTTTCTTGACTAGAATGTGCTCAGCCTTGTATCTGTGTCCGCACATTTCACAGTTAGAGATGAATTTTAGTTTAAAACAGCTTAAATAAATAAAAGGGTGATGGGTGTGTCCTGTTCTAACTTAATATATAACTCATATCATAGTACAAAGGACACAGTCCTTTATCCTTTGGAGGGCACAACTACAAGAGAGAGCAGATGAATGTTAGTAATATGTAATATATTGATATAAAGACATGCAATGGGAGGGAGAGACAGAGATGAAAAGAATGAGGGACAGAGAGAAGAGGTGCAGTGTATTAGTGCTGTAGTTGCAGTGCTGTAGTTCCCCAGCAGTCTAATCCTGTAGCACCTTAACTAAAGGATGGTTTAGGCAGGTCCATGACCCATCTGAACCATCCCTATAAGCTTTATCATAAAGGAAGACATATTGGCTCTAGGAGCTGTGTTGTCGAGAGCTTTAGCCTCTGGTAGGGTCTCCCAAGGCAAAGTGGACCTGAGTGAAGTATCAGACTAAGAGCTGTTCAAATACCCCTGATGATGGAGATGACAAGGCCAGGCCAGGCCGAGGCCGCTAGCTCCTCCAGGTTACCCCTCGGCCAGCCCCCATTTGTAAAAAATGTCACCAACACCACCCATTTTGAAACAGGATGGGAGGTTTGACTAGCGGTGAGTAAACTGTAAATTCTGTTGCTGTTTTTAATTCTAGTTGTACCCAATCTACTTGGGTCTGCTGTAAAACATTAGCTTGCTAGCTGCCGCTAGCATAGCTTATTCTGCGCCTGTGATTTTTCTCAGACAGGGCAGTTTTCTCTGGATGCTTACTTTGGAAAGCTCTGGACCTTTGGAAAGTTTCATGACCTGCTCATTCAGAGAGCAGAGCACAAACATTATCGTGAGACCAGAACTGTCAAAGTGTCGTTCTCTGTAGCAGCTAAAATTAAACACAATACATTTCTGTACTGCCATCTTTAATGCCTCTACCTGATGTCTCCACATCAACAGCAATGGGTTGACTACCCCTAAACGCTGATGCCGCCTCTAGTCCCTCTCTGGCCCACATGGCCCAATGTTTTGGTCAGGCCAGAAATCCGGGTCAGAACCTCTGCTGGCACCAGTCAGCAACGGTTTGTGACAGTGTGAAGGCAGTTAGCCCCAGCACACCCTGGCTGGCTTGGCTTTGGCCTGATAGTGTGAAGCCAGCTATTGTATGGACAATGGGAACAGTGGGACAATGGGCAGACCGGAGTGGTGGTTCCCATCATTAAGAAGGGGGGCCAGAGTCCACACTCATCAGCCTCCCTGGGAAAGTCTATGCTAGGGTACTAAAGAAGAGAGTCTGGCTGTTAGTTGAACTTCAGATCCAGAAGGAACAATGTGCTTTTTGCTGCGGTCATGGAACAATAGACCAGCTCTATACTCTGACAAGGGTGTTAGAGGGTGCATGGGAGTTTTCATGTGTTTTGTGGATCTGGTAAAGGTGTACCCTGGGAGTATGGGGTGGATAGACCTCTATCGTGGACTAAAGGGGGATATTCCAGTCATGCCCAACCGGAGGAGGATCCAGGGAAGACCCAGAAGATGCTGGAGAGACTATGTCTCAAGGCTAGCCAGGGAACACCTCGGGGGTCCCCCTCGAGGAGCTGGTGGAAGTGGCCGAGGAGAGAGCCTGGGCCTGCATCCTGAGGAGGCTGCCCCCGCAACCCAGATCCGGATGAAGCAGAGCAAGACAAAAACAAGACCTTCATCCAGCAGGAGTGAGGATGAGAGGAAGGAGAGGAGCAACAGATTTTTCAGCCAACCTCAGGTTCACTGTTTGAGGCTTTCTAGAGAGTATTAAACTCACAGATGTCAGACTCTAATGGTGTGTATGTATCTCATTTATTTTAAACGTGGTTTGAAGAAAGAGGTGTTTTCTTACAGCTCTGTGACATTATTTCCCATTACTTTGTACTTTTGTCAAATGTTTATGTTTAATGAAGACATTTTAATATTGCATTTGACATGGACAGACAACTGTACACATCAGACTGGTTAGTTATAATCTTGAGAAATGTGGTTATGCAAAATATGTCAGATCTCCTTATGCAGCTCTTTTACACATATCAGTTCCGCACTTGCATGAAACAAATCAGCAAGCCAGCTCAAAGATGCCCACATAGTCAATGCATCCAACGTCTATCACTTTGTATTTGTCATTGCACCTGTGTAATTGTTATATATCGATGTGTTGATGGAAAGAAGTGACCACCTCTGACATGTCTTCACTTTTCGCCAATTGTAAGATCCCCCTGCTTTTAGCCCAAGACACTCTCTTTATATACATTTTCTTATCTGTGTAACACCGTAATCACTTTTGGTTTTACAATTGCACAAGATCTGTATTTTGGTTGTACTTTTTCATTTACTGTTGGCACACTGGTAGACATAGTCCGAATAGCTCCTCCCCTAGCTCCCCACCTTGTCTGTGACAATCCCCACTCCCTCTTTCTGTTCTGTTTTCGGTATGTAAGATGTGGGTTTCGGAGTGTTTAATTTCTTAGTGTGCATTATTTTTGGGTTATTTTTGTTAACTGTCTTGTAAATTTGTATTATATGTTATGTTTCGTGTCATCATGTGGGCACTAGGTTGGTGTGGCTACTGTTAGCTCACTGCTTGTTTTTCATGTGTCATTTGAACAGGTGTGCCATATTCACCTTATGTTTTCAGTCATTTATGTTTAATATTTTCTTTTAAATATTTGTATATATATTGTATATTTATGTTTATATATTGTTCCTGTTCTGTTCTGTTTTCCACATGGAAGGGTTGATGTGGCTACTGTTAGCTGTGGAGGACTCATCGCTCGTTTTTCATGTGTCATTTGAACAGAGAGAGAGCGAATTAAAAAAAGAGAAACCACAGCACTGCAGCGTGTGGTCGGTTTGGGTCATAATAATCTATACACAATGAAGAAGAGCTATGCCGATTACATATGTAAAATCTCACCTCTTCCGGACTGAGGGGGCATATAACCTCTGGTCTGACATTTAACTTTTAAAACTAGCACAAGTTAATGCTTTCCTAAAACCATACATTCCACGAAACAAACCAAGAAGCAAATGGAAAAATGCATTTCTTATGGTAACCTTGAATTGTGAAGACACTACTGATCACACTGATACTGATCAAAACAAAGATTTTTGTGGAACTATCAGATTTTCACAGTGAACCAGAAGGTGCTGCACTAGAATGAATGTAGAATAAAAAACACCTTGCCTTAAAAATAGGGCAAGTAATGAGTCAGCTGTCTTCTTCATCTATTGCTGATGATAATTTGTTTTCTACCAAAACATTAACGCTGCCATCTGCTCACAACACAACTACTCATAGCAAACTGTCGACTGAACACTTACACAATTTGTTGTGAGGAGCCATGATTCAACAAACTGGAGGAGAGATAAGTTAGAGCTGATTAGTCAAAGTCAAGTCTGGTGTTGCTACAACAAAATCAGAATGACACAAACAAGATGATACTGTTTATAGATGGTGCAGTTCAGGAACTGACAAGTGATAATATGTTTGTTCACTGTTGTCACTGCACATTTCAAGATGCTAACAAGGCCAGGAAGACACACACACACACACACACACACACACACACACACACACACACACACACTCTTGAATCCCCCAGAGCTGTCTGTTCTCCACCTCAGACATGTTTCACCATTGTGTTGTAGACAGATTGGATCCTCAGTTTGACTCTTTCTTCTTTAATATTGACAGGTTTGTTAAAAGCAGCTTGACCTTCACATTTTCACGTCTCAACCTGTTCCTCTCTTACACATGGATCATCTGCCCCCTTTCTTCAGGAAATCTCTTTATAAATCATATCTATAATATGTTCTTTAGTCTGTTGTTACAATATATGATTAGTGGTGTTACACATTGTTTGAATCCTTCATGTAGTCACATGTCACATGTTTATTGTGTGACTGTATGCATATTTGTGATACTTTAAGACCTCTAAACATTAACACAAATACACCAATAGGTTTTTTTCGGAACATGCCTGAGTGTTAGAGGAGAAGAGAGATGCGGATAAATTCTAGAAGTCTTCAGAGGGAAGATAAAAATATTAGTCTAAACACCTTCTCTCCTGTTTTCATTTGTAATTAAATGTCAGCAATAAGTAATGATTCTCTCCATACTATAAGTGCATTAACTGTCAAGTATTGATGAATGTAAATGAAGCAAAACAATGACTTATCACCTGCTCAAATAGATTTGATGAGGAAAACGTCATCAAGTCTTTAGGCTCAGTCAAGTGCATTGTTACTTGATAAGTGTAAATGTTTCATTGTTAACACATGGAAGTATTTACTGATGCTGTTGTTGAGAGTTAAATGTTAAATATGAATCAGGCAGGAAAAGTGAAGGAAAACACCCACTCAGAGGTCAGAGAAGCTGTCCTAGTTTCATTGTAGAAATTTGACCTTTTGCACAAAGGTTCTGTCTCAGAAACATAATTGTCTTAAATGTACAAAGTGGTGCAGCTGTGGTGAAGTAAAAAAAAAAACAAAAACAGGTGAACAGCTCTGATTCTTATCACAACTTGTCACTCTGTTTTTGCTTTACCTCGCATGAAATGGTATAATTATTAAAACCCTGAAAAGCAGCTGAGACCTAATGAGTGATTTGTTTGGTCCTTGAGTTCACAGTGACACACAGAGACAGAGAGATAGCGAAGGGAAGACTGCTTGTCACTGAGCAAAGTTTTCATTTATCTAAATGTCGTCACATCCGCTTCAATGAATCTCACAGCATTAATGAGATGGTCACACACACCCAGACACACACACACACACACCCAGACACAGAGAGAGAGAGAGAGAGAAGAGAGAGAAGAGACTCATTTATTTGATTATAAAGGTTATTCAATGTGTCTGATGGAGACTGGGAGTAATCAATTGATATTCAGTCATCTAATCAACAGGCTTAAAAGGCTGGTCACCCAGTTGCATGCTGGGGCATTACTGTGTTCTCACAAATTAACTTGTGGGGTAGGTATTGAATAATAAATGTGTGGTGCACAGAAGAAGCGCGAATCCAGCTGAGACACAGGAATTAGTTTCAATGCTGGATCTCTGATGCATTAATAAATAACAGCAGCTCAAAACACTGAACTGACCTCATGATGTTTTTTTACTCCTTTTCCTTTTGATTGACATAGAGCCAAGACACCTGATCTACCAGCTTACCTAGGACAGCTTGGACTTTCAGACATTTGATAACATACATAATAACATAACTGAAGCAAAGAGGAACCAAGTTCACAGTGAATCCTCTCATTCTTTATCTAAATTGTGTCATGTTTCATATTTATCACTTACAGCTTAGATAGATAGATAGATCTACTTTATGTATCCCACCAGGGAAATATTATTATTATTATTATTGACATTATAAGTGTGATATCCCTAATCCCTGGAAAGGAAACTGTTTGGAGTCAATCCAATTGGAAGCAACATCAACTAAATTTGTTGGCAAATGACCAATTATAGCATAAAGTGACAGATAAAACCTTGGACTTGATTTAATTTGTTATAAATGTCTTTTTCTCATTGTTTTCCTGTTTTTGTGCAGTCTACCCCGCCAGATTTACGATAATCCACATTTCAATTCAAACATTCTTTAAACATTCACAAATCAACATTCTTCACCTAAACCAATTTTTAACATATAAACGGCATCATCATCGTTTAGCAGTAAAGATGTTTTCTTTCACAGATTGGCTTATTTTTCATTTTTATATAACAAATATGAACTAGTTCCTCCTGACTAAAAATAGAAGCTTAAAGAATGACAGACATTGTGTCACATATAGAGAATCAGAGAGGTGTCACTAACTAATGAACCGGTGGCAGCCTCATTTTTCATGTTTTCTTTTACCTGTGATAACAAAGAAACTCAAAGCAGCAGAATGACAAATGTTTTGCATCATAGTGAATGATACATGGCAGGATGCATACACAGTAGTCAAGTATAATAAATAGGGAAAAGAGAATAAGGAGTTAAGCTAAGACAGAATGTGAGGGAGAGTGAGATGAACCAGATTTTTACCTCTGCTTTAGTATTTTCTTTCCTATCAATGTTAGTCATTGAATGTCAGTATTAATGATGCTCTTCAGACTGTAAGTAGCTCGGGCCTAAAAGGTGCTCCTAATGGAGTGGAAACAAAAGAAATACAGATTGATCAGCAGCTCAGTTGGTTGTAATCAGGAAACTGCTTTTAGAACAAATGCAGCATCAGGTCTACTAGAAGCACAAGTGACCATCTTGTCTGTTCCAGGTGGACATGGAGAGCTTCATGCTGTGAAGGCTGAGGTTTGTGAACAACAGCTGTATTTTTCAACAGTAATTCAGTTTATGACGGTCTGTTCCTGTCATTTTTAATAGCAGAGGACGACACGGCTATTACTGAAGGAGTTCTTAAGTATCTTTGTTATAGTTGTTTCTAATTTTGAAGCTGTTCACTGCTTAGTTTAACTGCCTTAAGCGCTACTCTGACTAATCAGTTTTTAACATCTGTTTAAGTCTTGAGCATATGAGCACACGTAACATCTAGTGGTCATGATCAGTCAGTGATATTATGTTGAAAGTAGAGTGCCCTGCTGCTCTAAATTTAATGGTAACTTTTTTTACCCTCTACAATTTGCACTTGTTTGTAGCTTTTATAGTTTAGATTTTGTTTCATAGTCTTTAGTTTAGTCTCAGTTGTTTTGTTAGCGTCCTTTGGAGCAATTTTTTTGTTCTTTGAGTTATTAGTATAGACTATTGTCTAGCCTCCGCCTTTTAGGACAGAGTTTTCATTTCTTTTTTTTTTGTTTTTTAGTATAGTGGTAGGTTTTCCTCCAGTCGGAGCTTTTTGAGTTAATGTTTTGTAGCCTTTGATTTTACCCCTTGAGAGTGATTTTGATTTTAATAAATTTTCTAGCTTTTAGTATTGAGATTCTTTCCTCCTTGTTTTTTGTTTGCTCAATTTTTAGCCACATGTTCTCCCTCCGGGGAGACACGCTAGGAATGCTAGAATTTCATAGCCCCTTTGATTTAATCAGCCTGTCTTGAGGTCTGTTTGGCTACAAGTCTGCCTTACTGTCATCTCTGCACCTGAGTCCTGTCTTGATTCCCAGCCTGACAGGGATTCGTTTTAACTGGGGATGTCTGGTAATTTGTAAATTACCCCCTGACGTCTGTGTTTCTTGCAGTGCATTCGCACGGGATAAGCGATGTCTGTATTTTACTCGAATTTACTGATATGAATTAGTCTCCATACTTTGTATGGAGATGACGAGACTACATCTAATCACTGAGATCTAGATTCGATGACGTGTAGCAGTATGCAGTAAGGAACTTTTTTTCTATCTTTCAACAAGTTTAATACAAATGCTCTAACCTGTTATCCTGACACCTACGCACTGTTCCCAAGTAATGTTGCTGCTTTGAAATTTTATTTATTGTTGCCATGACAACTATATACCTCATTAAACACGATCATTTTAACCCAAACAGTCATGTATAAGGGTTTTTGAAAGCATATTGTCCAGGCAATACTGATGGTTCAGCATGTTGGACAGAGCAGGTGTCACACATGTTACGACAAGCACAACTTTGACATTACATCGAGGTGTAATGTCAGCAAATTTGAGTAAAATAAAGACCTTGCTTATCCTGTGTGAATGCACTGCAAAAAACACAGATGCGGGGGGATGTAGCTAAGGTCCATATTCTCCTGCGCATGTGTGTGCTACGCACATGGCACTTTTCGGGCTGCGCGGATTCTGCCATCGACTTAAACTTGTCATCAGCACGCCTCCATCTGAGATACATGTGATAGGCAGAGCAACCATGAAATGTTGTGTTCCCTGTCAAATCTGGCCTTTATTCTCTGGCCCATTCTCCCACTGACTAAAGTGGTCTTTCTGTTGCGCATTTGAAATGCTGTATTAAGTCAAGTGCCACAGGAAGGCGAAACATCACACTGCACCTTTTTTTTTTCATCCCAATATCGCAAATTGGGATTGAGTTACAATTTTCGTCACATATCAGCCTACTAATTACATTGTAAAATGTATTTTGATTGCTATCGTCACGAGTTTCCCTTTATACAGTCACATCAGTGACTGTGTGTTTTGCAAGAAATCGGCCAACAACCAGATGACCTGCCAGTGGATATAAAAGGAACACCTGTTGCAAGAGCAGCACGAGTGTGCCAAAGCATTGTTGATCAGCAATTCTATGTATGTAAACTTAAAAATAATTTACACCAGTTAAAGACAGGACACCACAGAATGTATTCAATTGTTAATTCATTTTTATTGACGGCGCCCACCCCTTGTTCTGAGAGCATGGCTTCAGCCAGTCAGCTGCATGTCAGCTGCATGTCAGCTGCATGATTTCAACCAGCTCTGTCAGTGCCACGTTAATGGACATATTTGCCACGTTCATTGGCAGATGGTTGTCCATGCTGATCAATATTTTGGTGACAACCTGGTAGTACTGCCACTGTTACTCCCTCTCTGCTCTCTCCTCTTTTATTCTCTCTTCTGCCATTTCGACCAGGTGCCGGTAAATATGGGTCGTTTTGTCCTCCACGTGGAGGCTCTGGCAGCAGCATGGTACAGCTCCCCACAACAGCGACAACCCGGGCAATTTGGTTCCATAAAGCAGCCTTTTGGTGATAAGCAGCCTTTTGCCGTTTCACACACTGCACCAGCACCATTGTTATTGAAATTTGGCTTCCTTTTCATCTTTGACATTTTTACCTTAAGATTACCTTAAGATACCTTTTACCTTAAGATTACCAAATTTCAATGATATTAACAAGTTTATAGAAAACTTCATGTTCCTTGATTTCCAGACTGCCAAAAATCATGGCTGAGCCTGCGTCCATTTTCAAAAAATCACGCCTCTTTGAAAAGGCTGCCCCTGTTCCAAAATTACATGCAGTGGGTGTGTCAGCAGTCAGTACTGGAAAAATATGTGCAGATGAGAAGTGCTTAATGGAGCTGTGTAAAAAGTGACTTAAGTGCGAACAGGAGAATCGGCCCCCAAGTGTTCATCATCTGCTGAGTGTCATTGTAATCTCACAGGTACAGCACGTAAATGTTCTACCCACTGTCCCATCCTCTAATGAGGCTGAGACGCTTCATGAAAGTCAACTCAGCAGAGGAAATAAAAGTAAATATTCTCCCTTCAGGTGTTCAAGAAAGTCTAACATTCAACTTTGTGCTGATGATATCTGAATTTTCTTTCTCTGCTTCCAAAACAGGGTTTATCTGCAGGTGGAACCATGGTTCCATTGAGGTTTGGGGAGTTTTACCTGTTTACTGAATGTTGATGTGAGGAGAATGATTAATGTGAATGAACTTTTTGTCCAATTTTTAGTCACATATTGTCCTTTAAATACCTTCTCCTCACATTCACGTTCATAAGGCATGTTCATTTAACTGACTAAACTGAACAGACAAACAGCTCAAATGTTAAAGTTCTTCATAATATCAGTTCCCAGATTTTACATGTCCAGTCTTCTTCCTGCTTGTAATGCAGACAGACAGATATCTGTTTAGTTTTCTATGCTGGATATAAACGTTGACCCTGTCACATGTTTCTGAGTGCTGAATATTTCATAGGCCAGACACTGAGACACACTGAGACACTGAAGCTACTTGTCTTTCCTTTAGAGTTAGGATGTGTGTGTGTGTGTGTGTGTGCATTGTGGGAAACTGGTGGCAGAAAGAATTTCTTCTGTTTCCTGTAGGTTGGGCAGTTATTAGTCCACAATGTAAAAAAGAATCAAAACTCACATTTGTACTCTATTATATGTGTTTTCCATTTTCCTAATTAAGTCTGATTATTACACTCTTATATAAATAGCAGTTGAGCTGCTATTTTCATGGATTTCACAGTGCAGCTAGTGATGTTATTTTTGTTCTGTCTAGGTGGACCTCATATACATGCCCTTCCTTAATGTTATTCATTTGACCTATTGTGCATGCAAATAAAGCCACTACTTCCACCAGTGGAGTTGCATATTCCTCAGAAAACACTGTGCATTTCCACTGCTGATAAGAGGAGCAAAAAGATATTTAATCCTATGTTTTATTTTCTACATCACAATCACTATTGCCTAGCTGCAGCTTTAAACAGGTGAACAGCTGCAAAGTCTGAGCTTCATTGAACCTGACATTTTATGTGCTGTGTTATATAAACACAACTATTTGTGATCCTTATTGATTTATATTTATTTATTTATACTTAGATTTTATATATTTATTATGTATTTGAAGCCGTCAGTCTTTGAGCCTCAGTGTCACTTTGAGACTACAGATATAGAACACACTGGATTACAGCTGTACCAAACTGTGCTGACTGGAATAGTCACTGGATACTTTCAGACACATTTAAAAAGGCCTCTGGGAAAACAAATGATAGCAGTTCATCTTGCATCGTATTTATCTTTTTGTGACTATAAAAAGCCCGTGTTATTACTGATCATACAGTGTAGAAAGCTGTACTAAAGAAAACACAACATAAATATACATATGTCACAAAGATCATACAGGATATGCAGAAACAAAGTCTAAAGTTATATTATGGAAATAACATGACACCACATCACATGGTTGTTGTTTTACAGAGGTTGAGTAAAAGTGAAATGATCAATTTTCAACTGAAGCTGATGAAGAATTTGAACAGGTCTGATAAAATTTTGTATGTTGGGTAATATGTTGGGTAACAACATGAAGTGTAACCAACAACAACAAATGCTGAACCTCAGTTCAGAGTACCCACCTTTTCTGGAGTCCTTGGGATCGGTACTGGAAAATGTCCCAGATGTCAAATCAATTTATTTATATAGCACACTGACAAAAAAAAAAAAAAAACAACTGTTGCTTTTTTTCAATGTGTCTGCAGTGAGGCAAGGCTCTCAATACGCCCACACATACTGTAAATATTTTTGCACAACATACTAGGTGGCTGAGTGTAGAAAAAACAAATTTACGTCTCCATTCTTCAACAAATTCCTCTGCTTCATTATTGCTTAAAAAGACCTGCCTGTCATGATTACCAGTTTCACACATAATGGCAGTGGTTTTAGGAGTCAGTGACCAGCACAGATGCATCAAGACACACAACACTGGTCCACCAGCAGGAATAGGAGAATACGGACAGCTACCCATGATGACCACAGTGACGGGGAGTGCAAAGACGAGGGTGATGACCAGCATGCCCCTGCAGTTGACTCCAGTGGGCTGGAGTTGACTTTGAGACACTTCATGCTGCAGCAACAACAACACGAGCAGCAATGGGAAAGGGAAGCCCAGATACAGGTCCAGTGGTTCAGGACTGTCCCATATCAGTTTGGCCAGCTCCAAGCATACGTTAGTGCAGAGCGGATGGATAGGTTTGCCCTGCAGAGTGAAATGATGTGAAAATGTCTCATGCATCAGGTAATCTGGGCATAGGTATGGGGAATAAGGTCACAGGGCACAGGTTGCGGGAGAAAAATTCCCACCAGGCCTACAACATTATGGCAAGCTGAATGTGTTCATGTTCATCGCTTTCATTAAACCACAATTTAGATCTGTTACATGCATCTTCATAGAACATAACTGCCACCTGTGTTGAGAGTAGCCCGAACTAGGTTCATGATTGATCCACTTGATTAATCCATTTCATAAATCATAGCTAGGTGTTAACACTCAAAAAAAAAAAAAAAACATAAAAAAACCCCAAAAACTGCAAGATCAGCATCACTACACCTGTCGTCTTAGGATTCACAAGGCTACGTGCTATTCAACGTGCTGGTACAACAGGAGTCTAAGTAGGCTGAAGGGTCCTAAATGGTATCCCAGCACTGTCGATAAATTATTCTTTCACCATGGCATGCAACAGGGGTTCAGCCTCCCGTGTTTCTGTTGACTCAAACATTTCAACACATATCAAGTATTTGAACTCAGCTTATCCCGAGATTGTAGGGTTAGTTAAGTATGGAAGAAAGCATCCAGACTTACAGTACGCCTAAATCGTAAACTGATGCAGTGCCTGCTATTGGTTTTTGGGAGGGTCGCAACAGTGAGTGGCTTGCTTCACTCACGCTATGTAGTCATATCTGATAATCGTAGCCTGTGGGTAAATCTGATCAAGGAACTTCCCACGCAGGAGCATGGGAGGTGCAGGAGCCCCAGAACACAGCCATGCCACCAAATATGATTGTATTTAAATTGTATTAAAAAAATGTATTTAAATGTATGTAAATTATATTTTTGTTTCTGACAGAAATGGAGCTTTCGTTAGTTCTAGGACACGGAAGTGAATGCTAGTGATAGCTCAGCTGAGCTCAGGCCAGCCCACATCAGCTCACAGCTCAGCTGATTACTCACTTCGCTTTTGATTGGCGAGAACCCAATAGAGTACTTTATTTAAATAAGTCAAGCCTGCCTGCAATTCCTGCTTCTTGCCAGCCTTCGCAACCCACCTCCACCCCAAGTCGTCCTATTATATCTTAATCATTGTTGACTAACATGTATTGGAGTTTTCATGTGTTAGTATTCATATGAAATTGAAGATTCATCAAGCATCAAATAAGTGTGTTTGCATTTCACCCCAACCAGTCAAGGCAGATGGCCGTCCACCTTGAGTGTGGTTCTGCTTGAGTTTTTCCTGTCCACCGTTGCCACATTTTTCAGAATTCAGTGTTTTTAGGCATTTTATTCTCTTTTTATTGACCAAACATATAACTTTCTGTAGGAGTCGGGCGCTTTTATTACGTTATTACAGGTGCAATTTATTACATTGCCCCATTATTATATTATCATTATTTACTATTATTGTCATCATTATTTTTCTTTTATTAGTATCATTCTATTCACAGTCTGTCTTGCGTGTGTGTTTGTGTGTGTACAGTAAATACAGTCATCTCAGCAGAGACTTCATTTGTGTACAAAGTGCCATGTGAAGAGGGGGTTCCCGTTTTTTGTTTGCGTCTTGTGGAGTTTGTATACTTGCTTTTTTAAATCGTTTGTAGGTTTCACTGTGTTTGTGGTTGTAGAAATGGTTTATATGAGGTTTTAGCTGAGATTCTGACAATTCTGACGTTTCTGAGGAAACTGAGGAAACAATGGAACTGATGTTCAATTGTTAAAAAAAAAAAATACAAACCGTTGGTATCTATGGTATGCTACATCCATAGCATCTGCCATTATCACCTATTATGTTACCCTGCTGTGTTCTGCTTCGTACCCCGCACTCGTGCTGCTCCCTCTGCTAAGGTCGCTCCATGATGGCTTGTGGGAGGCGGGGAAAATGCACCCTGCTCATTCAGGCTGCTGGGATGGCTCCTGGTTCTGCTGCTGCCCTCTGTTAATGTGTTCCATGATGACTTGTGGAAAGGCAGGGAAAACGCACCCTGTCCCAGGCTCTTTTTTTGACTCTTTTTTTGACTCTCATGTCATTTTTTATTTAAACTTTTTTTATTAACTTGATTCTTGTTGAATCTCCTAACCATTTCAGTGTAAAAGCTGGATGTGTTTCATCACATGTTGAGCCACGCAAACACAGCATTTACTTGTGTCAGAATTGTTTTACAACATGGCATGGAGACAAAAAGTAGTTTAAATAGACATGTTGAAGGTTGAAGGTCTCCAGGACACACTGGAGAGAATATGTCTCGAGGCTGGCCTGGGAATGCCTTAGTTAGTGAAAAGTGAGGAGTTAGTGAAAGTGGCTGGTGAGAGGAGGGTCTTGGCTGCCCTCCTGAAGCTGCTGCTCCCGCAACATGGACCTTCCGGATAAATGAGAATGAGAACTTTGAGGTGGGAAGCCTCTATCCATCCCATAATCCTCAGCTTAGGAGCCTTCTATTTATTTTTTGTGTCTGCAGCTTTTATAAGATTGTTAGTATCTGTAAGAGTCTGGAGTAACAGAAGTATGACAGAAGGATTGATAACTGCAGGTGAAACAATTATAAGTGTCACTGTGTGTGTGACACTTATAATTATCTTTTACCCTGTTATCTTTGAGGAGAAAGTCAGCTGATTGTCTGCGGCATCTGTGGCTATAAACCTGAGAGCAGAATGACAAATGAATGACACTGACTTTGTAGCAATGTTGTTTGAACAAAAAGATCAAATTAATCCTTCAGGTTTTGAATTGAAGAATGATGGAGGATTATTTTCTTTGTGGAGAGAAATAGATGGAACACTGAGGCACCATTAGCTGTTTATCAAGCTTGAAGCATTTTAACACTTGACAACAGCAAGGCTGCAACTGTTCCCAGCCTTAATTCACAAACTGTCTAAATATGTCAAGTTATTCATCTAACTGATATTACTAGTAATAGTAATAGCACACTTCTATAAAACCTTAGACTATCTCTCTCTCTCTTTCTTCTCAGACAAATTAACTGTCTATCCAGTGAGCATCTCCAGGTCTGTAATAGTTCTCAAGTCTCTCATATTTAAGGAGTCACTGCCCTGAGAGTGACCTTTGACCTTTTTGTAATGGAATGGATGGTGGAACCAACGTGTCTTCAACAAACACCTGAACTCCTCCAGACTCTTATTTCTTATTAACAGTCCAGCCTCACTTCATGTCCCCTGAGCAGCTCTGACTAACATCTACATATGCTATGCTGAGGATTTGACTTGAGGAAGTGAATGAGGTAGAGAAGTTCCTGTGAGTGAAGATAATGAATATTGGAATGGGATATATTACCGCACAAAGTGACTTATAATGAAAAATGAAATCAGTAAAAGAGATTCATCATACAACAATACAACTGACAAATACATTAATATCAGAAGTTTTGTTGTGAATAAAGCTCAGTGTTCAGCACTCGGATTGTGCTGTAGTTCTCTTCACTGAATTCATTAACTTTAATTACACTCATATTAATTACTCCCTTTACTCATTATTTGTCACACTCATCCATGAAAGACAGAAGAGGAAAGTGAAAACTGGTATAGAAGGTGTGAGATTACAAAATGTATTTACATTTATTTTACCAGCTAGAAAACATTATCAGCATCATCAACATTACAATCAGCATTTAAATGGGAGGCTTTGAGCCATTATTCTTATGTTAGAGGTCTTTGAGTAATGTCAGTTGCCAAAAAATGAAACAAAGCAGTGCTACTTTACTGAAGGTGTCTTAGTAGCAGTGGGCCTGGCCAGGCAACTAATAAACTAAGTGATCAGCTTTGTTCTAGACTACAGTAAAGGAGGAAACATGACATGTCATTGCAGGTGGTCTTAGTTTGCTTCATAAAGAGCTGCTAAGTGTTTTCACTGCATTTTTCTCTAAATCTGTGAATGAACATGATCTCAGTACAGATCAGCATTGCTGAAGATTGATTTAGCTCTGATACATAGATATTCTCGTTTATTTGTTCACTGTTTGGGATTTTCACTGAACCACTGCCAAGGTTAGACACACAGAAGGCTACATATACTGCCACATTGCCAGAGGTTACTCAGCTGACTGTCATAAATATTCCCACCTCTGTGGGACTGAGCAGCATCAGCCTTGGACGCAGACAAGGAGCAGCCTTTTACACGAATCGCTTTAATACTTTTCTGAGTCTGACCAAAATTAAACACTGAATGCAGTTGTTTAGACAGCCACTGTATGTAATTAGAGGGATCTACCTACTGACTATAAATCATTTTACATGACAACCTGCTGTTAGATCTGAGTCAGTCCTAGAGTCCCAAGTGTAGGATGTAGCTGTACTGTCATCACTTATATTCATTTGAAAATATTGCACTTCATTCACCAGCAGCACTTAAACACCAGTGTTCACATTTAGCCAAATGGTTCTATAATGTTTGTGTAGGAGCACATTTATGTCTGAATGGCTGCATTATGGTGTGTTGGTTTTTATACACAAGTGCAAATACCTCAGTGAGAACACTACCACAATGATTCAGTGACTTTACTGAATTTTCTGGACACAAGCATCAAGGGACAAGGAGGGGATAGACAAATAACAGTGGCAGATCATTTGAGAGTGTTTAAGAGCTAGAAACTATGTGTATGAAGAAATATGATCCACTCAGATTACCACCACACAACCCACCCTACATCTCCACATGATTCCATGTGGAGATCACTGAAGATTTGATGCACCTCATTAATTTTACTCTTAAGTGAGTATTGTCATTATTGAACCCACTTAGATTCTGCAAAGAAATAATGACTCAGTATCTAATCAAATCACAATGAAATTCCAGATCAGCAAAAATAGCACACAATATGAAAAAAAGACTTTACAAAACTCACCAGAAGATTTTCTGCAGACTGAAGCAAAATCACAGTTCATCTAAAACCCACAGGCCTAAGCACACTTGTTGAAACTTTGTCATGGTATTATTTGGGATGAATTTTTTTGTTGTGTCTCACTCAAAGATCCTGCTGTCTGTTTGACGGACAACAGAGATGTGAGGACTTGCAATTTATTGCATAAAAACTGCACATCTCAAAGGTCTGACAGCCCCAGTCTTTCTTAGTCATTTGTCAGATACAACAGCAAAATTTTCTTTGACTCATCGGTTTCAACACAGTATTGGTCTCAGAAACTCAGTTCTTTCTCAGCCTTCTGAAAGCAGCTGAATCCACCTTCCTTGATACCCTGGGCAAAAAGAAAACAGGTGGAAAAGAAAAGATCCGAAGGAACAGAAAAACAGAAACAAGGAATAGTAAAAAATGGAAATGAATTTTTACTGCCTTCCTTGGACCAAAGCTTCTGAAGAGAAAATGCTTAACATCCCCAAATGCTGTGGGGAAATACATGATAAAAGAAAACAGACAGAGAATACAGGATGGACAGAGAAAGATCAAGTGACAAGAGGTACAACAAAAGGAATGAAATAAAGGAAGCTTTTTATTTCCTCATGACAACTGATGTAGACACAGCTATTTAACATGGGTTGTCCCATGTGTGAGATACATTTCATTATTAAAAGAATTATGAGACCACAATCTAAATTGCAATACATGAAGATAATAAAATCCTATTTAACACAGTTCACTGATAATGTGTCCCACACCCCTCTTGCCTCCTTGCAGTTTTTTGTATTGAATTCATTCTCCTCGTTCATTGGTGTTTTATTAAGTGCAGTCTGTTTCATACAGACTCTTCATTCAAGCTCCATCTCTCTAATGCTGCCACCCTAGGGCTCTTAGCATTACACGTATTTAGAGCTGCTCAATGAGCGTTTACATGTCAGTTATACTAGGGAGGATGAGGCCTCCACACTTCATCACATATCCAATATTTAGACACACACACACTGAGAAACTCTCTGCATATTCATACAATTGTGTAGTAGTAGGGATAATGGGTAGTGACAGAAATGAAGGATTAGGATTCTCTCTCTTTAGCCTGTGGCCGTGTGTAAAATCAGTACAAATAACTAGGAGGGATTCATGTGTCAGATTATTGTCCTTCCTCAGCACAGAGGAGATTCAGCAGTCTGGACACATAAACATTATCACCAATTCTTCTTCTGCAATAAAATTGCACTGTTGCTGCTTTTACTGCAAATGTTTTATTTGCAATCTGTGGAGGTTTGTTGAAACCAGAGAAGCTGTTTTTCTTAAAGGCAGAAAGAAAGAGACAATTTGACTGTTGGTCCAACACTAAGCACTAGGCAGCTTGCCAGGCAGTGACTCAACTCTGCCTGCACAGAGAATTAAACCTGAAACTATATGAAGTCTGAACCTGCTTCAACAGATCTGACAAGCTGCCACTCCAGCTATCAACCGCCAGAACAGGAACATATGCAGTAGTAAATTCAGTAACACACAATGTTGTGGTTTAGTTTAGTTTATCAAAACTTAATGTTTGGATATTTAATGTCAGTTCATGTCACTATAAGCTTCTGCTTTAGACTTCATGGATATGGTTTCCTCTCTCAGTCCACAAAACCTCAGACCTGCTCAGTGTTTCTTAGTCCAGCAGGTCTCTTGGGTCAGGCCTCTCAGACCTGTTTTAAGGATTAAACTAAAGACTGGTGAAGCTTTGTTCAGTTTTAATGCTCCAGTCTCTGGAGCAGCCTGACAGAAGTGCTGCAGAACCAGGACTCAAATGCACAACTTAAGCTCTCAAGAGAATGTTCAAGATCTTAATGTCCAAAAACAGGCCCAGCACACAGATAATGAGTTGATACAAGCAAAGATATCCAAAGCAACAAATGAGGGAAAACCCTAAAACCTTGTTCCTGGAAAAAGGAACAAGCAAGCAACACTAAGGAGCAGAATGAAGTAGAAAACACACAAGAATTAAATACAGACAAAGGGGGCAGGGAGACAAAGGTGAAACATATTGTGGTGGAGCAGGTGATCACAAAGGTAAGAAACACAGGAAGGGAAAGTCCAGAGACACACAGTGAATATCAAAATGAAAGGAATGAGGAAATGGACTAAATACTAGAATCTGTAATGAATATCAAAAACAACTTAGTGCAGTCTATTGTGTGAGTCAGATGACCTGTTTTCTTATAGATAGAAGATTATGTGTGTGTGTGTGTGTGTGTGTGTGTTGGAGTGTTAGTCAGGGACTGATGAACATTTAATACAAGCTCAGTTTTATCTGTCCTGTCACCAGTTTTCAAAAGTCTAAGCTACCTCTAGACTTATTCCACCTCCCTGCTGTGAGCTCCACAGTGCTGCTGGACACCTGCCGTGCTTCACTGAATGCCATCTCACTCCCTGTTGTGGGACTTGTTGTCAGTCTTGTATGCTTTCTAATTACCAGCATTTGTATGTGTCCAATTAATATAGATGAGGCTGCTGATGTGCAACTTAGCTGCATGTTTGGTTGAATTCCATAGTAAATAATTATACATAAAAGCCATAGAGTTGTAGGTTATTAGAATATATTACAGTAAATATTTGATAGTTTGGGAGAAAATGAGCATCACACAGCCTCATTACTCTTGTCTCAGTGTATACAGACATGAGTAACCACCCCATATGCATATTGCTGCTGTACTTAGTGTATGATGCAAAATATTTAAAGCTTTTCTCTTCATCTGAAATGTGTTGTTGCTTCTTGTGCTTCATTTTTTCCCACATGAATAAATACATATGTATTTTATTGTTTGCATGCAGCTGTTGTAAATACACACTCAGAATAATAAATTATACATTTAAATATTTACACATGTTCTTAGCTGTGGCAACAGGATGGATTCTGGGTTGATGGAAATGCAGAATGGAAGTAGCAGCACAGGTGGAAGTGGTCGAGTTAATGATGGCTTAGTCAACTATGTTAGTGAAGCAGCAGGTTCAGCAGCAGAGCCCAGGACGTGGCTTGCCTTAATGGACTGTACCTGTTAACAGTGTTATTAATCACACCTTGCTCGAACTTTAACATGTGTGCTGTGAAACAGAAAAGTCTGATTAGTCGCTGTGTGAGTCAAGTGACTGTTTACCGGGTTTCAGACTGTTGAAGTTCTACTGTGAGGAACCTTGGAGTAATCTTTGATCAGGACATGTCCTTTGTATCTCAGTTAATAAGTTAATTCATGCATTTGTTACCTCTAGACTCGACTACTGTAACTCTCTACTAACAGGGTGTTCCAGTAACTCCATCAAAACCCTTCAGTTAATCCCGAATGCTGTAGCACAGGTATTGACAGGAAGTAGGACCAGATATCATATTTCTCCTGTATTGGCTGCTCTTCATTGGCTTCCTGTAAAATCTAGAATTGAATTCAAAATCCTCCTGCTTGCCTATAAAACCCTTAATGATCAGGCTCCATCATATCTTAAGGAGCTCATAGTTCCTTATTATTCTAATAGATCACTTGGATCACAAAATGCTGGTTTACTTGTGGTTCCTAGAGTCTCTAAGACCAGAATGGGAGGTAGAGCCTTCAGTTATCAGGCTCCTCTATTATGGAACCAGCTCCCAGCTTGGGTCCGGGAGGCAGACACCCTTTCTACATTTAAGGTTAGACTAAAAACTTTCCTTTATGATAAAGCCTATAGTTAAGAATGGTCCAGGTGGGACACGGGCCTGCCTGAACCATCCTTTAGTTAAGCTGCTATAGGATTAGACTACTGGGGAACTCTGACAATACACTGCTCCTCTCTGTCCCTCACTCCTCACGTCTCTGTCTCCCCCTCACATTTCATGTCTTGATATCAATATATTACATATTATTAACACTCATCTGCTCTCTCTCACAGTTGTGCCCCCCCACCCTCCTTCTCTTTTTCAGGTCGTTTTGACTCCAGAGCAGTTGGATTCCAATTCTTTGGCGACATCATCATTTTTATTATTATTATTATTGTAATATTAATTGTAATGATAATTTTACTTTAACAACTACTTGTAAACATCTAGTCTCTATTGTCTCTTCCTGGTATCCCTCTTCTCTTCTTCCCCCCTCCCCTGTCCTCCTCCCCTCCCTTTCCTCTGTCTCTTCTCTTTCTCTTTTCCCTGTTTTCATTTCACTTCAACCGGTCGATGCAGATGACCGTCCACTCTGAGTCTGGTTCTGCTGAGGGTTTCTTCCTGTTAAAAGGGAGTTTTTCCTCTCCATTGTCACCAAGCGCTTGTTCATTGTGGAATACAGTGTTTGAACTCATGGAGTTCAATTAAATTTTATTTCTATATCATAAAAAATCATAAAAACATTTATTTCAGGGTACTTTACATAGAGAAACCCACCATTTTCCACAATGAGCAAACACTTGGTAATAATGGAGAGGAAAAACTCCCTTGTGTGAAGTGTGAAGGAAATTCAATATATAAGAACACCATGCCCCTCAATGTGGTAGAGTCACTGTTGCTGGATTTTAGAACAGACATGACAACAGTGTGGAGAATTTTAATCTGCTAATCTTCCTTTTCTCTAATAATAATGATCATACATGGAATATTTGTGGTTGGAGGAAGTAGTCCTAAAAAGTAACTTCCAGCCCTGGTGGCTGTCAGCAGGGCAGAGCTGCGGCTCTGGCATCCTGAACAAAAGAAGTCTATACCCCGGGCAGTTGCACGGCTAGTGATGGATATATGTTAAATGCAGGGATTTATGTGATTTATATCCACGTGGGGGATCAATCAAGAGGCAACTCTTCCACATCTTCCACCATGACCGCATGAAAGACTTGCCTTCTTCATGATCTTTCCAAAGTGGTGCAAACTGAACCAGTACATTAAATGGCCTAAACTAATAAGTTTTGTGAGATTACTTGCATTACTTCATCTTTTTTTCTGTTTCCTTAGGGGCTCCATAAGGTGATCTGTACAGAAGGGCAAATTTTGGAAAATATATTTTCCAGACCTGTTTATCGCTGGATGTTGTTTGTCATTCTGTATTTGGTGTTTACTAGATGCACTTTTAACAGTCAACATCCTCTGTTTCTTTTGACCATTTTTGACGACTATTTTTGACCAAGTCAGCTGTAATGACTCTAGTTGTGTTTCTATTACATTTTTTGCAAAATAAAAGCGCCATTTCCAAAATTTCAACAAAGTACAACTGCTATTTGCAGGTATTTCCATTGAAGGGTGTTTTGCAAATGAACCATTATTCTTGTCAGGTCTTATGATATCCCATAATTCTCGTAAAATCTTGTCCTGCAAGACTTCACTTGGAAGACGGATTTAAACATCTTGCATTTCCATGGTTTTGAGAAAGTGATCTCCATTACACTTTTGCGATACACTTTTATATTGACATATCTCGAAAACCACCAAGTGTTTTAGTGCTATCTGAGATTTTTTTTTAAATGTTGGCATTTCCATCACACAGTCACACACAGGGCTATGAGTAAATTCAGCTTAATTTTGAAAAAATAATTTGTTTTTAATTCCATTAATTATCAATTAATCATTATGCTGCCAAGGATGTCTGAGATATTAAAATTAGCATATTATGAGATTGATTTGGCAGTATCAGATTCTTCCCCATAAAATACTGTATAAAATATTATTCTACACAGGCTTTGCTCTCTAAACAGACATTATTGGTTCAGCCATACAACCTGTCAGCTCAGCTCATTGCAATTTCCATAATGCTCATTCAGCATGAGCCCATTCAACCGTACAATAAGCCACACAGTGTCAGAAGTGAAACCACTTCTCAATCACTTTTCTTCTGTGTAAAATGACTATGTGGTTGTGGTTTTAGCATAACAAGTGTTAACAGGATCCAAACTGACACACTGTGAGGGATGATGGACCAAAAGAGTGTGTCACCACATCTTTAAGTTTGACTGGATTAAAATGAGAATGCAGCTTAGGGAGATCTTCAACTGAATTAACAGTAACAGCATATTAACAGTGCTTCAACACAAACACAAATACACTAACACCAATTCCAAACTAATTATCATTTTGTTACTATAACATCTGTGACTACCAGCAACAGCAGCCTCCTACACATTTCAACACTTTATGTTCCACAGACACCAGATGGAAACACACTGGAGCAGAGCTGCATGTGCCCACACCTGGCTGATCCTGTAGTGTAGTCCAGCAGATGGTGAAATAATGAAAATTTATAATGGCAAATCATCATTAGACTGGTTTTTACTTCTATAATGGCAGTCCTCAGAATCTATTTTGTTCTGTGATCAAGTTTTAGACTTTACTCAGCTCAGCTCAGATTGAACTGGTTGTTCAATTAACCACAGTATGCGGTGAAAGATGTGTGGGAAGATGAGTTGATTGGTTGGGTATTTAGCTGATTGGAGTAAAGTGAGTCTAACAGTGAGTCAGATCAGTCTGGGTTGACTGTATGACTTCATAGATACATAACATGATTGTCTTTGCAGAGAGAGTAGGTGATACCAGAGGCCTGTACTACAAAGCAAGTTCAACATACCCAGGATCTCTTTCAGTTACTGGCTTCACTTACTAATCTTAACAATGTCAGTCTGGCTAAGTGGTCTTATGAAGCTGGCTATCAACTCGATTAGTCAACCCAGGTTTTTCCAACCTAGATGTGTGCATGTTCACATAAAAGAGGCAGAGTTTGCAGCAGTTGCCTAATCACAAACATGGAAAAGAGAACCAGTAGAAGAGCGGCGGACTTCACAGCCGAAGAGCAGACTATGATTTTACAATAATATGAGTAATACCAGCTGATAATACAGGAAAAAAGCAACAAATAGATGTGACTGTAATTAAATTAAAATCAAATCAATGCACTGCTGAAATCTAGGCTGTTCTGAAGGTGTATAGGCTGATACAATTTTAACCTTCATGTTCAGCTGCACCCATAGCAGCACAAAACAATAAAAACAAATATAATACTATAATTCAAAGTGGTAAGGAGGCAAACTTTCATATCTTATAAGTCCAAGTACAGTTTCAGTGCATCAATCAGTCTCTGACAAGCACAGTTAATGAAGGTGGATGGGGGTGTGTCATCGGACCCTGGCAGCTTCAAACAGGCTGCATTTTTACAGTGTGTCACTAATAAAATACAATTATTTAATATCCTAGGTAATTATTGTAGGAGTCAATAACACAGCGCAGTGCTACTGTCTGAGGGACAGTCAGCGCTCAACTGTGCTGTGTCACTGGCAACGTGTGGTTTGAGGAGATCACAGATATATGACATGCTCCAATAAATAATCTTGCCTGTCTTGAAAAACCCTTGCCCTCCCCAGATCCTCTCTAAATCCACGCACCGAGCTCCATGGGATCTTCAAAAAAAAAAAAAAAAAAAAAAAAGTCATTTTCAAGAGAATTGATTGGTCGCAGGGTGGGGCTTTTATAGGCGCCAATCTCTGATCTGGAACATAACCTGCTCCGGAGCAGGTTAGCCATTCAGCATAACTTACCATGGAGATGTACCCTGGTAAAAAGTGAACCACCTTTGTAGGACAGAAAACCCAGAGTTAACCCTGAAGTTATCGTGATAAGAACAAATCCTGCTTCGTAGTACAGGCCTCAGATGTACTGAGTGTGTGAAAAACCTGTGATTAGAATTTTTTTCCATCTCTGTGAATTTTAAGTGAAAGCACATGATGTGCAGTTGTTTTGAAGATACTGACTTTAACAACATCACTGCTTCAACCAAATGTGACAAAGGTAAAATGAAGAACTGTCCCTGCTTTCATGGTATCTTATTTCTTTTCTCGACTGAACTCTGAAGACAAATATTTTTCACTAATTGTGATCAATCACTGTCTTTTTTTTTTTTTTTTTTTTTTTTTGGAACTTTTCCTCCGTCTCTCAGTTGTTATACACTGTTATTTTTCTTTGTCAGCGCTAGGTCATATTTGTAGAAAATGTGTTCTTTTCTCTCCGTCCTCCCACTCTCTGTTTCTCTCATTCACTCTGTCATTCAGAGACTTTTACTTTCTGTGTGATGTATTCACCTTCTATCAGTTACAAGTGTCAGATTCCCTGACACTTGTAACAGATAGAAGCTGAATACTTGCTCTTCATTTTTTCAACCACATTGTTCACTGTTGTAGATTGTCTTAATGGCATTGATTGAGAATAGATCTGCTTTGTAAAGTGCTATGCAAATTGGCTGAACAGAAGTGGAACCACTGCCTCTGTCTCTTCATCTACATTCAGCCTTCTTCTCAGATTTTCATTTTCTGTTTGTTTATGATACTGAGATTAAGATGCAGTTCATGTCTGGTGTCCTGCTACATCATGAATAATATTCACTAATGACAACAACAACAATCACACATAATGTCCTGTTCTTACTGAGGATTATGTACCACACAGGCTGTTTCAGAGTGAAAGCAAAATCATTTCTGATGGAGGGATTATTGACAAGCAGAAGGATGTGGATGAGACAGACAGGATAGATCAGGGAAGATGACTCCACAGTCTTTGCTGCTGTGTGTGACTGAATCTGTCCTATTAGATGGCTAGTTGATGTGACTCAGCTGTTTTGAGATGATGTTTGTCAGCTCTGTTAGTTACCAGCAGTCATTTACATTAATTAAATGTAAACAACGTGAAGTAACCAGTGCAAACAACTGTGAGAACAATTAGCCTGTAATTAACATGAAGCAGATTTATGGTTGTTGCCTCCTTCACATCCTTCTGCACTTTCATCATGTGGTGAGAAGAACATGACGTGCAGCAGCTTCAAACAGTGTATGCACAATGTGCACATACCCAGGTTCACTGTGCATCAGACATTTTCTCTCCTTACTCACTACTATTGTACAGAATGTGCAATTTTTTTCTTTGCCCCCAAAACGGTGGTTCTCTATCAACCTTTTCTGGCTCTCAGCCACTGCAGTCTGAGCTTCAACGTTAATGATTCATGTTTCAATAATAGAAGACAGTGTATCCAAGTGATAATAGTGATGCACACATCTATAACCACAGTCCTGATGAAGGTCTGACAGCTTGTAAATGGCTTTGGCTTGTAATCATGTGATCATAGAGCACTTTATACCGCATAACAGAAATGTTTGGTTCAAGTTATTACATCAGAATGTGGAGTAAACCTGCAGGTTACTATTTAAAGTGATTTTCGGAGTAATTTGAACCCAGGGTCTATTTTACCACGAATATGAGTTGATCACCTAAGAGATATTTTATGTTGGTCGAAGTAATATTGATTTTGACCATATTTTGTCTTCACAACCAAACAGTTAACAATCAAAGGAAGTGAGGCTGTCGGCCAAACGTATCTAAATTGTTATTTTTTTAACCACTAATAAAGCTCAAGATATCACTTCACTTCAGTGGTAGCATGGATAGGGTCCCTACACAAAAACGGAAGTACTGATAACTTGGTAAGTGTTCCGAGAGTTTATTAAAAAGACTGTTTCCAAGACATACCCAACATCTTGTTTTTGTAACTGGTGATGTTGAGTGGTCCAGATGCGCAGAATCGTCATTTTCCTTTTTCTTCACGGACACATTGACCTATTAAGGAAAATGATGAAAACTCAGTTAGACATGGTTGGTGAGATTCAATCGCTAAGAGAACAGCTGTGCTCAGTATTTATCATCAGTCACCTCAGCAAATAAAGCTGTTCTATCCACAGATTTAATTAAAGATTATTTGCATGTTGTACACAAAGACACATGGGCCAGGCACAATCTTCAGTAGAGAAACGCATCGTCTGTAATCTGACTGTTTATATGGGGTCACTTATTCAATGAGAAATAAACAAGGTTCTTTTTTTCAACTGGAGATAATCCACTTATTTTCAAATTATACCATTTATATCAAAATAACAGTACTAGTTAACAATTTTTTTTACTAGTGAGATTGTTCTGTTGGATCATCTATCCATACAGACCACTTCCCCATGTAAACTTCCACTGTTACTATTTACACTATTGCTGAGTTTCCATTGATGAATTCTGGGACGGCAGCGCGACAGCACAAGGGTTAGTGCTGTTGCCTCACAGCAAGAAGGCCCTGGGTTCAACTCCTGGCGCAGGAGTTTGCATGTTTGCATGGGTTTCCTTTGGGAGCTCCGGTCCCACCGCCAAAAACATGCATCATTGGGGATAGGTGAATTGAGTATACTAAATTAAATAGTAGGTGTAAATGGTTGTTCCCTGGGTGTACCCTGCCTTTGCCCGTAAGCAGCTGGGATAGGCTCCAGTCCCCCTGACCCCGAGTACGGGATAAAGGGGTAGAAAATTCTGGTTGGGGTAGGGTTACAGGGAAATTTAGGGGGGAGGATTACAGGGAAATTTGCTGGCTGTCAATCATCTTTCATCCTCCTCTGACTCTTCTATGAACTGACACTGCTGCTGGCATTTTTGTTCACAGCAACAGAAGTAATGAGGAGGAAGGAGAATCATCTTCATCACTGTTTTTCTACTGATTCTTGGTTCATTTTATATTGTAGATAGAGAGTGACTTCTCTTTTCTTTGCCTAAATATATAGGACTGTTTCTGTTAGTGATGAAATCCAGTTCTCTCTGGGGAGTAAAGGCCCAGTGACCAACACACTTTTAACTGGATCTGAACCAGAATGTTCTACTCTGCTCTACAGTCATTTGGCTCTCCGTCAACAAGGTCTTTGGGGAAGCCTTCACAGGTTTTGCATGCCAGCTGAGAGCTGCAATGCTGCAGCACAGACCTGAAGAATAATAAGTGCAAAACAGTCATAAATCAACTCTCTCAGCAGAGTCACAGGTAATCAGCTGGGGGTCTGCTGTGATGAAACCACTGGGATGGAGTCACTAGAAATAGATAGAGGAGTTCTTTATTCAGGACAGAGACCAACAGCAGAGGAAACTAGAGCTCCAAGAGTCATTAGCATCAGAGAAGAAGTATCACAGAGTGTCTGCAACTTTACTGTAAATGATCCACTGCTGGAGGTCACAGCTCACAATGGAAATGGTGCTGTGTGATGTGGTGTCATATTTAGAAGTGAGATCAATACACATATTTTACACAGTTGACAGATGGCGAGTCAAGGTCACACTGTCAAACATTGTATTTGTTATTGTAGCTGATAAGAGTCTGATAATCAGGATGCAAAGATGAAGAACATAATGACTATGTTAACACACTGACATCCAACAGCAAATGTATTAATTTCACGCGATTCCATGTGGATTCATCATATCATCACTTAAGCTCCTCTCTGGTTCTGAAGGAGAAATGCATATGTCTAAAGCAGCAACAGTAGAGTTAGAATTGAAGAACAACTGGATTTGGAATTGGACAAAATGTGTGTTATAAAAATACAGAGAGAGAGAGATGATTGATGATGCTGTGCAATCCAATACATTAATTCTGAATGAACTGAACCTCAACAAAAAGATGAAAATGTAAACAGTGCTAATTGTTGGTGCAGTGTAGTGAGAACAGCAGTGTTTTCTACAGAGCTCTGTTTCCACGGTGAAGCAGCCTCTGGGCTCTGCTGCTGTTCTGCCTCTGTCCATGGTTCTGATTCCATTATTATTTCTTTACTGCACATTGACATTGTTTATGGCAGAGAGAATTCACAGCAACAGCATATAATCTTAAAGTAAAGCAGCAGCCATAATTAACCTTAACTATACTGTTTTGTTTAAATAATTTTCTTTTTACACCTGTAGTGCAAATAAATGTGTGAACTTCACTATAGAGTAACTGCACCACTTAACTGCTTTATCAGCACAGAGGCCAGTTACTGCCACTTACAATAGGTTATTACCAGATCTGTAAACCAGATCTAGTAATATTGTACACAGCTCCATCTATATGTTAGTAGTGGTGTTTAGTTCAGTGGGTTTATTGGGAAAAAGGAACACTGTGGACTGGAAATTAATAATGAAACAAATCAGGAGCTTAGTTGTAAGATAAAATAAACCTTTATTTGTGTAGAAATTCACATTTCAAAATTTTCAGTAGAAGACATAAGTTGACTGCTCTCTGTAACATGAATAAGAATCTAGTCTCTTATTAGAAAAATGAATGTAGGGAATGTGTTGTTACTGTGATTCTTTTACTGGTTGCAGATGTGTAAAAGTTGAGGAAACTCTTATAGACAGAAGAATGAGGGTTAGTATGTCTGTTACTACATGTACACATACAGGTCAGATATGATGTGGTCATGAATAATGTATGAAATCATTTACATTTCATCCACTTGAGTGGATTTTGACCCCAACATGAAACAGAAGTGAGAAGCTGATTCTCAGAGACAAGTGAAGTCTGACTCTGGCAGCACACTTTATTTTCATCATCATGATTTGATGAGAATCATCCAACCTTTGCCTTGTTTCTCTTGCTGCTGGCACATTACAGTGAAAACACTTTTCTTCTCCTCTGAGGCTAAAATACAAATGAGCAGTGTGATGGAAACAGGTGGAAAATATGAATAAACTCTCCACAGTCCACCTGTGCCATAAGTTCTCATGGGTGGAAGCCAAAAGGAAAGGAGGAGCCAAAACCACAAAAATGCAAATATATAATAATAGAAAATCAACTGCTTCTGCATGGAACAAAAACAGCAACAATAAATAATCTTACAGCCACAATGAATAATTAAAAATAAAGCAACAGCTTTATTGACTGAAATAAATAATGTAATAAATCTGTATTTTTTCACTATAAAATAATTTTGATACTGTAAATCATGACATTTTACTATCATGCTTGGCTAGTATTGATATTCCTGAAAGCGCTTTAGACTGGATCTGTAACTACCTAGAAGATTGTTGTTGGCGTGTCCAGCTAAGTGGTTACATTTCTGAAAAACTCACTGCCATAAAACTGCCGTACCACAGGGATCAGTCCTGGGCCCCTTGTTCTTCACAATAAACATTAACAACCTCAGTAACTGTGTCCTAAATGCAAATATGCATCTATATGCTGGTGACACTATTATTTATTTTTCTGCTACATTACCATTACATACCATTCTAAATCTTCAAGAAGCATTTTTAACTGTGCAGGAAAATCTAAAATTGGAGGGGAAAGAAACAAACAAGTGTCCTCATATAAATATCTGGGTTTTTTGCTAGAGGAAGACCGATCTTTTAAATTACATGCTGAAATTTACTTAGTAAACTAAGGCTGAAATTGTGATTCTATTTTAGAAATATTTCATATTTCACACAGATAGCAAGAAAGAAACTGGTGGAAACTACATTCCTACCTGTCTTAGATTATGGTGATGTATTTTACAAAAATTCTACAAAGACTCTGCTGCAATCCTTAGATTCTGTGTATCACTCCACACTGAGGTTTATCACACTAGCAAGTTATTCTACTCATTGTGTACTGTGACGCTGTACTGTGTTTTCTGCTAACTTATTGTGCGTTTCTTCTTCGATGTGTTATTGTGTTTCATGCGTTCTATGTTTTGTATATTGTTTTTTGTTTTGAATGCGTTGCCTTCTTGGCCAGGGCTCACTTGTGAAAGAGATTTTGATCTCAGTGTGATTTTATACCCTGGTTAAATCAAGTTTAAATTAAATAAAAACACCACACACTGTGTACACAGATCAATCAATCAAACTTTATTTGTATAGCACTTTTTGTACAATAAAAATGCAGCACAAAGTGATTTACATATTAAAAACAGAGCCACTCACTCCCAACTGTGCACTACCCTCACCCTAAAATGTAGGGAAATTATAAGAACAAATAATAATACGGCTGGGAACGGAACAACCAGAGAGAGAACACTATCACAGGGAGCCCCAGGAACCTGGCCGCCCAGCAGAGAGCCACAACCCAACCTCAAGCAGGCCAAAGGGCCAAACACCACTGTTGTGAAGTAGGTGTCTGGACCCTAAACCAGAGGAGGGTGAAGCCTGGGCCAGCACCACAACAACCAGAACCAACAGCCATCCCTGATGTAGTGGGTTTCCACTAAGGAAACACTGGAGTTAAAAACTATAAACTAGCTAAAATTAGTAAAACTACTGCAATGTAAACTAAGTCAAATAAAATTAATGATAATAAAATTAATTAATTATGTTAAACTATAAAACAAATTCTATAAATGAAATAGACAGTCATATGACAGTAGATGAAGACAACTGAGTGGGACCAAATACACCGTCTTCACTTTAAACTCTGACATATATTAGGGTCACTACTTTGAGACCAAGTAGCTCCTATGGAATGACTATGTTTCTTTGCTTACATACAGTATAAATTCAGAAAATACAGTTGTACAGGCAGATACTGTGTTTGATTCAGTTTTATTATGTGATAAAATAACTTTAATTGATAATTAATTAATACATAATTTTAAACATGTCATAGTTCCCTCTTAGTCCTAACTGACTTCATTGTCGTGCCATAAATCTGCTGAGAAGCAGAGATCATGGTTTTGATGCTGAATGTGATGTGTCCCAGTCTGTCCTGGACTATGAGGCACTGCTGTAGTAGAAACATACACAGTTTCTTTCAATGTACATGAAATTGTCACTAGGGGGCGCTGATGTCCGTATTAAAGCAGCAGCAGCTGATGCAGTGACAGAGTCTCCAGCTCTTATGTTCATCAGCACCGTTCAGACTGGAATTCCTTCCTCCGCTCGGCTTCATCTGCAGCGCTTTCTCTTCTGGAAATTAACTGCTGGAATCGGAGCTTCGTCGTGCAGAGCACGGAGCTTTAGCATCTGATTAAGGGACACCATGCCTTACTTCTGGATACACACCGTGTGGATCCCTGGCGTCGCTTTCCTCTTTGGATTTCAAGGCAAGGGATCGTTTCATTCTTTTCATTTCATGTCCTGGCGTTTTCCACTAGGAAACACCGGAGTTGAGAGGATAATGACAGCTACCGTGGATGTTTATTGTGCGTCTGTGCGTCTGATGCTGACGCGGGTCGTGAAGGTATGTGAAGTCACGTCCCTTCTGAAAACACCTGACATGACAGAGACCTGCGCTTCTTATGGTGAAGCCTCTCACGTTGTGCCGCTTCTTGTCACAGCAGAACTCTTTGCTCCAAAGGAAGTTAATGCTGAGTGTAGTGGAGCTGAGCTGACAGTAGTCTTCATGTACAGGAGCAGGGTATGCCAGAGAGGAGAGCAGCCTCAGAGGCTTATGCTTTCTCAGCACAGTAGTAGAGTTGTGCTCAAACATGTGGAGGCTGTTTGTAGTAACTTCAGCTTCATGCTGGCCTCTATCAGCTGCGTATGCGTCAGTCCAGTGAACATACCTGTAAACTAGTGAACTAGTGTAAACTGTCAAAAAATCTCTTTTACGCTTTGACTATGTCTACATTGTAGTTTGGATAAGTCATAACCTGTTTGATTCTCTTTGGTACTGCTCTTATGGAGCCTTATTACTGTGGAGTGTGTGTGAGGTGGATGACAGTGAGTGTGTGATACACATGGATGAGTGTGTTTGATGTGTTGTAGAAAACAGAAGTAAACACTAACTTTTGTGAGCAGCAACAGGCCTAAGAGACTAATAGATAGAGGATAAAGGAGAAGAGGATCGGTTTCCTTGACTTCTCTTATATTTATTTCAGTAATTAAATGTCAGAAGTAAGTAATGATACTCTCCACACAGTACTCACTCATCCCTTTTGAAGACATTGTAAATGTTTGGAAATGGCATGGTGACAGAGAAAACACAGTGTTCGATCAACTGCTATCTTTGAGTTTCAGGTCTTCAGGGTCAGAGTTAGAGTCACATCACCACATTGTGAGTTTGAAGCCTCTGTCTAACTAAAATGTCAGATGAAGTTTGATATCTCTTGCCACCCCAGCAAAATGTTTTCGATATTTAACAAAATGGTGGAGAGTTCTAAGTATATAACTGGAGCTGAGCAGGAGCATGTTTAATGGGAGAAGTTCTAATATTTTCATTTAGATGATAATGTCTCATATTTGTTTGTTAGATGTTAGATAAACCTTCTTGGAAACACAGTACAGTATAGTAGTCACAGTAATTTCTCACAGCCTCACACTGTCAGCTCAGCACATAAACAAACAGTGGTCACACTGACACACAGCAGTCAGAGTGGACACAGTAGATATGAATAAGGACTTAAAGAGGAAATCATTTTAATTGATTATTCAGAGACACCAGGACCTGAATAAAACTAAACTTCAAGCACTAAGATCCGCCTCCATATGCATATTTGTTTTCTTACTCATTACTTCTTACACTAAATCCTTTGTGTGTGACTTGCTAACATCTTTTTCTGTCTTCTTTCTTCTCATTATTTCAATCATGAACCTCCATCTTGATTTCACACTCTTTCTTGTTTAACTTTTACACCCCAGTTTCAGTTGTATTGTTGTTGTTTTTTCATCATTTAACTTTCTTTAGTTTTCTTCGTTGTTGTACTGAAACTATATTACCAAATCTTCTTGCTCATGACTGACAGAAAAATCTTTACTCTGTGGCTGAGCCATTGTTTCCTCTGAGGTATTGAAACTTGCCTCACTGCAGAGAAACTTTAAACTTGTCATCTTCATAGACTTCAATTGAGTTGAACGTTGACCCTACTGCTAGATTTTCAAACTGCAGCCACTCAACAGAAGGGAGAAAAGAAACAGCGCTGATGTAACTGGACAGGCTGATCAATTTACCTTATTAATGCAAGTAATCAGTTCAGCTACTTCCTTCAGTTAACAACTAGTTACCTTCTGCTGAGCATCAGTTTTAATCTCACAGGTTGATCGCTGTTTCTCTTTCTCACAAATCCACCTGCTACATTGTAAATTCTAATTTATCATCACTGTTGTGTTTGACATCTCATCTCAAGTTGAGATGAGAAATATAAACTTAATTCACTTTATGAAAGTCCAAAATGAAAGTTTATGAAAGTCCAAAGTCATTTAGTGCCTCAAATGTTTCATTTGAAATAGAATTCAGTTATATCATTTCCCCCTGAATTTTCTGATGTTTTGTTTTTCACTATTTTTAAACTAAAGATGAAACTTTTGCAGGTTTTCATGAGTTTGCCTCTAAAAACAAGCCCATCTATCAAACACTATATGAAGATGTCTTTAAATATCCAATTAATTTATTACATTTCTTACTTGTAATTGCATCTGAGACTTTTATCTGTTTATAGCAGTGCAGGTAAAAGTTCATCTCGCTCATAATCACAAAGAGTATCAGCTTCCTCCCTGGCTGATGTTTCAGCCTTGTTCTTATTTTGCACTTTTATATTGTCACTGAGTTCTAAGTTCTAACTCAACATGTGAATGAATATATGTACACATATATGGCAAGCCCTTATTTAGTAGCAGTGGTGCTCAATGTGTCTAATGAATTCTGAATACTGTAGAGAAAAGACTCTGGTGTGATCATTGTCTTTCATGAATGTCTCAAGGCCAGTGAGCAGCCTTGAGATGGATTTCTGTGAAACTGGATGTGTTAGCTTGTATTTCACAAATTATGCATTTTATTTGATATATTTCACTTTATTTTACCCAGTGGTTTGATGGACTGAAAAAAGAAATTCCTTATTAATGTTTAAGTCATTTACAACATAAACATGGTACCAGATTAGAATAAGCATTGAGTGTTTTATTTTATTCTTATTTGAAAGTCTTGGCATCAGACATAGAAGCTGACAGACAGGGAATGAGTTGATGTAATTTTAGAATAGAGAATATTTTATTAGAATATTTTAAGATAGCTACAGCATTAATTTTATTTTATTTTCAGAATCTTTGTTCCCTGAGTGTAAATGATGCTTAGTTTATTTGTTAATACGGAGGTTTTGTTAGACCTCCCTAGAAAATCATGGGGGGTTGGCATCGTTACAATGGTGGTTGTATGGGACGCTGATGTCTCATATAGTGGCGTGTAGTTGAACTTCAGTATTCTACAAGTATGGCAACAAATAGGGGACAAACTACATTTACTGTGTTTTTAATCAACTTAATATAAGCTTGTTTCCCCTATAATTTCACTTCTACTGTTCTTCTTGCTTTAGTTTCTATTTGTCTTATAACTTTTTGAATAAAACCTCCCCCTGCTATGTAGTGTTGTTATAAAACTGTTACATTTCATTTGTTTTAAAAAAGAAAAACATCTACATAATACTGTTGATATCATGGTTGACATGCACAGCATCAGCACCAGTCAACTCACTCACAACAACATGAGGCAAAAATAATTCAGTCAGTGAGTTTTTGCTTCTATGAACTTTTTGCTCAAGTCTTTATCCTCTATGTTTCTCTTCTATTTTCCCACCTGCTGGCTCACCTATTTGCACCTAAACCCTCTAAATAGTCTCTTTTCAAACATGCTGTGTGTAGCCCTTTCCTCTCCCTCCCCCCTTTTCTCTTCCATTTTTTTTTTTTAGAATTTCTATTATTTTTTTTAATTTACTCATTATTTTTAATTACAACCCATGGTTTTCTAGTGAGATAAACTAAACATCATATACACTCAGTCAATAAACATTGTGAATATTAAGTATACAATGTTACATTTTTCACCAAAATTATAGACTGTTAGCCATATTGATCTGTTCTCACAGGTAATGTTATGAATTATTCTAAACATATTAAATAATATTTGCATTGAGACAATTATTTTTTTAAAGGTTTTTTTTACTTTATTGAAACGGGTGACAGACAAAATTAGAAACCACAGTGACACATGCTCACTCAGGCTTACGTCAATATTAATGTTTTCCTCTCTCTTACGTTGAAATGTCCTCTCTCTTACTCAGCCTTTTGCAAACAATGTAGTTTGTCCAGCCAGTGTTGCCGTAGAATACCATAAAATGTACCACTATAGCAACGGTGCCCCCCTATGGTTTTCTAGTGAGGTCTGGCAAAAATTAACTAACTGGACAAAAATTTTCAGAATAAAGTACACATTTCTTGTTAGACATGTGAAAATTCAAATTAATGAAAAATGTCATATAGGCATAAACTATATAAACCCATCCAATGGACAACATGGAAACAACTTACAATCATGTCATAAGGTGTTTTATAGCAAGCACCTGCAGCTGATTGTCCAATTGTCCATGTGAAAAATAAAATTCACTACTGTAGAAGCTGACATTTTATTCATTCCAGTTTCAGTTAATATCACATTTAAAAGTGCTAAAAAGTAATAGCTTTATTTAACATTGAGCCAATAAATTCCTGTATGTTTGTTTATGTGTTCAAGAGTCAATATAAATCAGAGGTGAGGTTGAATTGTAGGATTACAGGATTAAACCTTTTTGATTGGCTTAAATGTTCACACATTATATGCATTCATGCATCTCGTTTTTTTTATTAATCCTTCATACAGACAGGTAATCCTGTTGAAGGAAATTCTGAGTCATGTTGGTGGTTTCACATTTCAGTGGATTTTCTTTTTTCTTTTATTGGCTAATGGATTAAATGTGTTTACAAAAGCTATTTGGATCAATATATGGGAACTTTGTATTGTCACTCAATATCAGTGGAGTAGATAGTGTGTATGTTGCACTATAATAAGTAGATGCCTTCCCATTTATTATTGATTTCCAGTTTTCTTGTGAGTCTGGTGTGAATTTATCATTTGAATACTAATATATTACAGTTTTATAGCCATATCCACAAGATTATGATGTAAAGCATGTTATAGAACAAACTGGCACTGGTAACAATGCAGGAAAACACAAATGAATGCTCATATCCATTCATCTGGGATTCCAAGCATGCATATTTAATGCAGTTGCAATCACCACCTGATCATATGATTTCTGTTCATGGTTTTACCCCTGCTTATTTTATCTCAAAATAATAACATATGTTTAAGATAACTTAGTCCAGGATTTAGAAGCCATTCTTTAAACAGCCTCATTATCCTGATAACAGCATGGTTTTTAAACCATGTTAAACCATGTTTAAAAAAAACTGTGCCATGGACATAAAATAGTAAACTGATGTCAAACAAGTCCTTGTGGAAGTTGTTACAAATGCAGATGGAAAGTTTTCACTTACGGTGGTTTGGTTGTAAATGACAAATTTGTTCTTGTTTGGAGGATAGTGCTGGCTGCACCTACCAGGCAGGCAGAGATGCTCCAGCAGATCAGTTTGGATATTCAGGACTAGTGTCGGACCAGAGTTGTAGACACATACACAAGTGACGGGTCTCTTTTGAGTCAGTTTTCAACTAACATATCAACAGAAATACCAGAGACACTTAATACTGCACTTTGTGGAGGGATAGGACGAATAGAGGTAGAGTGGTAGAGTCAAGCTGTCAGAGAAGGGCAGGATGATAGACTGTGACACAGAGGAAGGTTCTCTCTCTCTCTCTCTATCTCTCTCTGTATGCCCCCACCCACCTACCCACACCTGCTCCATCCAGTATGATTGTCTCCTTGTCCCAGACTGATGTTGTCAGCTTCATGTCTGTGTTTTAGATCAGCAGCAGTTAAGACTAGCTGACACAAACATATACACAGTTTGCAGTAGGTTTTTGTACCATTTGGGCATATAGTATTATTTGTTTAAATATGGAATGTTCAAGACTGACCAGTGTTTATTCATTGTCACTTTAGTAAATGTGTCAGAGAAAATGTGTTTTCTGAGCAGTTCTCCTCTGATCTTCATCGCAGCCTCTGAACCAACATTTCATTTGTTTGTGCTTCATTTGCTTTGTACCAGACTGTGAAGTTGTGATGTTCAACATCTTTACATCATCTTCAAACAGCAGCTCAGCTTGGTCACACAGCTTTGTGAGATGCTTTCTCTACCCACAGAGTGAGTGGGAACGGTGTCTTTGTCTCAGCTACAATCAGCAGGGTTGTTGTCTGTTGGTCTGTTCGGCTGGAGGCTTTAACATCCCACTTATTCTTGAACCAGAGATGTGAAATAAATGGGATTAAGGCTGGGCAGAGTGAGAAATCAGCAGACAGACACTGTTGTCTTTTCTCATATTTACCCAAAAAACAATGAAACAGAGGAGACTGGAGGCAACAACAAGCCTGTGTATCCTCAAAGCCTCAGGGAAGAACAGTTATTAGTTTAGATGATGTCTACTTTTACAATCAGCACATTTTCCAGCCATGTAATTTTAGTTTTTGTCAACTCTCTAATTTAAACTGCTATGACTAATAATAATTGCTAGCGTTATTTTTTTTTCTTTTTCCCTCTGGGCTTTATGTTGTGTAAATTACATGTGATCATCATGATCATCAGTGTGCATTACCATGTTTTCCACAGAAGATCCAGCTGCTCAGCTGCAGTAGACAGCATTTTTGAATGAATTAGTCTTTAATAATTTCATATTACTGCACAGACGGAGCAATCTCACTGCTCGAATGTAGATTATGTTTCTATATTTTTTGATCGGAGCTGGAGCAGGTAAATGTCCATGACTGTTGCAGACACGTCTGACCTGGGGATAAATACCAATTCACCACAGAACACAAAAGCCAAATGTCCGTTGGTTCCTTTTCCACTGAGAAAAAATCGCTTCAAAAGTATTGTCAGTTGGTTCTAGATTCAAATTCACTGAAATTTGATAATCTTAAAGGTTTATTACTTGGAAGCAATAACTAATGAGTAACATCACCATGGTGAATTTTAATGTGTCTGCAGTGAGGACACAATGACCAAAACAATTATTTTCAATCAACTTGCTCTTTCTCATTAGTTTCTTAATTTTATAAAGACTTTTATTACTTGTTCAGCTCTGTCCTTTAATGAGTCATAGCTGGAGACCACACTGCTGCTAGAGTAGAGAGAAGAGAGAAGAGTATGAGAGAAATGTCAGACTTTTCGATAAAAACCTTACTAATACTTTTTCATGTTTTGTCTTGTACACATTATCCTCTTATACACTCATTGGTAGATCCATAATGAGTGATCTACCAGTAGAGTGGCTGGTTTGAGGTCAGTTTTCATGCTTCTCTTTAGATTTCCCCTGTGACATTAAAGATGTGATAAAGAGACGCAAAGTGAGCAGAGAAGCAATTACCAAGAGAAATGTAGCTTTCATTTGGAACAGTAACACTTGGCTGATTTTACTTTAATGATGTCATTTGTTGACAAAGATATGATACAAGATATTTTTTTTTTTTTTTTTTTTTTTTTTAGCTCAGATGAGTTTGTCTCATTTTCATTTCTCCTGTGGTTTTCACATCAGTAACTGCTGTTCACAAGCACTCCTATCTGTTCAGACATCTGTCACTGTGTTTGTAGCACAACATATATGTTGTCTCACTTTGCTCAGTTAGTGGCACTGTAAATTCAATCAGTGTCAAAATGCACAGCAGTGTGGGTTAAATGACTTAATTACAAATCATTACTTCATCACAATCTTTACGTGTAATTGCCCATTTAAAATCTGCTTTAATCTTTTTTCTGTTCCGGGTAAGACTGACCTGCTCTGATCCTGTGTGTGTGTTTGTGTGTGTGTATGTGTATATATGTGTGCTCATGCATGCATTTACGTATGTGTGTAGAGTGCTGGCATTATTTCTTGACCTGTTCACTGGACTGCACAGTAACTGGACTGCCTGTTGTCTCAGTCACCTCTATAGAACAGCTCTATCATGTCTCAGTGAACACAGTAGTGTGGCCATGTTGAAAACTACTTTGTGTGTTGAGTCAGATCACACCCCAGACACACACAGAGTCTATAAACATCAGGCCTGCCTTGCACTCTATCTGAGTTTTCTTTTCCTGTCTCTTCGGTCATGTCCAATGAGAGAGAAGCTTCATAATTAGATTATAGATTCACTGATTACTCTGTAATTCCACAGTGTACCAATATGGTACATCAGCTTCCCTTCAAATTCCCTGTGCCCATCTTTTCTGTTTGAGATAGATTCTATGTTTGCTGCACCATGTTTCCTCATGTGTTGTTTTGTTCTCATCTGCTGCCCTGCATAATGCTGCTTTACAGAATTGCTATCCATGCCTTTGTATTCTTACGTGTGGAAAATAAAGCTTTAATCCCTCTTATTTTTGTAGCATTGCCTATATCAAATCGGAACTGTGATGTTCCAGAGTTGTAAAGTAAAGCTCTCTTTCAGTCATTGTAAAGTCAGCTCAGTGTTTTGATCTGCATTGCCCTTGAAATCTTAAATAAAAGAGGCACTGTGTACTTTTTTTATCCATTAATGAAATTATGAAACAAATTCATCTAATTGTTGAGCATGATGAATCGATACATGGAAACATGGAGATAAATAATCACCCACACTACACCCAGCAGTATGGCCGGCATCATCAGTATAACTACACTGTGCTGGGTTGTGTATAGCAATATAAAGAAACCACAGTAGGAATGTGACAGGTCTGTTTACAATGTTTGTGCTTTCTGAAAGACATAACAGTGAGGTAAAGAGGTGAACAATAGCATGTCCTCTTGGGAGACCACCTCCACCTTCCCTAGTTTCTTTCCTTTCCTCTCTCTGAGATCATTGGCTTTGGCTTTCTGGGGCTGAAGCCAACAGCTCAAATTGATACTGCTTAGGAGAACCATTTGATCCTCCATTACACTGATGTCAAGTAAACAACATGTCCACACTCCAAACTCATCCCCTTTCAGCCCACCTCCTTCCGACATTTTAGAATTTTGCAAACCTTAATAGAAGTTACTCTTTAAATATATTTGCAATGACATTTATTGCTGTGCTCATCATGTACCTGTAGTTGAAATGTGTTGCTCCCAGCAAAATCTTTTTTATGTTGCTTGGATTAATATTTGAAACATTCCAAAAGAGTCTGTGATGTGTTTCTCTGTGATTTTTTCATCTCACTCTATATATTTATTTATTTCATTTATTACATACAATATTAGCTAAGGACACAATAATCATGTATAAACAGTAATGCCTTTGTTTAGATTATTAACATGATTAATGTGTCTACATTTGCCAAAATTTCTCTCACAAACACAAAGTAAAACTATTACATGTCATATATTGAAGACTGCGATGGCTTTGTTCTCTGAACCATAACACTGCATTAATGCTGCTAGTGACGTTGGGAAAATTGAGTTTGGGGAAATATGACTTTAATCAGAGTTATCATGAGAATTACCTTAATTATTCATTCACCAAGTCAGCACCGCAACACTAATAACCGTCCCTCTGTGTGACTGGTCCTGAGTGTCTGGAATGCACAAACTAACTTTAAGATTATCAGCAAACAGTAAAGGACAGAAGTGTATGAAAGCAAGCTACAGAAAACATAGACAATGACATCACTCCTCAAACATTGTGGCTCAACAGGTAGATTGGTAGGTACATCGTCTGTTAAGTGTCAGTGGTTTGATTCTAGGTTTCTCCAGTCTGCATGAGAAAGTGTCCTTGGCCAAGAAACTGAACAGCAAATTCCAATAAGGGTATAAATATGCATGTATGTCAGTAAAAGGTTTAAGGTATATAAGCACCATGTGCACCATATATTGTACATTGCTATATAAATACATTCTATTAACATTTATCATTTAACACAGCTTAGCCATAGCTACACATACAGTGATTCTAAATTGAGGGAATGGATGAATGTAAAATCAGACAAATATGCAGATGTGAAAACCAAGAATGTGGCTGTCGAGCAAAAGAAGCTGGAAATTTGGCTAGAGAAGCTGGTCTGTAATTTCTGAATGCATCCTGTCAGCAGAGAGGAAGAAGAAGCTTGCATGTCTAAGGAAGTGCTGTTTAAGCACAGCGGTGTCTGAGGTGATACAAATGGTGATGATGTAGCAGCGCAGAGACAAGCTCCAGTAACCAGGAGATTTTGGCACCCAAGATAATTCAAAGTCATAATGTATACATTTATAAGGGTCAATTGGGAGACAACAACTCAGGAATGTTTGGACCATCTTTGTGTTTCTTGGGTCTTCCATCCAGCTACAGGGGCTGTTGTGTTTTATGTTACTGATTTTAAGAGTATTTTGTTTGTAAATAATGAGAACAGAAATTCACATATTTAAACTATGAGAAAAATGATAAAGTCATATCATTGTCCTACTTAAAGTTTAGAATTTCTAGGACAAGTCTAATCAAAAGGATGGGGAGCTTGACTCTCTAGGCGAGTGTCTTTGAGTGGCTGTGATGCTTTTAACAGCAAAGTTAAGTTTCCTTTTTCCCTTTTTTCTTTTTTAAATATATTCTAGTTCCATATAGGTGAGGAACAGTACATGTTACAGGATGGTTAATTGTACAATGTTACAGGAGGGCTGATCCCTGTTGCAAGAAGTGATTGCATTCCTACACTAATTTAGAATGTGGCAATATATCACTCATCAAGTGTCTTTCCATCAAAACATTCATCAGAGTTTATCTGATATGTTGTGGAAATGATCAGTGTAATAAGAGAGCAATGTCAATGTCGGTCACAGCAGCCATTTACTGACATGATGTGTCACTGCTAACCCTGTTGTTTCACAGTAATGAATTTACTGAGTCACATAATGAATAGAACAGCTTTTCAATCTAAGCTGAATGACGACTATGTTTCTGCTGTTCACTGTGGGTCATTAGTTGCTTTGGTCCATGCGTAGTGGCACGTTCAAGTTGAGCTCAGTGGACTGATGTGTCTGTAGTCTCTTCTTAGACAGGTCTTTATATGAGCTGTCAGTCCACAACCTGAACCTCATCTGTTCATTTCTGCAGCCTCCATGCTGCCAGTCCTCTCACATACACTTTCACTCAGGAGGGGATTCATCTGTCTCAAACACAGTGAGGGAGTGACAGTTAGGAAATATACTGTAATGATATTATTAGCTGTCACTGCAACTGCTAGACTCCACAACTTTCATGAACGAAAGATTCAACTGCCAAAATTACACTGCCGGTGAGTGAAAGATTAGACCAGTAAACTACTGCTTTTAACAAATAAATAGATACATAAATAAAAACCTGCAGCAGATTTTTACATTAACAGCTCTGCCTTATTTTCTTTAAAATTGCCACTAGAAAACTTAAAACACAGTCTAGGGAGCACACACAAACCTTTAGTAAGTTCTTTCACACAGTTGACATCACTCTCCCACGCTGGTCCTCAAGTAAGTGTTATAAATTAATGTCACACACAGCTTTATCCAGCAAGCACAGCCTTTTAATTCCAAAGTTACAACCAGCATTTCATCATTAATATGACTCTGCTAACAGCATTGGCATAACTGACTGCTCTGAGCAGGCTCATCTTGGCATTGTTGTCAACCTTGATTAAATGTATAATACAGGAACAAATAAAGAGTAAATTGCAGTTATTTTATAAGAATGAAAGAATTATGTCTGTCTCTAATTGCGATTAAAACTTTGTTTTTATTTTTGTGAGGCCAGTTTTGATACTGGCTGAGCAAAGTAGACTAAGACGAGGCGCCACAATCTTCAGATAATGGAATAAGGGTGAATGATTGTTCTCTCTATCTTCAACTACCGTCTCTCCTCTCTGAGTGACTGCAGGTAAGTGACAGTTTCATGCGGGTAATCGGCGGAGTTCAGCACACACCAGAAGTAAACAAACTTGTATTAACGACATTAAATTATTTTATTACATTAATCTCAGTCATATTAATTGCATAGATTAATGTGGTAATGCGGCCAGCCAAGTATAATTATATTTAATTTTATGCATTTCATATCACTGTTGCTTAGATGTAACAAATGATTAACACACAGTGGGTGGATGGAAAACCCCATGGAGGTTCAGCTCTGCTCCTCCACCTACATAAAGCCACTAAACTGTAGACCGAGGGTTGTGAAATGTTTTTAAGGCAAAGATCTATCACTGTTTTATTAACTATAGTCTTTAAAGGGACATATTATGCAAAACTCACTTTTTGTGTACTTTTGTATTTTCATATGGGTCTCTACTGCTCCTATAATTACTCCAAGAAAAAAAAAAAAAAACAAAACAAAAAACGTCCGCCCGTTTTCTGTGAGTCAGTTAAAAGATGTTGGTGTCAGGAATCATGTGCTTCTGCGAGCCAGTTGGATTTCTCCTGTCACGACTTGGCTCGTTGGGCCATGACAAGACTGGAGTCCACGTTTTTGAAGGAGGATAAACACATTTTATTTAACAAAGAAGCAAAAGAATCAAGAACAAATGTTACCAAAAAGTGAGATGTGAATGTCAGTGTTATCAGGGGTGTGCATGAGTGTAATGTGTAATTCATTTGTGTGTGTTGAGCGCAGAAACAAATAAAAGTTACTGCGGCTGCCACATCACCCCACAGGACCGTCTACTTGGAGAGAGGAAAGAGAGAGAAACGCATGAATTGCGGGTATTCGTTCTTATTGTAACATCACAACAAGGGAATTTGCATAGAACCACCACTCACCTGTCAACCCCCACCAGAGCCCTGCCCACTTGATTAGCTTAAGATCCGCCATTGTGGTCTGCTGGTTTTACGAGCATCACGCATAAGACACCGAGTGCTATGGCTACAGGCAAAGACAAGTCTTGCATAAAGTGTGCATAAAGGCTGCAAAGAACAACACAAATTCAAGATTTATGAAATCCTTACACTATCTCCAAAGAACTCGATGATATCCCAGCAACAATCGGCTAGAATCTTGTGGTGTGTGGAACCTCTCCAGACAGTACACAGCAGGATTAGCTAGCAGACTTTGTCTGACGGAAGGATCTGTACCTACTGTCCGTGGCAAGCCAGCTGACGAGGGAGATAAGTACTTTCAAATAATGAGTTTTGTGTTTCTAGCTTGTTAGCGTTTCGCTGTTTAGCACAAGCTAACACTGATGTTACTGCTAGCCCTGCACCGGCTTGGAGTGGTTTTTCTTCAAACTGCAAATGTAGCACACAGCTAATCGAGTCATTTTACAGCTGGATAATTCCTGAAAGTGATGCTTGTTTAAATGTTGTCTAGACTTGAATTAGATATTGTCATGTTATCCACAACGGATGCGGGCGGCGTATTAAGGCCCTTGGTCTAGGCTAACGTTAGCTGTTGTAGCCTCACTTTACAACGTTACCTAAAGTGAATGTACATTTCCCGTGGAACTTCACACTTCATTTATTCATTTTTAACCTGGTTATCAAACATGAAGCATAACTGTGGTCTTCTGTCGCTGCTGGTTCAGTCACTTTCTGATGGATCTTGAGCTCTCAGCAGAGACCTCTGTTTACAAAGTGTTGTGTGGAGAGGGGGTGTCGGGGTTCGTGTTTACATCTTTTTGTGGAGTTTTTTTACTTGCTCACCTTTTTGTAGCTTTAGTTGTGTTTGGTGGTTGTAGAAATGGTTTATATATATATATATATATATATATGGTTTCATATATATGTTTCTTATAGAGTTTCTTATAGAGTTTACAAAATATTGTGGAGGCATTATGTCACAAAAGTTACGTTATGTGTAACAGGCTGACAGGTAGACTGTAATAAGGAGTACATGGTTACTGTTGCTAAGTAGCAAAGCTACTGAGTCGGTGAATGTATCATCAGTAGTTCATGAAAACAGATTAAAAAAGTAGGCGAATGTTAACTGTTCAGAAACTGCTCGCTACAGTCATGGTGTTTGTGCCGCTGGGTCTGACTAAGGGTCAAATATATAAAGCTGGAGAGTATCTGCCATTCTGGATGGGTGGGGCGACAGCTCATTTGCATAAAAGTGGCAGAGCCCTAAAATGGCCCAATTTGTAAGAGACTAAAACTGACAAGAATAGAGCTTGTGAGATCTCATTATGTGAGAGTGATATTGTGAAAAAAAACCTCATGAACAAGTTTTGTATAGCCCATAGACCTATTCTAAATTGTTTAAAAAGAGGTATAATATGTCCCCTTTAAGTCTTTATTTTCACTCTATGATGCTAATAATATTGAATTGTATTTTATTATTCAGAGTGAGAACTAGCCTAGATAGATAAATGTTAGATTGTGGCACAACAACAGACTTTTAAAGTGGTTATAATTTCTATCAAATTAACACATCTGTGTGGAAACTTTGGAAACAAACACAGAGGGCACTATACTTAAGTCAAGCTTCTCATTACATCATGATAGAAGTTTTATATAAATTTGCAATGTTGTCTTGGTTCCTGTATTGCTTTGCTTTTGACTTTTTATTACTGGAGACTACAAACACTTGAAGTCCTGGGTTATGACTCTAAACCCTTAGGACTGAAAAATAATTCCTACTTGAAATTATGAAGCTACAACAGGATCAGTGAATGTTTAAAAGATGTTTTTTATGCAGCTGAAATGAAGTGTTTTTGTAACCAGGAGTTAGCACAGACAAACAAAAGGTCAAATCCTCTGTGAGAGGAAACGTTGAGTTGAAATGTTGTAGATCAATACAAGAGCACATCTCAGGTCCTCATTTTCAAGGTCAAAACCAACGGACAATTGCTCCTTGTTAAGCCTCTGTGCTGCTAGCAGTCATTGCCAGGGGGCATTATATTTCTGGGTTGTCTGTTCATCAATCTGTTTGCCTTCTTCTCATTACTGCTTCAGTAACACTTTGTCGGAATTTCTTCAAATTTGGTACAAATTAAAAATACATAAAATAAATGGTAGTAGCTAAAATATACCAAATTTTGCTTTATTAAAATGCAAGTTAAAATATTTTAATTTATGTATAAAAATAGAAGTGCCTTGGTCCAACAATGGTTGGTAAAATCAGTGCTTGATTAAAGTTAAAAAATGAGTATTTAGTTAAAAATATGATAGAAATATATTTCTGTACATAGTTTGTATTATATATTTATTATGTATTTATATATTATTATAAAACAGAGGGAAAAAGAGCTTAATTTAAAAAAGTCAGGTCTAAAAAATAGAACTAGATTCCTGTTTGTTCAATGTGTTTAAGTGTACTTACCTTGGTTGATAGAAATGATGAATTTATTCACATTTTTGTGTGTGTGTGCTCAAAGGTTTTTCACCTTTCTTACTTATTGATGAAATAAAATGAAGAATGAGTGAAGTCCTGAGTCTGGTCCAGTCCTTCCTTTGTCAAGTGTGAGAAGCCATGACGTTGTAGAGACACTTGACAGTAACATCTTGACAGAATTACTTCACATTTGGCACAAACATTCACTTGGACTCCAATGTGAACTGATTTTGCTGATCAAGGCTCAAGGTCTTGTCCACGCAAAATATGTAATTAGGTTTAACTCAGTAATTTGTGTGCTAATTAACCAGGAGACAGCATACAACTGCAAGACAGTAAGTGCTACATTCCAAATACCTTGACAGCTCTGCATTTGTTGACCCTTTGATTGTGTGTAGAATAGAAGAGAAGATCATCAGGTCTCAAGTTATTTGTGTGTCTGTGTATTTCATTGGTAGAGAAGACATTGGCTTGTTACAAAGAGATTGATTTCCACACATTTTCCACTTTCCACTGAATTGTTGCTGTCCTTGGCCCCTGGGTCATCCACTTATAACCTATAATAATATATAAAATTATATAATACTATATTACAGATTATATAATAATATAATCGTTTTTTTTTGGTGAAATAAGCCCTGGATCAGCCTGGGTTTCGGGCTGTTGTTAATGTTTGCAAAGAGACACACAAGTGTGAGAGTATCCAGATTTGTGCCAGGCAAAGATGGCTGCTGGGCTTCATAGAAGACAAATATACCACGACTGATACTTGTTCTCTAGGGTAACATGTTTTTTAATGCTACCCACCACTAAGCTTTGGCTTCAAGTTCAATTCAATTCAATTCAGTTTTATTTATATAGTGCCAGATCATAAAAACATTTATCTCACGGCACTTTACATAGAGAAACCCAACATTTCCACAATGAGCAAGTGCTTGGCGACATTAATATTACAATAATAATAATAATAATAATAATAATAATAATAATAATAATGTCGTTGAAGAATTTGAATCCAACTGCTCTGGAGTGAAAACGACCTGAAAAAGAGAAGGAGGGTGGGGGGGACACAACTGTGAGAGAGAACAGATGAGTGTTGATAATATGTAATATATTAATATCAAGACATGAAGTGTGAGGGAAAGACAGAGATGAGAGGAGTGAGGGACAGAGAGAAGAGGAGCAGTGTATTGTATTGAGTTCCCCAGTAGTCTAATCCTAAAGCAGCTTAACTAAAGGATGTTTCAGGCGGGTCCATGTCCCACCTGGACCATCTTTAAATATAGGCTTTATCATAAAGGAGAGTTTTTAGTCTAACCTTAAATGTAGAAAGGGTGTCTGCCTCCCGGACCCAAATTGGGAGCTGGTTCCATTGAAGAAGAGCCTGATAACTGAAGGCTCTACCTCCCATTCTGGTCCTAGAGACTCTAGGAACCACAAGTAAACCAGCAGTTTGTGATTGAAGTGATCTATTAGGATAATAAGGAACTATGAGCTCCTTAAGATATGATGGAGCCTGATCATTAAGGGTTTTATAGGCAAGCAGGAGGATTTTGAAATCAATTCTAGATTTCACAGGAAGCCAATGAAGAGCAGCCAATGCAGGAGAAATATGATCTCTGGTCCTACTTCCTGTCAGTACTCGTGCTGCAGCATTCGGGATTAACTGAAGGTTTTTGATGAAGTTACTGGAACACCCTGTTAGTAGAGATTTGCAGTAGTCCAGTCTAGAGGTAACAAATGCATGAATTAACTTTTCAGCATCCTTTTTAGACAGGATGCTTCTGATTTTTGCAATATTATGTAGGTGGAAAAAAGCTGTTCTAGAGACCTGTCTAATATGAGATACAAAGGATATGTCCTGATCAAAGATCCAAGGTCCATCACAGTAGAACTGGAGGCCAAAGTGATGCCATCCAGATTAGCTATGTGATCTGAAAAAGATGTTCTGAGATGTTTAGGGCCAAGTATGATGACTTCGATTTTGTCTGAGTTTAAAAGTAAGAAATTCTGAGTCATCCAGGTCTTTATGTCTTTAAGACAATCCTGAAGTTTGATGACCTGATTAATTTCATCTGGTTTCATAGATAAGTACAGCTGGGTATCGCCACATAACAATGGAAGTTTATATTGTACTTCCTGATGATGTTGCCTAAGGGAAGCATGTACAAGATAAAGAGGATTGGTCCTAACACAGAACCTGTGGAACTCCATGACTAACTGCATTACGTATGGAAGACTCATTGTTTACATGAACAAACTGGAATCTATCTGATAGATACGACATGTTCTAGTCTATGTAATAGGATGTTATGATCAATTGTGTCAAATGCAGCGCTAAGCTCCACCAGGACAAGAATAGAGAAAAGTCCGTTGTCTGAGGCCATAAGAAGGTCGTTGGTAACTTTCACTAATGCTGTTTCTGTGTTATGATGAGCTCTAAACCTTGACTGAAAATCTTCATAAAGACTATTCTCATGTAAGTAATCACATAGTTGAGCAGCAACAACTTTCTCCAGGATTTTGGACATAAAAGCTAGATTTGATATGGTTCTATAATTAGCTAGATCACCAGGGTCTAACAGTAGGTTAAACGCAGAACTGAGGCAGTCGTTATCAACGTCTACATGAATGTTAAAATCACCCACTATAATAACTTTATCTGTACTGAGAACTATCTCAGATAAAAACTCTGAAAATTCAGCTATAAAATCAGAATAAGGACCAGGTAGATGATACACAGTAACTACCAGAACTAGTTTTTGCATTTTCCAGTTTGGATGTGAGAGACTAAGAGCGAGACTTTCAAATGAGTTATATCTAGTCTTAGGTTAAGGATTAATCATTAGACTAGAGTTAAAAATGGCTGCAACCCCTCCTCCTCGGCCTGTACCTCGAGGAATGTGAGCATTAACATGAGTTGGGGGAGTTGATTCATTCAGACTAACAAAATCCTCCTGCTTTAGCCAGGTTTCAGTAATGCAGAATAGGTCAATGTTGTGATCAATAATCAAATCATTCACTAATAAAGATTTGGTTGGAAGTGATCTTATGTTTAATAATCCACATTTGATAACCTTATGTTTTGATTCTACTGTAGTAGTTGTGTTAATCTTAACTAAGTTTCTATGAGTAACTCCTCTTTTTGGTTTATTAAACTTGGGTGGTCGGGAAGCAGACACAGTTTCTATACATCTATGAGTGGGTGACTGCTCTAACTGAAACACAGAGAAGCATGTAGGAATGCAACGCTGCCTCTTGGTCTCAACTCTGGGTTGTCAGGTTTTAGGTCTAATAAAATCGGTCAGATTTCTAGATAAGAGAGCTGCTCCCTCCAAAGTGGGGTGGATGCCGTCTCTCCTAATCAGAGTTTTTCCCCAAAAACTTTGCCAATTATCTATAAAGCCGACATTGTTGGCTGGTCACCACCTCGACAACCAGTGGTTAAATGATGACGTGGCTATACATGTCATCACTGGTCACATTGGGTAGGGGACCAGAGAAAATAACAGAGTCCGACATTGTGTTCCACTACAACCATAAGCTCAAATATGTGGAGTGAATGATGTGACTTGATGTAATGCAACATGGTTGATCTGACATTTGTGGTCTGTTCATAGCTGAGACCCTCCAAGCAGTCAGAGATTAATGAGCACATTAGCTGCATTTATTTTGTAACTAGTCCCAGTATCCCCATAAAGACTGAATTTTTCTAATTTTGCACTCAACATGCACTGTGAATGGAATGACACTAATAATAGAAAAAAGTGATATTAATAGTAAATAATGATAATATAATAAAAGGATAATGTAATAATTTATGTCAAATAAGTTATGTTATTCAATAACTACAAAATTTCAACTTTACAGATGTTGACAAAATGTAGCACATTATAAAGCATCTGACTCCTTCCAAAAGTTGGTCAATAACAGAGAATAAAGTGCCTAAATACACTGAATTCTGAAAAAAATATAATAATGAGCAAATAAAATGCACTGCTCAAAACTACATAACATTTATTGGCTGGAGCGGCTGTATAATGAACAATGATCTCTATAGGAGAGCAGACTTGGGTTGTAGAGGACGGGGAAGCTACCACAGCAACTATGAGCTTTTGCGCTGCCATCTCAAGATCGCCTAGGAACTAGAAACTTAAATTACGCGGTTTGTTCCCTCGAACCCACCTGACTGTGGGCATTGGTAAATCCATCCGTACTGACTGGTTATTGCCAAATTCGCCGAACCACGTCATAGCTCATTACCATAAAGTTAACTGGATTTTAAATTCTTCTTCTTTTTCTTTTCTCTGGTCGCTGACGGTGAATTTGCTCTGTTCACCGATTTCGCTGTCTCTCCTTAGACAAATAATGACTTCTGGTGCTGTGGTCACTGTAGTCCCTTTTGGTGTGAACACACACTTAGACTTCATTGTCAAGTGCAGATCCACTGAGCTTTCAGCACAGAGCGCATTGTCAGAAGTTGATAAAGTAAATATAAAATTGCATATTGTTCGATTCATAGTGTACCAAACCAAGACCACTGTATCAAACAGTTCGATACAGATACACTTATCGTTGCCTCCCTAGTGTTTATCACTCTGGTTATCCATGTAGCAGTTCCATCACCACCACCATCATCATCATCATCATCTTTTTGGATCCTCCACAGTGTTTCCCACTTGTCTGCAGGCAAGGTTCATAGAAGGCAGTCCAACTGAATTATTAAAGAGGATTTCTAAGAGCATCTTACAATTTCAACCTTTGCACAGCCACCTTCCACTGCCACAGCTGAATGTCTTGGCTTACATAAGAAAAGTAGCAGGTGTGATTGCTTGTAGTTGTGTCATGTCAGGGGTGTTGGTGTTCACAGTGTTCTTTTCCCAGCTGACGAAGGAACTTTCTTTGCTGTCAGCCAACATTTCCAGTGTGTGCTACTTTCTGTGCCCAGTGCATGCTGGGAAAGGCAGCATTTGCTGTAATCACAAGTACTAGCCTTGTTGAGTGCGGCACAAGTTTTTATCTGAAGGCTGGAGCAATCACTCCTTGCTCTGGTTCTGCTCTGATACCGCTCTGATACTGTTCACACCATGAGTCTAGGGCATGCACATGGCTATGCGCACTTTTGAAAAAATGGGGCTATATTGGGCTGCATGCATTTAAAGACAGGGCTGACAGCTATTGCTGCAAATCCACTGGTCACTGCAAGTTCACTGCACACTTTCAATTCATTTTCAGTGGAGTCCAGTGAGTCGTTTTTTTGACACTCGCAAAGCATCTCGGGAAGGTGGTGCAGCCGTTGGTATAGCTCTGGTGCAGCAAGAAGTTGAGCTCTGCTCAACTATATGCAAAAGAATCTGGCAAATGCATCAGTGTTATCCAATGAAAGTAGAGCACAGGGGAGGTCTGTTGTGACGATATCAGTTCTCATGAGCATGCATTTCTCTCAAGAAGGAATTTTTCCGCTAATAACCGACACCATAGATATTTAACGTAGGAACGATTTTGGTTAAAAAATATATATTTTTTTAAATTTTGAAATCCCTCCATCCCTTTTACTTTCCGGTAAACACACCCATGTCTATACACTTACCCCCACTGCCTACCCCCAGTATCTATCTGGCAACACAAGGGAGGTAGTGCATTTTCATGATGCGCCCACCGGAGACATGTCTGGTGTGAATTACTTAAAAACATAACAATACCTTAGCACCGTGGTACTTCAGTACTTTGTCTCAAAAAATGAAATGCCTATTTTATATAGACTCCTGTCCCAAATAAACGCAGGGTCTGTTGGGTCATTTGGGAAAATAAACAACCGGGCTGTTATATGCGGCTTTACAGTATATACTTTTTTTCCGCTTGAGTTTCTGTTGTGAATTATGAAAACTCCACAACTTCATGTTATATGCCATCATCTTTTCAGTTTAATATTTCAGCTAAATCTTCTCAAATATTTTTACAGCTGTTTCGGGCAGATTCATGTCTGTTTTGACGGACAAACGCACAATTTCAGGCTAAATGTTAGCCTCTCTCCATTGTAACAATGTCGTTCTCTGCCCTATCTGCCTCTGCCATTTTTCAAATACTTCTTCCAGAGATTGGTCAGTTGAGATACACAAAGCTGGTCATTGGTTCTCTTCTCCTTCTCCCTCTCTTGTCTTATAGCATCAGCAGCTAGTTTTGCAGCTAGGAGCCAACACAGCAGTGGTTGGCTCTCTTCCCCCACATTCAGAAACTTTGCCACTGTACTTCTGTGTATGATAACATAGACCCAACTAATCAAATTCAATAATTGGTTTTAATCTATTTAATTGATTAATTGTTGCAGCCCTAGAATCTTCAGGCAACAGTGCTAACTTCTGCACCACCATGCCATTAACCATGACTAATGACTAAAAAAGGGATTTAGATTTAAAAAAATCCCACTGTGGACATTTATGGGATAGTAGAGGATCTGTTCTGTTTATGTACAAAGCTTTAATTAGTGTAATTAGTAACACCTTTGTTTATCTATAAATTATTGTCTAAATGGCTGCTGTGAAAAATGTCTATCGGTTTGGGACTGGGACAGGGAAGTGCAAACTGGCTTGACTAATAAGCTCATGAAACCATGACGACATATATTTTTAGAGTCTGGGTTTGGGAAGAAGTAGACCGTTCATCCTCTGAGGACATAAGCATTTGCCTGAAGGAATTCATTTGTGGATGATATGTTTTAATGTCAGAGTCCAAAGCACTAAATATCTAACTTTAAGGTATCTCAGATTATTTGTCCCATCAAGGCTCCTCACATCTACTTAGATGTCTCCATGTAGTGACTGAGAGGATTGAAATCTTAAAATGATGTAAAGGTGATATTAGCAAATGCTCTATTTCAATAACAAGGAGATGATATGGCTCAGCACTTTATTAAAACCTGCAGAAGTTTCAGTTTATGAACAAACTTTCCAAACCGAAATTTCCTTACTGCCGTATGTGCTGTATATTCACATCAATAAAACACATGTCCAGATAAAAATTATAATACACCATGAAAATACTGCACAAGTCAAATCCTTATATATGACCTAGCATTAACACATCAGTGGGGGTAGTTAAAAAAAATAATGTTTCTTCAAACAAACCATGGATTTTGACAAATATGAAGATTTGTTTGAAGATAATCTCCTGAAGAAATCTGTGAAAGCAGAGTTAAGCTCTTAGTAAAGGTTCCCTGTGTAGTCAAAAGTATTCACCATCTAACTCCTGGGGAGCTGTCAGTCAGAGGGGTAACATAGATTTCAAACTGGAGACAACAGGAGGAGGAATAGACATCCATGGAGAGACACAGAAGGGAGGAGAAGACAAGAGAAGGCAGATGTTGAATGGTGAACTCTGGTTATGTTAGATCTGGATATGAGATACACTGATACTTTTTGACAATACCAGATATCTGTCAAATGGTGACAATGACTTACACTTTTTTCCTACAAATCTTGCAGTCAGGAATCTGTCTCTGGATCAGTTGCACTCAATACTAATAATTTAAAATTGACTATGAAATTCTGTTATAAAAATGTTTAAAGGTATAAAGAAGATGGAGATTCAATAACCCACAACTGTGACACAGATTGTACACATGCAGTTGATGTGAATATTTACCTCTTTTAGAGATGTAGATGGAGGAAATCATCTGCATAGATCAGAGATCATTTAGTGTATGTCTCTCTTCCTCCATCTTTCCCTCCCTCCCACCCTCCAGTGATAGATAGATGCATCAAAGCTTCATTACTTTCTTCAGTCTCTCTGAAGGTTTGTCTAATTTATCACATCTATTGTGATGCATTCAGATTGTCTGAAGTAAAACTTAAAGTAAAAAATGTCTATCATCATTTGTTTGAGGAGAAGAAAATTAGACAAAATGTTAAAACAACAAAAATATTTAATAAGAATAAAATAAAGAACAAAAGGCCTAGCTTTGGTCTTCAGATGATTGTGTTGAATGTCAGATGATGTAACATCATGTAATGGCCCACTCTCTTTGAAAAACACTGGTGAATGACACACCAGTATCACACCAGTATCTACCAATATCTTCATTAACAGAGATTGACTGAATAACTAATGAACATCTATTTTTTTTTTTTTTTTTTACATTTTATTTTATATTATCAAATGTTACTCCGTGGGACAGTCAACATCTCTCACATTTTATGAAATAGCTTCATTAATTATTATTATTATTTTTGTTATTATTTTGGTAGGTAATACTAAATAGCAGTTACTCAGCTCAATCATGTTTTCATCAGAAATCTGTAATTCTCAGTTAGCTACTGTGATTGATGTAAAGGCCATGCTTGTGTAGTTAATTTCTGGTCACTAATAGGTTTAACACAATATAAGGCTAATGATTGAAGTTGTATCTGTGAATAACTGCATATCCACCTTGCAGACTTTACATCTGAAAACCAAGAGTTTTTTTTTCATTTGTGGGTTTATGTGTAGAAGTAGCAAAGTCTTGTAAAGCAAAGACTTGTTTTGAAAAACAATCAAAATTATACATGTGGTTCTGAGGTCCTTTGAATCTGCAGATTGAATGATAATTAACAAAGTAAATTAAGTGCAGGGGAGAGATTAGAAGGATCGTTCGCCTTGTTATGAAGAGCTCCACTACACACACACACACACACACACACACACACACACACACACACACACACACACACACACACACACAGTAGTCTTTTTATTCTAAACTGTGTTGGTGAATAACATATTGAATAATACACAGATGAGTCAATACAATTCATTTATTATTTTATTCAGGATTCTGTCCCACTTTCAAAATATTCATATTCTTTCCTTAGTAAATTCGATAAGTGAATGTTGTGTATTGAGCTGGAACATACTGGATAATGATAATGAAAGACTGGTGACAGCTGGAAGGACAGTTGGTTGGTGTGAAGGACCAGAGCACAGGGAGTACAGAGCTGGCAAGCAGAGTTGAGCTCTCACAAGAATTTCTGTACCATGACTACAGGCTGAAGTATGGAGGAGCACCTCTGGGACAACCTGACAGGGGGGTTCATTATCCAAACACAGCTCATGAGTTTGTCTAAACAAATGATGCCAGGAGTAAAAATTTGTAGCATGAAGTTGTAGAAGGGTACTGGCACAAAAGCACAGACATTTTGTTATTGTATTATTGTTATTTGGTTATTTTCCAACAATGCTGTGTTAGTTATGTAAGATATGACTAATACAGCAAAACTGGATCTGAAATTCCACTGCACTTTGATTGTGTGCATTTTTTCCATCTTTGTCTATACCTCTCCTTTAATTTTAAGATGACTGCAGGGATGACAGCAGCAGTCATTGTGAATTACTATCATGATTAGATTTAGCCTGGGCCATCCCATACTGCCTCTGATGCTACATTGAATTTCATGTTCAAGTCAGTCTGGCCAACCTGCCCATTCTCTGTTCTTCCTGATCTTGAAAACTTGGGAACCAATGAAAAACCAGCTTTTATCCCGGTGCAGGTTTAATGCAATTTAACGCGCACTAGTTAAGCGACCTCAAACACATGTATTTACAGCCAACATGGTGGGAATGGAAGAGTGGCAATCATTTGATTCAGTCTCCCTTTTTAAAGAGATTTTAACAGTGAGTTCTCTTTGAAAATGGAGCAAATGGTAGCTCTTGAAACCTTTATGCATGTTTCCGTCATGTTTTTTTTCATCGCTACACATACAGTGGTCAATCAGTGGTCTGACGGAAACAGAGACATTTGATAGACGCCCGTTGATTCCGCCTCTGAGAACTTCCTGTCTATGGGATCTTTGCCAGACTAAGCTGTGACTACGAGCTTGGTGTGACAGCCAGGCTAGATTAAATTTTAGAACTTAGAAAATTAACATAACAATGTTTTTACAGGTTGAAGAATAATTAATTAAAGTAGGCCAAAGAAGTCAACTTCCATAGATATGACTAGATAGGTATGACTTTTTTCATGTTTTCTAGATATTAAAGTTTATTTTAAAGAATGTAGATACTAATTAGATCATATTGACTGTTCAGTTAATTCCATTTTATTTGTACAGTGCCATATCACAAAATACATTATCTCAAGACACTTTACAGAGCAAGATCAACAACCCATAAGATGATGTATTTACATAATGGTTGGCCATCTGCAATCTGCAGATTTAGTGAAAGATTTGAGCAGTTGTAAATGATTTACACTTGGTATAAGAGAGAGGGAAGGGTTCAGTCTGGCTGTGGATTTTAGTATTTTGTTGTTGTAAGGGGAAAGGGTAGAGAGAATGTATTACTTGAAATCATGTGAGGATGTAGACTGCAATAAAGACAGTAGCTAGTTACTACATATGCCTTTGGCTGACATGTTACATGAAAGGTACTTTCTGACAAGCACCTCTTGTCCATCAAGCAACCACATATGCAGAACCTGAATTATTACATCAGGCCACCCACTGCAGTTAATTACTCAACCTTTGGAAACTATTACACTATTAAACTATTACAGGTTTTGTCATTATTAGGCGGGAACAACGAATCATATAGGAAATGTGAGCACCCATCCTGCTTTGTTTGAAAGTGTTTTACTCTAGCCTTCTCCAGGCTGATTTAGAAGGAAAGTGAAAGATGGTGGATCGCACTCTACGAATTTCACAGTTTTTTATTTCTTATGTATTTTTATTATTATTTACAGAGCAGCTGCAGGGTGAGCACAACCATTTTGGCCTGTTGTCCTTTGTCAGTGTGTTCGACAGTCAAATTTGTAGAGTGCGTCTTTCACTTTACTTGTTTTGAGACGCACCACAACAGGAGAGTGCGGTGTTGGAGAGAACTCGATTTAGAAAGTAAAGAAATACCAGCAAGATTTTAATCATGTTATCTCTTTATTTTCTACTCTTACTCATGTCTCTGTCAGCAGTGTATGAGTCAGAATAGTGACTTCTGTTTGGCTCAGGTGGGAATTTTTTCAACTTCAGAAAGCAGAGAACTGAAAACCCAGAGCAGTTGGTAGCAGTGAGTCATTTCAGCTTGGAGCAATAATTGTTGGCATCCACTCACATTTACTCTTCAAGAAGCACTAACAATCAGCATTCGGCTTTAGCGGCCTCATTTGCAACCTTCATAGTGGCAGTTTCAGTGCTGACTTTTGTTTTTTGAAAGGCACAGACAGACAGATGGACAGTTTAATCTTAAATTCCTCAAGGCAGCTACTCTGCCAGGTCTTCCAAAGTTATAACCACACACATATTTTAACTGAAGGTCAAATGCCATGCTGTCTAACTTGGTGCATTATTTAACAGAATTAATAAATGAGGCATACAGTACATTTTAGCCAGCTCACTTATGTCTTCTAACCACAATGTAGCGATTATTCTCCACAGCTTTAATAAATAAATACATTTGAATGGGTAGGGATTTATGAGGGTATTATCCTCTCAGAGTAAATTTGTGCTGAAAGTGTTGTCCTTGCACAACAATCACATAAATCAGAGGTGCAACATATTAGCCATGAGTCTTATCTGCTCATGTAATTTTTAGGAGACAGGGTCTCTAGAGGTTCAAGAGATTCTGTCTTATTTAACCTTCTGTGTAATGATGGACGAGGACTATGTAATGATGGTGTTCACTTGATACATTTGCCAAGCAAAACTATACTGAGAACAAGCACCTGAAAAGAAACTCTCAGAGAAGTGCTGAGTACCAAAACCATCCTTTAACTCCCACCTGCTTCTCTGAGGTTGATGAATGATTTGTGTAAGTTGAAACTGACAAGCAGAGCACCACTCTTAGATATTCAGCTGATTTTCCTGATAGCGGAGTGACACAGAAGAGGCTCACACACCTATCACTGATGTTCACAACGACATTCTGTATGATATAGACAGGGCTGCCAACTCTTTTTTCAGGGGATTTTTTGACCTTAATCAGAGACAGTGTAGAGAGACAGGAAACAGGGAGGAGAATTGGGGAAGGGAAAGGTCAACTCGGGATTCAAACCAGCAAACAACGGCACGGCACATACGCCAACGTGGTGTGCCTTAGCCACTCAGCCACCAAGGCATGAGACACACACTTTTAACTGCCTTCACATACTCTTACGCCACATCTCCAATTTCTCACGCAGGAAAAAAATATCTGTTTACCTGTAATCTGATCTAGACGTTCAGCCTGACGAACGCCACCAGTGATCGATTCATTTTTTCTTGTTCTCAGCTGAACTGGCACAAAGAGCATAGAAGTGGTGTTCGTTCCTTCAGTGCCGAGTTGCACATTTCACATCTGGGCCTTCAGTGGTGTCCTTCATTAAGAAAATGACATTGTAGTAGCAGCGACAGCCAACATTGGAACACAAACCTGGACTTCTGGTTTTAGAGTGCATTGACTTACTAGTTGAACTAATGGGAGCGAGGCATCTAATGTACTGGTTTAATTGTCAGCACATCTTGACATATCACAAGGAACACATTTTTTTTTTTTTTGTCTTGAAAATGGCTTTGCAAGTATCTGCAACCATCTCTCTGTCAGTCATTGTAGGCTGAAAAAATAAAATTAAATCTTAATCACATTATCAAATGTTCTTTCTTTTGCACACATTTGCTAGTTTTAACTTAACTTGAAAATGATGGTGTCAACAGCCCTATATCATATACATATACACAGCTAAGGACATTTTTTATATATCATATCATTTCCTATATCCTAGTGTCAAAGGGTTATATGAAAATTGTACGTTGTTTAAATATTGCTATGTATGCTATCTGTAATTACTGAGTCACCTATCTTCAGCACCCCCAACCCAAATACCCTCCCCGTGGCCCTGATTAATACTGCTTGCTTTTAAGAAGACTTAATTCCTCACTCAGATCAGCATAATATACCATATAAACCCAAAAATAAGATGGTATTTTTTCCCTAGAAAAAATTCTGAAAAAGACGGGTCATCTTAGGATCTCGCCTAGGGACCCGGGGGTCTCAACCAACAGGTGGCGTCAAACGTCTTCTCCACTAATGAGTCAGATCTTCTTCTCTCTCACACACACCAGTGACCTTGGAGAGATGCGACTGTGATGGAGAGACTCGCTAGAAAACAGCGACTCAAACGCTGAGCTAGTTAACAAACAGCAGAGGAGACAGTGTATCTCAAACATTGACGAAACCGTGGCGCTTTGTCATAGGTGATAATTGTCCTCCACGCATTATGACTACCAAGTGGTTGGTAGCTGTATTATTAATGCTAATGCTAATGCTCTCATGCATGTTAGATACCGCTCGACTAGCTTCCCTGCATGTGTTCTCCTCCACTCTTGTCTCTCTAGACTGTCTCTATCATTAAAGGAAAAAATCCCTAACAAATAATGATAAAAAAAAAAAAAAAAAACACAAAACAAAACAAAACAAAAAATCTACTCCTAGATGATACATCCTTACTACTACAGGTCATGTACTTGCTCACTAATTTTTGCAAAAATGGGTCTTATAAAAGAGAGGTCGTCATATATTCAGGGTTGTCTTATATTCGGGTCAATACGGTATATTCACAGTAAAGTGCACCATATTTTCAATAAATGGGCCTGAACTCCTAATGTCCCTTTGATTACCCTGCATAACCATTTCTGAAAATGAAGAATTTGAGAAAATGTTCAATATCCCAGAGGCTGTTTTGTCTTTATTGCAGTAACGTTTCCACGTTTCTGTGATGCTAAAATAAGTAGCTACAGCCATTTACTTAATAATACTAAATATTAAGCATAATGATAAAGAAAGAAATGACCTCATATATAAATTATAAATATATAAATGATCTACTCAACTTACTAAATGTTTGTAATGCATGTTTACATGACTGTTTTCAGTAAAATCAATTAAGAACCCTCAAAGTTGTTAGGCTGACTAAAGCAAATGAAGTCTGGTTGGCTAGAGATTCAAAAACATTAAATTCTAATAGTAATTACCTTGGCTGTGGTCTGTGGTCAACTGTGCTACACTGAGTCCCAAAGCATTTAAACATCAGTTTCCCATGTGTTTAAAAACAGGTATTTGTTATCATTCATGGATGTTTTCTCTGCTAAGATGTCCTTCAAGAGTTTTTATCAGGAGGAACGTCTACACTCACTTATCTTTACTGTCTGATGCTGACCTGAGCCAGTGAACTATGACCCTGCCTCAAGCCCCACTAAAGCCATTAGTTTCCAGCCATTTGATTAAATGTGACCATTGATTCTCCCAGGAAGTACAACGTCACCTGATCTCAGCTGCCACCTCCCTAATGGAGAGAGAACAGAGGTGGAGAGGAGAGTTGTTGGTAGTAGGAGGTCACATTATCAATGGAGGGATGAGAGGTGGGAGGAGATGAAACAGCTTTTGTGAAAAATGTGAAAAACAAATGCACACTGCGAAACATACACAATCTTGTTGTTCCTGCTTCCCTGGCAGCTTGCAGCAGCCTGGGGGCTTTACAGCTTGTGTTAGCAATGAGGACTGAAAATGTTTAAACATAAAGTCTTCCGATTTTATGACTACCATGTCCATAAAGGTGCTGAAAAGATTTTTTCTTATTATGTTTAAAGGATTGCAAGACCTAAGGCCACAAATACTAACAAAAGCAGTTTGCTGATTTATTCAAATGGGAACATAAAGGCTTAGTGGACTTAAAAGGGTCAAATAACAAATCCGAAAACCTAGAGGCAAAAAAAATTGCAGATAAGAGTAAATCAGGCCAAATTCAAATACTGGGACTGGGTGGACAGGGGACAAGGATGGAATTATGAAACTCTGGGGTAGTTGCAAGGTCTCTGAAGATAGAGTAAGGAAGTGGCTGGACATTAGTAAATGCAGTTAGTAACACAAGATTCAGAGACAGGTGGATGTCAGGAGGGACCACTGACTGTTGATCAGGAAGTGCATCACCCACCTGGAAGAGAAAATGTTGGCCATCTCCTCAGTTGTGCATGAGGAGAAGGAGTAGGCCAGGATCCCCCACGGTGGAGGGACCTGGGTTAGAAATGCCAACTTAGGGTGTGGCTGGAGGACTGGCTGGATGTCAACTGCAGCACTGGACATCTGAGTCACAAGATAGTTGGATAGCTAAGGCCTGGGCTGGCTGCTGGTATTCTAGGGTTGATGCTCAGTGGGATTGGGTGCTTGAGAAAATGTACAGAAAAGTTACCCAAAAAAAGACAAAAATAAATATTATAGGCCCAAGACTATAAGGGTGGGAAAACAGACTGAAGATAAGCAAACTAAACATCAAGTTTAAAGCATTTTGACAGTACATCAATAGTTTCTCATTAGAATTCCTGCATGCAAATGAGCTGCTATGGCCCATGCCCCATTCTGGAACTGGGAGCATGCACCAGCACCAAAGATCTGACCCTCTCTGCTCAGTTCTACCTGTTATGGCCCATTTATGCTCTGCGCGGGCTACACATATGGAGACCGAATGAGCCTTTCGTAAGTCATTATGTATATAATTTGGTCCGTTTTCAGGCAGCTTACTGATCCATAGCAGTATGCAGCAAACAGAGTAATACTACAGGTAACTATTGGAGCAGTGTTGCACAGTATAGATCAAGTGCGACTTGAGCTATACTTGGAACTCTTCACTCAGCACTGCCCTCTAGTGGATGCATTACTTAACAACCATATCAACTTAAAGTACACATGGAAAGTAGGCGGGGATATTCCATTACTTTGGAGGTGGATGTTATTTAAATATCCTGTTTGTGATGAACATAATGGGGAGAAATCTAAATAGATGGTTTAAGCACACAGTTTCTAACACTAGTGAATTTACCATTGAAACAATTGAGGCCTTTTATCAAACTCACAGTGTTTGTAGTGGCAGTATAGACTCAAAAAGACATTCAAAACCCATCAAAAGGATTTTTTTTCATTATGTTCTATATTATTTCATAATATAGAACATTTCTCCACAGAAAATGTCTGGAACTGTTGGGTTCACATTTTTGGTGAGTTTAGGCTGTTTTAAGGCTTGCAAACACAATGGTTTTCATGGGAGCCGATAGCACCTGCCGACCTCCCTGATACCAGGTAGCATTCAGATCAGACATAGGGAGTTTGTAGTAACTGAAAATTAAACAAAAATTATTCACATATTTGACTTTTAAACAGAGTTCTGAGTGAATTAGTGAGACCACAGCACTATTTATCTTGTATCCCACCTTTAACTGGCTGTTGCTCTTGCCAGTTGACACATCCAGTTTTCTAGCATGGCAAATATCCAGTAGTAAGACACAAGTTAATCTATTTGGGAAAACACTAACAGTGAGCAACACAAGTATAGAAAAAAGACAGCAGATAAGACAGATAAGACAAGTAAAGTAAATTTAACAATGTGACTAGATAAAGCATTCCTTCACAAACAGTCAATTTCTGCTTTGATACATGTTGTGTTTACCCCATGGCTCTTCTGTAACTGTTCAAAATGTCTCTTTCCAGTCATATGTAGATGTGTATTATTTTCAGCAACATCGTGTGTATGAATTATTTTGCTTCCTAGCTCAAAAAAAAAAAAAAGGAATTGTGTATAAAATATTAGTAACAGAACTGTACCTTTGTAGCTGTCTTTGGCAGCCAGTTTCTGAGCAACATCTGACAAGACACAGTGACAAGTTTATAGACCCTGTATACCACACAAGCCTCACTCTTTACAGGTTGTTTGGCATTAGGTTCTGTTGTTTTAATGTCTTGTGCCATGCTGGCAGAGTCAGAGGGGTGGATATGATCCACAAAGATGTTACGAGACACACAGCCGGCAGGAGGCCAGAAGAGAGTAACACAACACATTCCACTGCCAATGTTACACACTTACACAGCCACACACATACACACGCTGCCATATTGCCAGGGGTCACTCAGCTGGCTGACTTAAAGATTCCCACCATTGAACCAGCTGCTTGACATTAACAGCCTCTGGCTATAGCAAAGGACAAGGAGCAGCCTGTCACAGCAGGAAAGGCCAAGGTGGGAACAGTGGGAGACCAAAGAGTCAGAATCTGTCCCAAAGGTTGGATACAAGACACAAGCAGTGACAGAGGGTTCAAAAGACAACCTGGCACTGTGGTTCTGACTACAACTGACAGGCTGCCCAGAGGAGAGAGCAGATAGAATATAACATCGTTTTACTACCACTATTCCTCTCTACAGTCTGTAGTAACTTAGTTTATGTCACACACACACACACACACACACACACACACACACACACACACACACACGATTACATAGAAATGACTGCCTGCTGGACCACAACACCAACCATCTCTTTACACTGTAAATAACAATCACTGATCCTCCAACTCCACTGCAGATTGAAGTGAAAAATGAAAACCACTAAGAGTGGGCTATGTTGGAAATCCTTGTGGAGAGGCTGGGCTGTTGTTGAAGGTCATTGGACCATGTTATGAGGAAATGTATAGTAGTCACAGTAAAATGAAAAGAAAAAAACCTACCATGTTTACTTTCCTGTAAACAGATTCATAAGTGATTTGTTGCAACAGCTGCAGCTCACTGTGCATGAAAGCAGAATGAATACAGAGCTAAGTATTGTTAAAGTAAAATTTATTCCCATTGAACAATTATTATTATTTTATAGAGATCTCATCATAATTTAAATATATGACTAAAGTAACTAAAAGTTTATTGTTCTCATCAATATTTAGTTCAAGTTTAAAGGTTTGAACAATATAAATCTATTAAACTATTATTAATCAAGTATTTCTTAACATTGCATGATGTAATGAGAGTGAGTCTCTAATTCTGTTTCCACTGAATATTTAGCCTCAACTTTTTTTTTTCTCTTTGTGTAGATTCCGTGTTTGATGTTTGATCTTCTAGCAAAGAACATCAAACAGGCTGAGGGCAAAAATATGAAATAGGCTAGAAAAGAAAGCAGAGCATCTTGCATTTTAATTAATTAACCAAAACTGGATTAAGAAATGACTATTATATTGCTTGATAGTTGTTGTAATGGATGAATGAGGCAGCAGTTGCTTTCTGATATTTTTCCCAATAATTATAGTGGTTTCTATATATGTATTATAGTTCAGAGGCCCCATCCTCCTGAGTGACATTGTGGTGTAAATGCTCATTGAGTAACTCCAAAAACCTGTGGTGGTGGCAGCACAAAAGGAGGAGATGAAACAGACCCTTTATAAAAAGGCTGAGTAAAACCAACAGTACTCCACAAAATATTTATTAAATTAGTTCAAACTCCACTGTAATATGCCTTCTCAACCATAAGTTCTTGTAAGCTATTTAAACTACAGCAATAAACAAGAAAACAGGATGTCATTTATGTTGTAGCAGTTCATGGCAGACCTGCAATATTAGAATGCTGTAAGGTATCATTATTTGACGTTTAGTTTTGAAAATACAAGAGCTGGAGGGTAAAGAAACATTCAATGATGCTTCTTCATATCCTTTGATCTAGAGCAGGACAAATCATGTTCATAAAAGTTTTTTTTTTCTCTCCTTCAGATTAACTAGTGTGCAATTACTAGAAAGACTTTTTAAAATGTATTTAAGACTTTCTGAGCTGTCAGTGTATGAAAAATGAAATATAGACACATGAAAGCAACATTATCAATTCCTCCTCTGTTTAACCTAAATGTTTTGTTTGTTTGTTTTTTACATGGCAGATGTGTTATTATATCTTTTAAATCTTGGTTTGCATTTGATCTTTCAGTTGTATAAAGTCTTAATGAAAACTTTGGTCACTTGGTGAAGGAAAATACAATTTTATAGAATTATTGTGAGCAATTGAAATTCAATCTAATTCAAAAATAATAGTGAAGATTAAAGCTCTCTGCAACACTCCCCATATTTATACTTTATGGTCATACAGGGACCCTTAACTTTTCTCTCATCTCCATTTCAGTTGAAACATCTTCCTTTCTTCTGCTTTGTTGTTAATGTCTAATTATTCTTCAGAAGATTAATTTACAGCTGACTGCTTAATATCCCCCCGACACCCTCTTTACTTACTCTTTCTTGGTTTTGAGAGTCTTCTTTGTGTCCACACTCAAAAACAAATCTGCTTCAGTTGTTGTTAATACATTATGGAATCACAAAGTCATGCGTGTCCTTGTGTGTTCTGTACAAGAAGAGAGAGAGACATGCTCAATGACTGGTGCTGAAATTTAGCTCCTGGGGTGAACGTTGTGACACATCAATCAATGTTGGCAATGACCCAACTCTATGAGCAGTAACTAGGTTTGTTCAACTGAGATACAGTAATGTTTTCATAGTGATTACTGTGAAAATAGAAGAATAGCCTATTACAGTAACCAAGTCAATTTTAAGCAACTCAGCAGTTAAATAATTTTTTTATTGCTACTGTATGTTCAATGATTCATGTGCCTCACACAGACGAAACAAAGTTGTTGGGTCTCCAATTTCTCTCAATAAGTTTTTTTTTTTTTTGATCATTTATTTACCTTTGTCAGACCAAATTACAAACACACAAACTACAATATGTATTACAAGAAAAGGCAATTTGACATCCTTGTTGTTGGTAGTTGGTTCTTTTAAAAGTGCTGGAAGACTGACATTTATGTAAGTACAGATAGGCAGAGCTGCAGAAGCTGGTCTGAGCATACGGATGTATGAAATGTGAAGAGGTGTGGAAATATTATATAATATTTCTCTTCTGCTCTGCTATCTCTGAGCTACTAGATATCCAAAATATATTCTGTCTCTAATCTACCCAATCTTGTGCCAGTGCCCTCCAATCTCTGTTCTTTGTGTGCTGTGTTGGTAGCCTTGGAATCAATTAAACATTAGAGTGAATAGAAGCAGGGTGCTGTTGAAAGCTTCCACAGAGGCTGCTTATATACTTCATAGATGATGGAGCTGCGACTCTGGTCTGTCTTCTGTCATTCCTGTTTTTTTTTACATTTTTTTCCCTCTACTAAATGGGAACATGTGGTGAGAAGAAAATAAGTAAACTGAATAATAAAGACATAACTACTGTCTATAAGTACAAACAGACAGAAACAGACAAGTAAATGCAGATAGATGATGTCAGCTCCAAGAGATGCACTTAGCGCGAAGGCTTTAGTGATGCTAGAACTTCAAATTAATGCATATGGATGCTTAAGAACTCTCCTTTTTCAGTTTGTGGCAGTCACATGTGCTGATGTTGCACCTAACCTCCACCAAGCACCTGAGTCTGCTCTGTCCCTTTCTGTAGACTGTTCTAGTGTGGCATTTCTAGCCCAAGCCATTATCGAGGTGGACTTCAAGGCATTTGTAGCTCTTTCACCTGAGGCTACACACTGCAGTTTTTTCTATGTGAGGGCTTACCTTAAACCAGAGATGGACTTGTAACCAAAACAGACTTGTAATCATTGAGAGCAGATGGACATGACTTTATTGGCAGTGGAACAAGGCATAATATCAGCACTGGCACCCTCTCCAAGCTCAAGTTCTGAACAAACAGTTATGATCTGTCAAATCAGACCACACATCTTTCAGCTTATTTTCCAGCCTTCTTGCCCAACTTCCATTTCCCTTCTCAGTAGGTGCCTATCCTCATCTTTGACGGTCGCCTTCTACCTGTTCAACAGCAAGTGCAAATTAGGATTAGGACTATCCATGCCAGGGCAGATGTTTGCAGTAATCCATGGACCACCATGGATTACTGTAGACATCTGCCCCAGCATGGATAGTGTTTAACAGAAGCAAAAGTACACTGCATTATGCAGTCCATTGTGGTGTTGATGTCTCCCCGGGGCTCAGAAAACATTTTATAGAGTGCAAACATCAGCAGCAACGTATGACAGGATGCAAACAGCAATCTGCAGTTGCGCATACATAATACTACATAAACAATATTCCCAATGGGTTTTAGTCAATAACAACCTGATCACAAATGTAAACAATATCTTCAATTGTTTGAGACTAATTTTTTGATTGAAACTGACAGGATCAGATAAAAACTCTGAGAAGAGAAAATTATACAAACATCAACTGCAAATGTGATCTGTTTATCCTCAGACAGATGTGGACAATAGGGGAGTGAAGTGAGTTTAGATTTTCAGCACATTGTTTTGTGGAGGAAAGGGCATGGTTTTTAATCATTAGAAAACATAAAATGATCACACCTAGCTTCAAAACCAATTGCCTAACATTATATAATTCTTGCTTATACCATTGAGGTGTGTGTTTGCCACCAGATCTTTTTGGTCCTGTGGGTTGCAGGTTGGAGCCTCCGTGGACCTGGCCTGTTTCTGCCCTCCCATAAATTCTCAATCAGGTTATGATTTGGGAAGTTTGGAGGCTGGGTAAACACCTTGGGATCTTTGTCATGTTCTTCCTGTCAATTTCCAACAGGGTTGTCGTGATGTCCACTGGTTTTAGTAATTGCTGTTGCCATGGGCAAATGAAAAAGCGATCAGGTTGATAGTAGGTGTAAGGAACTTCTAGATGAATGCCAACATCCAGCGTTCCCCAGCTGCTATTTTGTGTGTTTTTTGGCACAACTCCCAAAAGAACATAAAACTGCAAGAACAACCTTCCTAAAAACATGAAAACAAAAGAAACCCAGTGATTTTTGGCAGCATATACTTTGGTCAAATGAATCCAAGATAGATTTGTTTGGATCAGATGGTGAACAACATGTTTGGCATGGACTCAGCTAGGAATACTGCTGTGAGTGCACTGTGCTGACCAAGAAACATGGGAGAGGGAGTGCGCTGACATGAGGCTCTGTGACTGCAAATGATGACACTCATAAAAGGTACAGTGAATGCAAATGTGTTCACTCAATTGAAAAAAAAAAAAAAAAACAGAAAATCATAAAGTGTCCCTCACTGAAGAATCCTGGCAGAAGAGAAACAATGACAATGAGCCCAAACATACTGTAACATCATGCAAGCATTTCATAGCTAAAAAAGTGAAAATTGTAACCTGGCCAAGTATCTTAATAGATTTTAATCAGAACACTACTTTTTGATGCAGTTGGGTCATAAATATAAACCTTTCAATGTCTTATGAGATGTCCTTTTTTCTAAATTAAATGACTTCATGTCATCAAAAAAGAAAAGGAAAATAAGAAAATGATTAAAAATCATAATAATGCTGTATCAAATGAAGTGTATTTGTAATGGCTCCACATTTTAATGATAGTGACTAGGGGTACACACAGTTTTGTTTTATGCTGCATGTGGCTCACTTTGTGATGTATATTCTACAAAAGCTAAATCAGATCAATATTTAGCCATGAATGAGATTCTCTCGGCATTGGATTTCACACAGTAACTCATGTATTTAGCTGAATTCCTAAATGATAGCCATTGTGTGTGTGTAATAGAAAATGACGATTGACAATGAAAAGCAAAATTCTTGGTAATCAAGCCAGAAAAAGGCTCTGCTGTGGCCTTTATATTTGAAATTCTGGGTAGAAGCTCTTCATATTGATATTGGTTTTTACCATGAAATGAGTGGATAAAAAAGGTCTAGATCAAACTACACGTTTAAAATCCGTCTATTGCCAGTATAAAGCTGTTTCCAGTGGCAACAGAGAACTGGTTGATTGTATATTGTCCCGTTTTTAATACATTAATATATAGTTCATTGATGCTTAGGGAGCATATAGTAAAACTGTTAAAAGCAATGACTTAGTTTAAAGATGACAGAAAATCAAAAACTGTTTTTACCTTGTCTTTGTTGAAGAACTGTCGTCCACCCACATTCAGGAACATGTGAAAAGTGCTAGACATTCTGAACCTTTTCATAGGAATTCCTCTTTTAGAAATGTCAATAGAAAATGGGTCAATTTCAAAAATGGTTGTTTGCGACATAAAATGTATCTCACTTTCCCCCTGCCCTCCATGGCTCTCGATTAGGTACAGTGGATGGTAGGATTAATATATAACGTGCTTGAAATATCACTTTTGTTGATAAGAAGGGGGAAACAAGACAAGATCAAAGGGGAATAATACAACTTCACTCCAATCCTATATAGCTACTGACCATGATTATTATGTTTGTTTATAATGTTACTATGGCACACACACACACACACACACACAAGCATCATTATTTGTTTCAGTTTCAGTGTGTGTTTTTGACTACACTGAACAAAGCAGCAGGTTGGATTAATGGTCTGGTCCCCTGAGCTTTATTGGTCTTTGTTGATAAAGTAACGATACTTTACTTATTTACATTTTTATTTGAAAATGTTTGATATTTATTATACAATTATTATATTATACATTAAAATATATAATATATTATTATATATTATACAATACTCACTAGACTTTACTAATGCAGATGCTATCAGTTAGTTTACACTCAACACACCAATGTGATATGATCAATAACAAATATGGTGGGTTCTGTCTATGCCAGACCCAATGTGTCCTCAACAGAAGGGATCCCTTATATCCGTTTTTACCACCCACCAGTTTAAAATGCTAGGAGCCACAACCTCCAATTGTGTAGCTCCAGCAGATCCCTGGAACAATATCTCAGGTCTCTGTCCAGAAGAGCAGTCCAAGGAACAGTCAAGATACTGGTATCCCAGCTTGAGGAAGACATACCACCAATAGAAAAATTACAGCAGATTTGAGGCCAGTTCACAGGGTAGGCAACAGTATCATTATTATCTTAGTCCACTGATGGTTAAGTAGAGAAAAAAAGACGACAAAGAAGGGGAAGCAGAGGAGGAGATGCCCTGTCAGCATTTTGTTTGTTATTTATCATTATGTCTTACTTATTATTGTGTGTGAAATCGTTCTGCATAGAGTCAGCTGGGCACTTCACAAAGACTAAATGTACAAGTGAACAAAAGCAGTTTGATGAATTAAAGATCATTAATTATTAACTGTACTTTTCATTAATGAGTATGTCTCTGGAACAACAGGCTATAGCCAACATATATTGCAAGATGCCAGAGTGACAGAAACCACAGCAGAGACCTGATGCTGTTCAGTAAACAATTATGAACACCAGTAATGGAACTATACACAACAAATAACACAGGCCTCCTGAGACGACTGCATCATACATTCACATTTTTTTCTGCTGTGTCTTTTCTCTTTTTATCCTGAGTCTCTCTGGTTCAGAGTTTCCTCTAAAATGCTGTCTTTTGATATCTGCTTTTTTTTTTTAAAATTTCTTATTGATACTGAGCCACCTGTGATACTGAGCCACTCTCTCTTTGTCTCTCCCCAATATCTATGTTATGTGAAGAATCCGTCTTCTTCCCTTTCAACATTTACAGTAATAATCAGTGTCTTCCCACCTACACAGTTCTTTTTACCCCTCACTCTCTGTTATTATGACAGTTCATCAAATTAAATCAATTCATTATAATTAAAATGCATCCTAAAATAAGACATGGTGCACAAATGTAATTACCGAAGACAACAAACCAAAATTAAATATAGTTAATTAACCAAGTTAGAATTAAATTGTTTTGTTTTTTTTTTTTTTTTTTTTTTTTTTTTTTAGCAAACATGAAAACCATGAAGATGTTATTCCATTGCTATAAGTTGGAGTTTAATTTTGGCATCAGACATATTTAGATGTGTCTCCCTGTCAGTTAAATCCTATGCTTCACCCTCCACCACATCATATTATAGTTTAGCTTGTTTTGTTTCTTTTGTATGTGAAAAATGAGCAGAAATAATTATTTTGCTTTCAAAAATTACTCTTAATAAACTGATGATTTTGCTACATATTATATTTATTATATGTATAAGAGAGAGACTATTCTATCAAGGCAGCCATTTTTGTATATTGAAACATGCTGTGATCCCTTTCTTTCACAATCAGCTGGACAAGAACCGACTGCTAAGATAAGGTGCACATGAAAAAGCAAATCAACCAAAGACAATCTGGTAGGGAGCAAGCGAAAGAAGACAATTATACAGAGAACCGATGAGTGAATGGAGACTCTATGAGCAGGTGAGACGGGTGGAAGAGCAGGCCAGATGATTCTATCACGGGCATGGCCCATAATCAAGTTTTTAGAAATATTAAATTTCAACAACTGAGCTTATTAGTAGGTTTGAGGACTGTTTGAGATGTATTCCTAGAATTCAAAGCAAAAATGATGCAAACTCTAACACAAAAATGTAATGAAGAATATGCAGTGTTGTCCTCATTTGTATTTCAAGATTGTCATGTAGATCGTTCATTGCATCATTTAATCTGATTCGCATGCATTCCTGCTTGAATGTTTTACACTGTGCCCACTTATATGGTTTTAATGCCATTGTGTGCCCCGTCTATATGTCTCCACAGCCCAATAAAGGCAAAAAAAAAATGCACATATTGCCGGTATTTTTAAAATCCTGCCTGCAGCAATGTGAGCAGCCCCTTTCTACCAGTGAATACAAATGTTTCAGCCTACATAATCATAACAGCCTCAGCCAAAACCAAGGCTACAACCATTACACTGGTATAGTCACAATCACAGCCAGCAAGTACAGAGAGCGAACTAGCCTCTGCAAGTTGTCTTTCATTTGTAGCAATGAGTCAGAATTATGGCTGAGTTCCCCAGCATGAGCAGCTTGTACTGTAGTTACAGCCAGTGGATGTGGCTTGTGTTGAGCTCTTCCTTCCTGTCAAAATAATGTTCAGAGAGAATGTAAAAAAAGACAACAGAAGAGAAAAAGTTTACAATGGCAAGACACTGAGTTGTGGTGGGTGAGACTTCAAATTTCATATTATGATATGAAAGTACTGATATCTAAACTCAGTAATGTCATGCCAAGTCAATGAGATGAAAATGGTATACATTTTTACTGACCTTCTTGACAACATCTTCTGAAAAAAAAACACATTTTTTATTGCACTAAATCTAAACTAAATCTATATGTTACTTTTTCAAATACAGTAGTTACCGCTTTCTTATACCTCTGGTGTTGTCACATGTTGTGACATTGTTCCACATCCACAGAGGTTGAACAGTGTAGGTCTACTTTTTCAGTGGAAATGCTGAGAAAAGAATCCTCTAAAAACTGTCAACAGTGTGGTCTCTGGAAACGACCCTATCCATACTCAACTACTTTAACACCTGGTGTTAAAGTAATTGAGTAGTTTAAGAAGTTCACAACTTTGATGCAGGCTTAAGCTCCTCCACAAATATCAGATGAAAAGGTTTGTACATAAAATCATTTCGCCCACTCATTCATTGTCAAAGATTAGTGTCAAGTGAAGATTTTGGCTGTTAGTTTGTTACTTCGGTGTTTGTCAGTCACAGGGGCTTGTGAACTGAATTATGTATTGTCCTCATATTTATGTAAAATGTTGTGTTATTACATTCTGAATCATCTTTTGTGTCAACAAACTTTAACAAATAAATATTTATAACACATTTATAACACCTCAGTGGAGAAGATGAACAGGGGTGTCCCGCTAATACATCAATGTGTGTGTGTGTGTGTATGTGTGTCAGGATGTTTATTGTGTATTGGGCAATCCTGCCATAAGCTTGTAAAAATAAAAAAGATCCATCAATCTATTTTCCTGTTAAGTGTAGTGGGGTGAGCTGGCGCTAATCTCAGCTGACTGTAGTCTCACATTGAGCAGGTTGCCGTTTTATCACAGGGTCAGGATATAAAACAACCTATAGACAAGTCACACCTACAGGCAATGTGATCAATTAACCTAACCTGCATCTCTTTGGATTGTGGGAGGAAACCACACAGACACGGGGACGAAAAGGATCCCAAGTCAGGATCAAATCTTTGCAACCACAGTTGCAAGGTTTGATCACTGCGACAGTACTAATCACTGAAAAGTTTACGTTTTTATCCAGTAATTCTCACAGTTTTGACCCTCTGCCAATTTATAACCTGAACAGGTCTTCTGTGTGCTGACTTTAAGATGGTTTACCTCATGTTGATGACTAATTCCTGATTCTTTTTCTTCCTCTCTCTGTCTTTGTGCTTTTTGGGATGCCATCTCCTGATCTGCTCCACCCTGAACCTTCATCTGTCGATATTGAAATGCAGGTAAAACACAACTAGTTTGTAACTGGGTGTTTGTATGAGGCTTTAGATTTGCTTGAGGGTCATCTTGTGTGTGTAAAGTGTTGAATCAGTATGGTGACAGACATGGGGCAGTGGTGGAAAGGAAGCAGATTTGGGTCTTGAAGATCCCAGGTTCAAATCCACCAAGCTGCCAGGTCCCACTGAGGTACCCCTGAGAAGGTTAATGCAGAGGTTAATTTAAGGTTGTGTGCATGGTGTCCTGTGTGCTCGATGAATGCGCTCGTTAACAGTCTTGGTGGCAGATCACAACCTAAACTCACAGATAATAAAAACAGCTGCACACCACATCTCATTTTCAGAAAGTGTGTGTGTGTGTGTGTAGGGTCCTGTGTTTCTTGTTGTAGGTGGTCTAGAGCCAGAACAGTTGTAGGCAGCAGCAGCAGTGGAGCAGCTTGTCATTATTCATGAGAAAAGGTCAGATTTGGCCCTGCTGTTACTTTAACATGTTGGTCAAGCAGCCTATTAATTCTTCACAACAGTGGTGCTCATGCATAGTAAGCTGGTGTATAAATGCAGAGAAGTCTGTAGTGGGAGAGTTATCAGGGACAAAGACTGATGTATGTTGCTGCTGCATTCTCATTGAGTGTTTACTCAGCCTCACTCTGACTCTGCCAAAGGACTCTATGCCTAAAAGAACAATTTGTATAGATGAATAAATGGAGACATTAGATGTGACAATAGCTAGATGAAAGAGTGAACCGACAGGTCTGACAACAGTTTCTCTCACACATCTATTTTGTTGCATTCAATGCACACGGCTTGCACTTATATTAGGGATTGAGTGGCACTAAACTCAACTCCAGCTGACATAGGATGACAGGTGGTTGGTAGGTGATGGTGCTAACAACCCAGTAGTTATGATAAAGTGTACCACATGTCCTCCGTGGATGCAGTTCTTAAACATTTATATTTATGCACTTTTCCTGACTGTACTACTTATGCTCTTGTATAGTAGCCATCATTCAGTTCATTGCACACATAAATACAATAATACATACCACTTCCTGAGTTGAAGTAGAAAATGAAAAATTAAATATTGTCATTCAAGTTTAGATGGTTTGATGTGTTTGACAGAGCAAGTGTAGAAGATATCCATCAGAAACACAGATAGACATCGTCAACATGGTCGGTGTTCTTAATCTGCAGGGAGGACCGGGTCTGACAGGAGATGTGGACGTGAACGAGCTAACAAGTCTGCAGAGATTCTCAACACGAAAATCCTCAGGGGAACAGCTGAGGTCTCTGCTTTTCTGTTCAGTCAGTCCAGGAAATGCAGCTGAATTCAGCAGCAAGCTGCTTCACAGAGATCAATCCAGTACGTAGGTGGAGAGAAAATGTTGACTCTGTTGACTCTGACACTTTTATGACTCTGTTGCTTTTCTGTCGACGCTTCAGTGCCTCCAACCTGACAGATCTACATCCAAAGCAAACAGGATGTCTGTCAGTGACCCTGATGAACTCACTGACAGATATAATAAATAAATGACAAAAACCCAATCCGTCAAGTTTTTTTTTTTTTTTTTTTTTTTTAAGAAAAACATGTGTTTTGAACTGAATCCAATGTTAGAAGCTATTATGAGATTCAGGTACATGTGTGTGCGTGTGCTTTCTGCCCCAGTGAACCAGAAGCCTTTCATGCTGGGTAGCCCAGGGGTGTTGTACTCTGTGGCCTTATCACAGGGCTGCATGTTGCCAGCAAAGAGATACCCATTCTGTGTCTGCACACTAAAAATTTCAAACTCATGTCTTTAGTAATTCAGTGAGTCTTCCACTCTCCAGGCAGGAAGTACAGAAAGTACCATCACATCTTTACTATCCAATTAAAATGAGACTGGACAAGTCAAATGATCCTGAATCAAATGAGTTGGGAACACTTTTGTTTGTCAATTTTGTTTGACTCTATTACATGCAAATGATACTAGATTCTCTTCATTTTGGTTCAAGATGTGTTTTCCACTTCAGTAAGTTGTAGATTTGAGATGTAAGGAAACAATTTTAGATTATGTTTCAGTTGCAGATACAGACTAGGTTATTTTTATATAAACTGCAAATAACAGCCCGGGCATTTATTTTCCCAGATGACTCAACAGACCCTGCGTTTATTTGGGACAGACGTCTATATGAGACAGGCATTTAATTTTTTAAGGCACAGTAAGTACTGCAGCCAGGGGTGGACTGGCCATAGGGAGGTTCAGGAGATTTCCCAAACAGCTGGTCTGTTCCTGGCTGATGGTCGGACCATTTTTTACCCTGCAAAAAACACAGCCACAGTTAACCACAGTAGCCAGTCCTCGCTGCCGCAGGTGGCACAGAGTGTGATGACTGGGAATTTGGAACTTGGGCAGATGCCAGTCCATCACTGGCTGTGGCACTCCTGTATAGTTACATTTTTAAGTCTTTCATTGTCATTTATCAATGGAAACTTGTAGGCTAATCCTACATTCTACTGCAGACATTTTTAGTGCGTGAAGAGTAGCATAGAACATAGCTTTTAGGTTACAGTTTGGGTGCGGAAGTTAGAATGAGCTAAATTCAACGACAAAAAAAAAATCAAACCCAGCCTTTACTTGTGTTGTGTCCCCGGCTAATAAAAAAGACAGGTGTCTATTCGCCACTTGGATAATATTTGCAGCTTTATGGTAAGCAAACATAGTAATCAAGTCACTTGTGCCATCTTGTAGGTTTTTATTTGAAAGATGTTGGAACTAATACAAAAAGGATAAATAGTTTTTTCTGCATTTAACATTCCCATTTTAATTATATCAATATTTTACAACCAATTATATTGTGCATATACATATACTTAATTTTCATGTTAAACCAAATAAATGAATAGCAATAGATTTTCATTTCAAGAGGCTACATGACTGAAATTCACAAAATTACTTTAAATAAAATATTTAGTCAAAGAATAAACAAAGAATAAACACCTATCTTAATACTAGGTGTTAAGATAGGTTGCTAGGTTAGATATTAACTTCTGTTTTCTACACTCTGTACTATATACCTACCACTGACATGTATGTGTAGAGGAAATGGGAAATGCACCTCTTTATGAGGATTATTAATATTGATTAACAATTATTAATAATCAACAATCAATTGCAATTACTAACAGTCTGTTGAAGCCAGGGCGCCACCTCTTGCCAACGTCTGATTTATGTTGGAAATTTAGAATTAAATTTAACAAATTTAGACTGTTATTGAACTGATTTTATCTCGATCTCAAGGTTGAGTTCCGATTCAATCGATCCTCCATCTCAAGCACAAAGGAACCAAACACAAAAACTTAGTCTAAATATAACAATATTTATAAACAATAAACACATTATAAACAATAAACAATGAATGAATTATCAGTGAATGAGTGGTGAATACGTAAGTAAAGACTATATAAACCAGCAGACTTAAATGTACAAATGAACAAATTAGTAAGTGAATGAACCAATGTGTATGAATAAATGACTTAGTGTGTGTGTGTGTGTGTCAGGGTGAAAGATATCTAGTTGAACAGGGCTAACAATTGTAATATTGAAGTCTACGAATAACTAATTTAGATTTTACACTATCAGACCTCAAGCCCAAGAGCAAGGATTAAACTCAACCTGCTTCAGCTGGTGGTTCAGGGGCTCTGCCGGTCTCAGGAACTGACGCAGCAGCGTGATAATATAATAAAGACAAATAATATTACATTGATACATAATTGAAGTCTGGATGGTTATATGAAGAATATAACTGAGTCTTTAGGTTTTGATATGAGCACATGAAGTGTTCTTTGCACCTTGGAATGTGGCACCAACTGGTCCAGGTTGGCTTCGATCAGATAAGGGAGAAAAGGGTTTTTTTATGTTTGTAGGAGTCTGGTCTTTTCAGAAGAGTTTGGGGTCACTCAGTGTTTTATTCCTCTGGCCTGTCCGAGTGTAATTTATGACAGGAGATCCAGGTCCTGTGGATGAGTTGTTTCATCTACTTTCTTAAAGTATGATAATCAGCAGAGTCCGCTACATATGACAAATCATTGTCTGTGAAATATAAGAGTACCACCAGTGTTAAGCAAGAACACAAACTTCTGCTGATTAAATACTGAAGATTTCAAGAGCCCCTGTTGGTATTTAAATAGATTACTTTTAAAATTGCATTAAATTACATTGAAGGGGGTATTTAATGTCATCATACTGTTTAATACCAGCTATAATTTTTAACAAGCCACGCTAGACAGCTCATATGACAAACACAAAGGGAGACAAGGTGAACATGGAGAGCGAGCGAGAGATTTAGTCCACTGTACAGCCTCCTCTCTTCCCCGGCCTTCGTGGTAAAACCCTTGATGTCTGAGCTGCTGAAGAATGGGTGGTGTGACAGCTTAATAAAGTTAAAAGGTTTGTGCTGGGGGGCTTTAGATCTACGCTTTCATATGATAGGTATGAGACCCATTCCACAGACAAAAGGGGAATGGGTTTGTCCTTGAAACCTGATCACAGGGTAGATTTCTCCAAATGTTGTGAATGATATTTACATTAAAAAAACATACTCATATTGGAATTATTTACATGCACACACAGTTATTTCATTGGCTTAACTGTACATGTAAAAGCAACAGACAAATCCAACCAGATCCAGTATAAACTGCATATGAAATCAAAAATGTACATCAAATTTGATTTAATTGAAACAAAAGAAAAGGGTGAAAACATGGAATGGAAAGAGTCAAACAAATATTATTTTACTTTTTAAAGTTCATTCTCAAGAACACAAGAATATGATCTCTCTTCTATTAAATCAAGTTTAATCATTCAAACCATGCAACATGTGCTATTGTTATATTGAAAGTCTGTGATACATGTAAAAGAAATATGGCCTGTAAAGAGAATATTTCACATCAATGTTTTTAATATATTTTATATACTTATGGCAGACCAATTTGTGTTATTAGAACAATACACAAAACATGCAATACATACTACACATATACACACATATTCTGTGGCAACCTGCAATATAAGAATAGATAGATGTTACAACAACAAAAACATACCATATATTTATTATGTATTGGGTCTCTATTACATGGGTCCAGACCAGAGAAATCTTTAAACTCTGTAAACTGTTTATTTTGATCTCCACTACTCAGTGGTAGTTCCTGCTGCTATAGCTGTCTCCCAAACCACATTTTGCATGATGGAACACACACACACACACACACACACACACACACAGAGGTAAACATCTCTGCTGCATCTCATTCTCCATTGACACCCATCAAATTGTAAATAGTCACACACATTATGGACACTGAAAGGCTGTAAACACTAAAAACCACTTTGTAACAGATAGCTTAATTATTGCAGATGTTAGTAATTATTTCAGATGAGATTTTGCAGGTATATAGGAAGTATCATGGCAACAATCATTTTATTCTCACATCACAATCGACAAATGACAAACGTAACGATATGCCACTCACGTTGTGTCGAGTGTGTGACCATGCATATTTATTCGGCCAACACTGCGACAGGGTGCTCTCACTATAAGTAAATGTTTCTATGTACTATAGCTCTATATCACTTGAAATTCTCAAAAGTTTTAACAAATATGGACATAAAGCTGAGAAAATGAACAAACTGAGCTTGTCATCATAAGGTTTCCACATTTTAAAAAGGCAACATATCCTGCAGTTCAATCTAGGTTACCAAGCAACAACTGACTTTAGACACTGAGTGCATAGTTGTGCTGTACTTGCTGGTGCCAGATTGGCTATTGATAATCCTATTTAAACCCATGCAGACAAACCATGCAATGCTACACAACAAGCTCTGCTGTAGCTTCCAGTGTATTTATGACAAGCAACATTAAATCTTTACAAAAGCCAAAGCTCATCACTAAAATCAGAGCTCAGTAATAACCTACAGATGTGCATCTATTACCTGGAAAATTAGGTCATGAACCCATTACCTGATCCCTAATTGAGAATGGAAAGCTGCGCCTGAGTGCGCAAGATAAGTGGCAACAGGGTGAGAGAATAGTGAATAAAAATATTGTCAAATCACTCTTGTTGAGTTTCTAACATAGTCAAGATCTACTGTCTTATGATCAAATGTAATTTGTGTAGCACATGAAGCTTCATTTGCACCAAGGCCTGAAGAGTCCAAATGTGTGAAAAGCTCCAGGGCCAGATGGTTTTACAGGTCAGGTTCTGAAACTTCGCACTGTTTCAGGTTGTCTATTAAAAAAAAACCCATTTTTTTCATTCACAACTATGATCTTATTGCTTTGTAATTACCTCCATCAACAACTCGAAATGTTCTGGTAGGTTTTGAATTTTAAATTTATATAAACATAGAGCAACTTGTGCGATGCAGATTGCCATGTCACGCCACCATATTGAGACTACAAACGCTGACAACAGGGACGTGTCCAGACATTTTTAATAGGGGTGGCCCAAGTGGGGCACTTATGGTGGGACAGCATGACACGTGAGCATGAGCACCTGCGCACACACATTATACACCCATGTATGTATGTGGGCATGCAAACACATGCTCTCACACAGGTTTTGGCCATAACAAAGTAGGATTTTACCTACCCTTGTGTACAGCTGAAGCTGAAGGCTCCAGCTCAAAACAAAAGTACAGTTTACATTCAGCATCATGGCCCACCTCTGATTAGGCATATAGGCTGCATCCCAATACCCTTACTAGTCTACTATGTAGTAGTCAAAAATGAGTAAGCAACGATCTAGTAGGTTCGAATACCTCAGTATGCTTTCAGTAGTAGGCGAAAGGTACCCAGATGGCTTCCTACTTCCGCTAGGATTTTGCAGTATGCAAGCGATGTATACTACACTATCCCAGGAGTCACTGGGGTGTTAAAAACCATAGAAGAAGAAATGTTGCCTGCTAAAAGTGACATTTAATACTTACTTGGATTAATTCATTACTTAGTAAACAGTGATCGACAACCACATCTGTGTGCTTGTTAGTGAATGGAAATGAAGACAGTGACCAGGGAGAGATTATATTGATATTTTTTTTTACAATTTTATTCAGTTTGTTTAGTGATAACAGGGGAACAGCAAAAAGGGTCAGATGTCCTGTTATGTGTAACTCCTTTTCCACTTTCATTAAAACGCAAATGCAGACTGTTCAGTAAATAAAAGCCACGTGTACTTCAATAAATAAAACATTCACGTCACCAATGTGAGTAAAAAGCTGCCGCTATGACTGCGATGCTAACTAGCTGTAGTAGCTAACCCTCTATTTCAACCCACAAAATCATGATACTGGTGTAAACATCCGGGTCACATGACAGGCAAGATGGCAGTGTTGTAGTACGTCCAAATTGTGCTTACTACTGGCTAGCTTGCTATGTAGTAGCTACTACTGTAACAGTCGAGTAGTAGGCACTCAGTAGTACATAATGCATAATAAGGATTCGGATGCAGCCATAGTTTAGGGTGGCACCTGGGGTGGCCAATCAGATTTCAGGGGTGGCCCATGCCACCCAAGGCCACTCCCTGGACATGGACAGGGGACAACACTAGGTAAATTCGGCTCTGACTTTTGCATTTTTGTTCAGTGGCAGAACGACTGATTCCATATATCTAGATATCTCTACATCTTGATATATACATATATCTTATATGTTGAATAAATAAATAAAAAATAGTTCCAAGAGCCAGATATTGCACATACACATCCGTCAGGCTCACTCCAACAGCAGCAGGCTGGTGTTGGACTTAAGAGCAGGAAAAAAAAAAAAAAAAAAACACTTCTGTCATTACAGCTTTTGTCACTGTGGTGTATCTTTCTGGGCTTCTGATATATTTTTGCAACATATTTTCCAGCTCTCCATCCGGTGGTGGGAGTGTGTTCATCTGTTTGTGTGTGTACAGGTCTGTGTGTGTGTGTGTGTGTGTGTGTGTGTGCTGAACTCATTGGTGCTGAACTCCGTCATTGGAGACTCAGAGAGCGGAGGAGAAACATAAACATGCAATCACATAGAGAAAGAAATGATGTGCCATCGTGTAAATCAGATAAATAACATGGTATAACATGGATATGTTAAGCATGTTGAGGTAAATGATTGTTTGCTGAGTTATTAAAATTACCATGACAACTAATTGTGTTAGCTCATCTATGGTGTTTTCAACTATGTGTTAGCATCAAGCTAGCAGACTATTCCTATAGTTTTCCACATTTAAATTTAAAAATGTTTGTATTTGTGAAAAACAAGTGAGAGAGTGACAGAGAGACAGAGGTGTCATGGTAGGAAACACTGGTGTGGTAGGAAACACTGAGGAAATATCAGAGTTGGTTTTCTCAAATAGAAGGACAACATGTTGATACTTCTTGGCTACTGTAGAAGGAAATGTGCACACGGGCTAAAAAATACTATTCAGTTGGATGCGGTATATGACCTCACCCTTAGATGGGGATAAATCTTACCGATATAGCTTTAATTTTGCTGATGATACAACCGTTTTGGTCGACACCAGAGTTAATGGTGTGAACATAGGGAGAAGGAAGGTCACTTTACTTCCTAAGGAGACTGTAGAAGTTCAGTCTGAATGCCAGAATTCTAGTGAACTTTTACAGTATGTTGACAGGCTTCATTACAGTCTGGTACAGGAGCTGTTCTGCCCATAGCCGCAAATCACTTCAAAGAGTTGTGGAGGCAGCACTGCACATCAGTGGTAACACTCTCTTGGCCATTCAGAACATATTCTACCACCACACCAGAGGTATCAGTTGAAGGCCATAGAGGAGAATATTAGAATATGCCCACAGATTCTTTTGTCTGTCCTTATCTACCACTGCTGGCTTAATGGCTTAATTTGCTCTCTTGGCCATTAGCATATGTTCTACTAAAAAATGAAAAACAACTTGCACTGAACTGAACTTCACATATAATGGTGGAAATATCATGATTACACGTCTATGAGTCTAATGTCTCATGGTCTGTTTTAGGCCACTTTTTAGTTAAAAGAGCAAAGCAGTAAGCAAAGCTGTGACAATAATACACCAGAAGCCATTTATATAAAGTATTCATAACACCATTAAAGACACCAGGTGTGAAATTCATTCTTTTGACTATAAACCTCAGTGTGTGGCATTTTAAAATACAAATTTTATCTAACCAGCCAAGTATTCGTCCAAGTATTTGCATGCAATTACAACAGCTCTGCATCCAGCAGGGGAATCGGAACATTTTCATCATCAGGTACAAATCATTTGCATAATTATCAGTAAACATTACGTGTGGGGAGTTAAATGTATTATTAATTAATTAACTAATTGAATAATTCCATGACAAACAGATCCCGCAGGAAGAAAAACCAAAAATGTCATTACTATAAAAGGAAAAACTTAAGAGGACAAGGGATGATCAATAGTTCACACCTTTTCTTTATTATTTATTTATTTCAATTAGAACTGGCCTTTAGGAGCTATCAGATACTACAAGGTCTCAGAGAGATACGCTGGCTCATTTGCTTGTTCTGTGTTTTAAACTGAAGCAGAAGAAACAGTGCTGTTTATTTGTCTAAGAGGTGTTATAAGTGACCAGTGCATGAAGATATTGTGTATAAAGTTGTAATCAAGGTTTGGTATTATTCATGTTAGATATGTTAATACAACCTGAAGATGATTTTCATTAACATTATGAGAAAACATTGAAATCTGTTGTATTTTTCCATTTTGTCAAAACATGCAGACATGAACAGTGCCATTAAAGACACCTGTTGACATGCTTAAAATCACCAACAGAGACTTGCACATTGCATAATTTTATGTTCATTATCACATTAATAAGGAGTTGACAGAGTAAAGCACATATTGGTGGAGGAGCAACAGCACATACATACGTTTTTCTTTGCTTTAAAACCAGTCACCCAGCTGCTGAAAGACTGATAATTAGTGGAATTCTGTCTGTTGATTTTTGACAGTGTTTATGTGTGTGTGTGTGTGTGTGTGTGTGTGTAAGCTTGTTTACAGTTGCTCAGCGTGTTCAGGGATAGTAATTAGATGTCATAAAGGAAAAGGAGCAAAATGAGAGTGAATGCACACTAAATATTAAACTTTCTCTGCCAACTGAAGTGAGTCTCTCTTTCTTATGAACTTGGCTTTTCTTCAACTATTCTGGTTTTACCCTGGCAATGAGCCTCAGAGAATTTGTATTTCACTGAACATAGAAGGTTAATAAAATCTAATCTTTTATATGTCAAGCTGATGCAGAAGCAGTACTTATGAAGATGTAGAGGATTTTTTTGTTGGAAGAGGGTTTAGATAATTAACATTGTGGTTAATTTATATGTGGCACTTTGTTTTAATCATGAAAAAAATAAAAACTCCCCAATATCCCTGTGCTTCTAAAAATGAAATGTGGCTGTGACAAATAGTGATAACATACACCAGGAAAGCCACATATAGTAATTAATAGATGAGTCTGAGTTTTGGAAAACAATACTTAACAAACTCATAAATCAAAATATCCTTTAAAGCGTTTCCATCTGTTGCCACAGAATAGAAAACTCAGTGCAGTTACAAGTTTTTAATGAAGTCTTTTTGGGGGAAAATGTGTAATCTCTCTTCTCATTGTTGCATGTAATCTTCCTGAGGGAATATGACTTAAAAGATTTAACTAAACAGAGAAATTGTTCAGATGGTTCAGGCCGATGTCAGTGATATGTTCTCTGCGATCTGATCAACTGTAAGAATCTGACTTAAATTTGACCAGCTGAATATGATTTAAAGGTAAAAATCACTGTAAGGCTCAACACCAAGAGTGTCACACCACAGCCACTAGTTCACACACAGCACAATAGCAGCCAACTAACCCCACACTGGCACCATCCAAGCCTCCTTGCTCAGTTCTTATACACACATTCCTGATTGTAAATTGGAACACCACACTCACAAACACACACACACACACACACACAAAGAGAGAGAGAGATAGAGAGATACACACCGTGGTACATAACTCATATAGGCTACTGAATTGAATAAAGCTGTCTTTTACTTTTCTAAATGGCACAACCACTCTGTCTGTTCATGATGCAAGGCAGGTGAGGCCTTGTTCAGCAGCCCTGTGAAAATGGATTGTGATTCTGGCCAGCACTGTCTCAGGACTGTGGGCAGGATAGAAACCAGATTGTGTATTTGGCAGAGGTTTGTGCTTCTAAGGTGAGCTTCATAAAAGCTTCAGTGCAATCAGCTCAATGATAGCACCCCTTAAGGTATCTGAATAACTTGGCTAATTACATGCTGAATAAAAAAGAGAGTCTATAATATTATCTGCTAGTTCTGAGAAGATGCAGTTTAAATGACTTAAAAGTAAACAAATGTGACAAAATAAGCACAAAAGAAACAAGCTAGATCTTAGCAGGTGTCATTAAGTTTGAAGTATTCATGTGCTAATATCTTTTAGATAGCACTAAACTTCTGCTAATGGAAATTAATCATAATCATGAATCAAAGTGTGGATAGCTAATTAATGAAGAAGTAGAAGATCATCAAATAACAGCTCTGTACCAAATGTCATGACAATCCATCAAGAGATTTTACTCAAAACCACAAATGTCAGCTTACGGGCAGGAAGTGAATATGACATGGGATAAATCTGAATCTAAAATTTTTTTTTTAACAGGACCAAGTAATTGGACTAAATTTGCCATCCCTGTAGGAATGCCATTAATATGTCTATTAATAAGACTGAAGGAGCTGGAAATATGTATAATAGTGTATAGGTGTCATATTTAGGAGTGTGATGAGGGGATATTTAATACTTTCACACCTCTGGAGTCCATCTACACAGGTTTCTGATTACACAATGATCCCTCTGCAGGTTTTATAGTGGGACATCATTAACAGCTAGGCTGTAATGTGTGAAGAGCCATTAGGAACTTCTTTCAAGTAAAAAATATTCCAGGGGAATCAAATGCTGCAAACCAGCCGCAAACCAAAAACCAGTATATGTGCTGTAAGGACAGTATTCTATTATTAATAGAGTGTAAGAGTTTACATCTCAGAGCAAGTAGGCAGAACAAAAGTCAGCTTATAGGCATTTGAAATGGTAACAAACAGGAAATAACACACAGCACCCAGGCGCTGTGACAGTGACAACACTTGGCTGTTTCTCTCAGTATTCAAGCCAAACTTAAAATCTGGCCAAGGATCAAATCTTGGACTTCTGCAAAGCAGGCAAAACATCTAACAGTGAATCATTGGTACTATGCACTAATTAAATGAAAGAGTAGCTTTTATTATTATATCATAGAAATTGAAAGGCTATTGGATAATCTAGCATTAAACCTATGGGGTTCTTGCAGGCGAATGAAACTCACTGTGCTACGGTTGACTGTGTTAATAAGTGCACAGGAGGCTTATGGCCTGTAGTGTGCTTTCAGCTGCAGTCGTGTGCAGCTAAAAACATAAGCATTGTGTGCTTATCTCAAGTTTTTGTCATCATAGCCCTGAGGCTCATATACAAAGAGCCCAAGGAAACTGGAAAAGTCAGTGCCTTGTCTTAAATCATATCACAGTAAAATTTCAATAAAACAGAGTGGAGTAGACTGATGGCAACTATAGTGGGCGGTAGCAAGATGAAATGCCTGGAGCAGAGTAGAAATGGAGTCTTGTCTTGGGATTTTTCATCAAATCTTTTCAAGGACATCAACAATTGTAAAGAAACTGACACAGGTTCTTACGAGTATGGCTGAGAGGTATGAACTAGTATGGATGTTTTTTGTTCAATTTTTTAACTATTTTTACTTACGTAGGGAAGAGTACTGTGGCATTGCATAGCAAGCAGACATCATTCTTAGATGTGTAGCAATCTGAAAGTGCAACCCCAGCCATGGATGTGGATCATGGATCTTAAAAAGGCACACTTGTCCATGTAGTGTCATGAATTATGTATGAAAGCATGCACTCTGCATGCTAACACAGAAATTCATTTACATTCCATTCTCATATCCAATGGCCATAGCAGGTTCAGTACTGACATAAAACAAGACTCAACTTATCTCTGGTAATCAACAGTTTCATCTTATTTTACTTTGACATCAAACTGTTTTTTTCATCATATTGTTTTGATGGAAATTCTCCCTTTGTATCACTGTTGGCACATTTTAACGAGCACTTTGTTCTTTTGCTTCAGGACCAAAATACAAATGTGATGTGATGTGATGGAAACAGAGGTGGGCGGTGTGAAATAACTTTCCCAAACACAGTCTACCTTGGAAAAAAAACTGACAAGGATCTGAAATAAAAACAAACTAGAGAGTTGACAAGTATTTAAATGTACCAAAATAGAAATTATAAGCAAAAGGGTTGGATTGGAATAAACTGGAATCACATGTCCCTTATTGCTTCATATTTGTGACATGCTGCTGTATTGAGTGTACCTGGTAAACAATTACTAACCAATCACACAAAGACATTTTTGAAGATTACTCATTTTATATAACTACAACTAAATACTTGAAAATCTCTTTGAAATATGAAGAAACCTTTTTTTCAAACATTCAGCTTACCTTCTTTGCTGTAATTGTAATTTTCCTCTTGGCAGTAAGGGTAAAAATGCATGCGGTGATCTCACTTTCACATTTATGCATGACACAGTTGTCAGAGTAGCAAATTTTGCTATTCTTATTTACCCATAGAAACATTTTTCCATATGTTTAGCCTCACTGTGTGCTATATTGCAGAGACTGTGGGCAGAGATGGATATTCCAGGGTCAGAAATGCAAGATCACAGCAAGGGTCTCAGGGAAGATTTAAAGAGGCAGAGATGCTGCAGCTATAAATGTTAAGATGCTCATCAATATTTATTTATTTTTAGTCATTTTTGGTTTACTCTTCAGATCACTAATTGCACACACACACACACACACACACACACACACACACACACACACACACACATATATATATGCATATACGTATGCATGTATATACAGCACATACACTATATATATATATATATATATATATATGTGTGTGTGTGTGTGTGTGTATATATATATATATATATGTGTGTGTGTATATATATATATATATATATATATATATGAACTCATGGTTCGCTTCGATACTTTAGTATCATGATTCGATAATTTTTCGAATTTTTATGCCTTTTTTAACTTGTGTTTTATTGAAATTACCAACATTTCTTTCAACTTAAAATGATCACAGGGTTTGACATATAATGATCAATGTATGGCGGCCTCCACAGAATCAACACTGGCTGCTACAAATTATTTAATTTATTTTTTCCAACACTAAACACAACAGTAATAACTGAGAGTCTGTGTGAGAATTGTAGCAGTAGCAGGTTGAGTCATATCATTCAGGCGACCTGACTCACCTATCGACTTGACATGACTCAACTTGCTACTGCTGCAATTCTCACACAGACTCTCTGTTTTTAATGTCCAGAGTCCAGAGTTTTTCAGCTTACTCCATTTGAGGGGTAGGCTAAAAAAACTCTGGACAGTTCTTATCTAAAACAAATTAAACAATGATTGCACTGCCCTTGAGATGTATCTTAGTTTGGTCATTGTATAGTTAAAAAATAAACAGAGGCTGTGTTCTTTTCAGAAACTAATAGCTAATATTTCAGTGATGTTGCATTCTGCACATTGCTGATGGTATTTAAGTTGGTTTCTATGTGGTTATCAGCATCCACTCATAAGTCAAGAAATATGCGTCAAGACAAAGGTAAATTAATCAATAAGTGATGGGTCAGAGACAAACACCTTTTGTAATTCTCCCTGAAGAATGTGAAGATCTGGCATGAAAATATGAATCAATAAAGGTTCAGTGCAGGAGACGAGAGGTGATTACAGTGAGAAAACTGATCGATTTTCCTATTAGCCTTCACTCGCACACCATAATCTCTGTAGTTGTAACTGTTAAGAACACATCCACTTGTCTCACTGATGACCAGTATGAAGTGAATAATAAAAAGGTAATGCAAGTGCTTCTCTAGCTCTTCCAAAAGAGTAATAAATCTGCTGTCAGGGTTTCTTAGGGAAAACACCACATTTTTATGCGCACAGATAACTGGCTTTTTTCCAATCCAGCCATCCTCCTATTTTACTTTGAACTGCATCAGATACAGTCTCACTGCATACCACACATAGGAGAGCATTTGAATCCCCTAATGAAAGACTGCAAGCATCTATTCATTATAAGGTGAATGGAATGCCAACTGTTTTGTTTCCTCTGTTGATTAAAGGGAATAATACACATAGGCTGGTCTTATGTTAGGGGTGAAACTGTGAAGAGTGAGTAAAGAGACTGAAGAGGTCAAATGAGAGTTTTGCTGTTGAACACGATTTTATTGATCATTTAGAGTGTACATTCCCTAGAGTGAAGTTTCAGGTAAAAGGATTAAAGACAGACCATGGAGAATGAAGTCATGGGGAGTTGTATGTTGGTGATGAAACATGGTCATATGCATCAGGGAATATGTGACTCATTCACCTTTGACTGCCAGGGCCCAGAAATGGATGGTTTGCCACCTTGTTGTTTGCCTGATGGGGCACAAAACAGCGTGCACCCTTTTCACTTGAAGTGCAGTGGCAAGTCATCTCTTTTAAAGCCCCTGAAAATGCTTCCATGGACAAATTGCTCAACAGGGGAGTGTTTATCCCACTCAGGGGTGGCCCACTCATGTGCATTCCGCACAAAGGTTGTAATAATTAAGGCAACTTGTGGCTTGGAAATGTGTGGTTGGACAAGGACCTCCTGAACAGAGCCAGCCTGCATTTGGAGCATCTATTCAGTTCATGGTCATGCAGCTTCCTCTGCATTTGGGTAGCAAAGCAGAGAACACTATTCTTTGCATACTTAGTCATGACCAGATTGTACTGTACTACTTAAGGACATGAAAGAAATCCAGATGTACACAAAGTTCAAAAAGCTATATATACTGTATAATGGAGAGGCAAGAGGTAACAAACCTGGGACTGGATCCAGTACAGTCAGACAATAACTGGCAGAAAGCAGGGAAAATCAGGAAGTGACAGAGGCAAAAGGCACAAGACATAGACTCAGAAAAGAGGACAAGGCATGAGAAGGATAAAGAAACACGGAAGAACAAAATCAATCTAGCAGGGAACAAAGAAATTAGAGGAGTATACATATATGCATATTCACATGGTGGCACAGGGGTTAATCGCTGTTGCCTCACAGCAGGCTTTCTGTGTGGAGTTTGCATGTTCTCCCTGTGTCTGCGTGAGTTTCCTCTGGGAGCTCCAGTTTCCTCCCACCGCCAAAAACATGCAACATTGGGGGTAGCTGAATTAAGCATACTAAATTGCCCGTAGGTGTGGATGTGGGAGCAAATGGTTGTTCGTCTTTAAGTGTTTTTTGTCCATATGTCGCCCGGCGACGAGTTGGTGACTGTCCGGGTGGATGGATGGGACATTTGATGGCAGGAGTAAGTGTAATGAATTCAATTTCCCCCTGGGATCAGTAAAGTATTCTGATTCTGATTCTGAACTTTGCAGAAGGCTCCACTTCAGAGTATATTTCACAGAGTGCACTTCACACTTAAATCGTGGCCATATAGTACAATAATCTCTGCTGTTGTTTAAGATGTATACAATCTAAAACATTCTTGCATTTTACATTGCACTTGCCTCATCCCCAGTTGGTGTTTGCAATGTAGCTGGACCTCTACAGAGGGCAGCAGGGTTTGAGCCATATAGTTGTGGATCAGCTTCATCCTTGACTCAGAGTGCAGTGTGCATGTAAACTACAGCATGCCAAGTGCTGAGTGGTTAGAGCAACTGTTATAAAGATTCTGTTCTGGTTAAACTAGGGTTACCATGCATAACTTTAACTATACATGCAGTTTATGTCATATACTGGTGGCAGAAAATAATACATTTTATTTCCTTAATCTTGATAGGGGAATTGGTTTGCCATCCACATAAAATGTTTTCAGCAGCCTATAATTTGTGACTGTACTGTGTTTAATATTGATATTGATATTTCTTTCCAAATCTGGAGGGTAAATTCTGGTAAAGACATTCAATTCGGATTCAAGGACGAACTAACTAAAGAATTTGCCAATCACAGGTCAAGGTTACTGTAACTTCATTAAGATTATTTTTTTTCTCCATAACTAAAAAAAAAATCTAATAATTATTGTTAGGATATCAGGATAAAGTAATGACTTTGAAAGCTAAGATTGAATATAAACTTAACTCAATAGGGCAATTGTGACACGTGACAATGTGACAATATAATGAATTGTAAATACATTAAATGTCTTGTCACTAAATTACATTCAAGGCTTTATTACTGTACATAAGACTGGAGGGACATGGATATAAACAGCAACTTGACTAACTGGAGTAGGATAAAAACATCAGGATAAATAGGATAGAGGAAACACCTGTTTCTTTTCACTGAAGTGGATAATAAGTTGTTATTTCTTATAGTCAGTATGTGTTTATTACCTACCTGTGTGAGTGGAATGATGTATTTGCAATGATGCAATCACATAGGTTGCAGTTACACCTACTCTGTCTTTCTCTAACAAGGCTGGATGCTTAATCCATCATCACTGTTGCGCTTGGAAGGGCTTTTAAAGTGCAAACTAATTAAGGGGAAATAAATGAGACACTCCACTTTATGAACACACAAATCACTTTGTCTCCATAAACAATGAAAGTACTTTGATAATACATTTTCTCTCCTGAAGGAAAGTAAGATGAAAAAAAAAAAAAAATCCATTAGTTCACTCTCAGTACATATATTTTAAAATCTGCCACTGCCTTCTTCACACACACACACACACACATACACACAAAACTTAGGAGTTGTGCTTGGAATGCAGCACTTGATTAAAAATAAAAAGAAGTCAGTCATAAAATAGGTTAGATGCAAGTTTCATGTAATAATAGTTGAAAAGAAATTGAGAAATTAATCAGTATTAGATCATACCTGTATTAAACAGGGCTGTGTATGACTCACAGTTGTCTTTTGCCTGTGAAGTTTTTTTCTTCTTCCTCATTTTTTGCAATAACCCAACTGGATTGAGACCCTGTACCCTGTGTTACATTTGTGACAGATGCATATTTCATAGCTGACACTTTAGCTGGCAGATCATCTAGAGGGGGTTACAAACACACACACACACACACACTGCATCTCAAACCACACAGAAAAGAGAGGAAGAGAGTAAGGTAGTACTGCTGTGCCAGTTTGCTCTTTTACTATTTAGCTCCTCTCAAAGGAGATAAGTGATGTTCATGGACCTACCACACAAAAATGGAAAGTAAAGCTGACTTGTGTTGGTTCCCCTGGCTACATTGTATGAAAGTTGTGCTGCAAATGTTTCTGACTCTTCCGCTGTTTCATCTTACAGACAGATGTAGGGTTTTGTTCTCACATCTGGAAACTGATTAAATTAGCATTTCACACAGGTGCACTTGTTGTGAGTACCACCAAGGTGAAGAGGCTGCCAGTTGGAGCTGTAGATGTCGGGAATGTATTATTCTCTCTAAAACATCATCTAAGTTTAATTGCCCCTTAAAGATGCAGTCGATTTTAATCAGTTCCATTCATGAATAAACCACCTCCATCACAATCACTTTTATCAATACACCAGCCAAAATGAAGCTGACACAAGCTGTCTGTGCAGCAGCACCAGGCACACTCTTCTAGCCTTCCTTCCTCTTCTTGTGCAGACCACTCACATGCATCAAACTCATTGCCACCATCCTCTGTCTGCATGAATCAAAAGAACAAAAGAACACATTATCAAAGCCTGTAGACAAAATGTTAATGTAAATTGATTTGGGCCCATATCATTCACAGACAAACAAAATCCTTTTAAAACATCACAGTAGTGCCAATGAGAGAGTAGGGAGATATAGTGGGAAATAATATTGGACACAGGTGAAGCACAGATTAGTTTTGATTATGACAATATGGGATGGTGACAACTGGCCATAGGACGCATGTTTTGGGCAACAAAACTTTGCTTTCCATTTACCATTTATAATGGTAAAAATAGCTCCTGTAGTTACTGGGATGTTCCAAACCAATCTGAAGAGTCATTGCAAGGGGAATTTATTACTTGTAGTGCTAATTTACTAATGGGTCAGTGTTGGCTAAAAGTAAGCTATACCAGCTCCCTGACTCCCTGACATTCCTCAAATTCCTTGATCATTCTTTGAATTGCTCCTGCATGTGTATGTGCATGTGAAGTGATGTATTGAACTTGCAAGACACTTAGGTGGTTCTGGGCTGAATCTGCCACTTGGCCACACCAAGTCTACCTGCTGGGAAACCCTGTAGATCTGGGGCAGGTCTCCATATTAGCGACACCACACACTCGCTCTACTCCAAACCATGCTGCCCCCTATAGTTTCTTCAGCCAGTTTTGTATAACAGTCTGGACTAATAACAGGAGAATTTCTAAATGTCAGTCTGTATGAACGGTGTTGCATTCATCAACTCTTGTGATGTGATATTAGTAATTAAGTGAGCTGCATAGTTATGATGAATCTTCTAAATTAGCTAAACAAACTGATTTGAACTAGCCAAAGGTTTCATTATATTGTCTTCTGTGTTGGTGCTTTATCTAAAATATTTTGAGAGAAGAGCCTCCTATCTGGAACAGTACTGGTGATGCTGGAGTATTCTGTCATTCTGAAAAAAAAAACAATCTCACAGAATTATGTAGCTCTAGTGGATTGTAACCCAGCAATTTCAGATGTCACATTCACCAGTCACTGTGTCAAATGACTAATTTCTTATGAATGAGTAGACTACATCTGTTATTTCAGTGTGTCAGATACACATTAATTTAACATTTTGATAAATAAAAACATCAGGTCAAACATAAAGGGACCCTGAGTGTGATTGTGAGCAAAAATATCTTGTTGGGGAAATCTCCAGTTTACACGCATACCCCGTGGAGTACAGTTGATGGAAATAGACCTGATGCCAACCAATCATTTTTTAAAAATCAAATTCTCCATCCATCCATTTTCAAAAAACGTATCTAAGGTTAATTCATTGTGACAGCTGGGCAAGCAACAGCGACACATTCCGGCTTCACCTGTTATATCCTAAAGTTGCCAGGTTATCTTAGATATATAATCTCTCCAGCATGTTCCAGGACTACTGGAACATACTGAAGCTACAGGTTTTGTCAGTCAATGTGCCAAGAAAACTGAAAGTAGGCATCCAGTAGGCATTCTGATCAGATTGAAACAAATATTTCATGATAAATAGAAAGCTTTACCTCCCTGCTGAACTCCCTCATCAACATGGCAGTCTCATTCGTCACCTGCATTGCTCAAAACCCTGAGCTTGTTGAGCTGCTTCCTACCCAAACCTGTGGGAAGTTACCACATGGACCCACCATGGAATTTGGCATTGGGTTGTGGTGCATTATGTGTCTAGACCAGAGACCTAGACAGGCTGATCCATGTTATTACAGATAAAAAAAAAATATTTAGAAAATGACAAATGACTGTAAACACTTCCTGTACCATAAATCTGCTAGGTCCACAGGATTTCTGTCTCTGTACTAAGACCAGAAAAGAGTGCCGATCATGTCTTTGCAAATAGCACTTGACTCAGTGGATGTTCACTCATCTTAAATATCAACTGAACTTAAATATCAACTTAAATATCAACTATACTTTTTTTACTTTACCAGTTTTAGATACTAGATGTTTTGCTGCAGAATAATAATGACTTCAGACTTTTTTTTTCTTGGCCTCTTCTCTTTATTTAATGATTTGACCTACACACCAACGCTAGGGTGACATGGGCTATTTCCCTGATTATCTCCACTACATATCCAGTCAAGGTTTAATCAATTTAATTAGGAGCAGTTATATGTTACGGAACAAGGACACTGGCTACATGGAATTATATTACCAATGAATGTAATCAAGGCTCTTGAAACTAGGAGTATGAAACACAATGATTGGAAAAGATGCTGCATATTGAATGGTGCCTCTTAACTGTGGTGCAACACATTAAATCCAGTAATGCACCACAGATAATCATTCGAAAAATGGTCTCGCATCAGGGCACTTTACCCCATTATTGGTTTACTGCTGTGCTTATACAAAAGTGACTTATTTGTTTATCTTCCTCAAACTACAATAGAAAATGTCACCAAGTTAATGGTTTCTCAGAGAAAAATGGACCAATTAGAAAAATTATAAACACTGCTTGACAGAGAAACATATGTGACTTAGGCCAATGAGATGTAGAATTTAGAAATAAAATGAAATAAAAACATAATGTAAATTTACATCATATATTTCCATTATGTGAAAAGCTTTTTAAAGGTTTTAATGAAACCACACAGGATGAGGCTATGTATTTTGATTGTGGTGTTTGCGTGCCCTCACTGAGCTCTTATTTAGATTGCTGCTGGGAAGAAAGGCTCCTTGTAGGCACACCGATACAAAGAAAATGTGAAACAGAAGAACAATTTTAGTAAGCTTGTAATTTCCTTTAAAAACACTTCATGTTAGGTGTTTTGTAACCACTGTCCCAAAGCACTAATGGTTTAGACTACTGCTTTAGTAAAGTAGGACACACAGCCCACAGCAAAAGAATGAAACAATCACAAGCTGCATTTGCCTTTTTGATGAATGTAATTATGTGTCTGCTCTGAATGCCTTCAGGTCTGTGTGGAGCTGTTAGTGTGACACATTTTGTTTATCACTGTTTGCTTTGAAAGTGTGGATGTTTTTTTTAACTGATTGGATGAATGACAGACACAAAGCTGCACAAGGAAATTTGTGCATCACAGATCAGAGTAGTGCTAATGTAAGCTGCCATAGCTTAAGGCATACATGCAAACAGACACACACAATTAGTTATTTATACCATTGTTGTGTAACAGTGTGAGCTATTTAAGCAACTTGTTTAATATAAATATATGATAGATACTGTCTATGGAATTTATTACGATCTCATTTACCACACTCAAGAGCCCGGCTGAGATCTCTGTGCTGTGGCTGGCAATATATAACAGAGGTTATAAATGGATATTATAGCAATAGTAACAGCCGTCCCCATGCACAAATAGAAAGTAGAGACATAGCTATACATGTAGAAAGACAACCAGAGGCTAAAATCAGATTCTGTCTTTTTGTTTGGATAAAGGATCCAGAAGAGTTCTTTTTGAAACTTTAGCATCAGAAAGATATGCAGACCTTATGCTTTATTTAATCTTCATTTCCTTTCTTGAAATACAACTCCACCATCAGAAATCAACAAAAAACTTTTCACCTCATGATTTATATCCAGTCCAAGCAGTAACTACCATAAGCCACCATAGGATGATGATATATATGTCCGTCTCTTTTTAGACATATGGCTATGTATGTGTGTGTGTGTGTGTGTGTATATATATACATACATACATACATACACACACACATATATATGTTTGCCAGAATTCTAAAAGTTTTGGGCAGTCCCAAAAAATATAAAGTATTCTCCCACCATGCCACATCCCCTCCAGCATTGCTTTGAAGTATTGCTCCATTTTGATGTAACCTGTGGTGTCCAGCCAAATTCTTTCCAGGTAGGCTACTGGTTATTTTGTGTCTCTGGCTACATGAGCTTTCCCAGTGTTCATTAGAAATTATTGTATTTGTTTCTAATTCCCATCTTTCTTTGATATCTAGATTATTGTCTTGTGATTCTTCTTGTAGTATCCCATAAATTAATGATATTAACTTTTTTTTTTTTACTTACTTTAATTGTAAGAATAAAGAAATGTTCAATATTGGACAATGAACTGCATAGGATTTTCCATTCTTTGTTTGTGGAAGTAGTGTCTTATTTGTAAGAATCTGAAGAAGTCTCGGTTTGGTTGGCTGAATTTGTTTTGAAGCTGTTGAAAATATTTGAGAACGTGTCCCTCAAACAATTGATCCTAAACCACTAAGCCAGCCTCTTCCCATCTTTTGAAACCTCCACCGAATCTAGCTGGGGGGAAGTTTATGTTGTTTGCTATCTTCACGGCTCCAGAAATAGTTATAAGACGATGTTTTTTTCTTACAATGGACCATATTTTTTGGGGTATTTTATCCAAATATTGTTAATATTTCCCTTTCTCCAGTAATTGTGATTCAGGAATGGGATTTAATCTAATGGCATATCAGGGCACTCGTTCAGTTCCATTCCAACCTATATAGCATCAGTGTCTTGGGAAGCAGCCATTGATCTAAGTTGAGCAGACCAATAATATTTTTTAAAATTGTGTAAATCTAGGCCTCCACTGTCTTTTGGGCATAGTAGTCTTTTGAATTTAAGTCTTGTTGGTTTGCTTTGCTGTATAATTTTTTATAGCCATTTATCAATTGTAGTGAAGGTGGAGGTTGACACATATATGGGTAGGGACTGAAAGAGGAAAAGAAATCTCTATTTGCCTTATGAGTGATAATGCTAGAATGTCCTGTCTTGCAAAGTCAGTTTATATTTGTCCCATCAATTTTCCGTAATTAAGTCTAAATAATTTGGTTAAAACTGTTGATATTATGATTCCCAGGTATCTAAAGCAACAGAAGCTTTAAGTCCTATAACTATTGATCTTATTTGTTTGTCAAAAATATCTGTTTGTCTCTTGTGCTTTAGATATTAAACATGTATTAATATCCATCTTTTTAAGAGTCCTTTTGAATGAATTATGTCTCTGAGTTACACACCTATATAACCTATGTGAACACAGGCAACAATGTCACACTAATATAATACTCTCTCAAATACTTTTACCTTTAAAAACTTTATACAACCATTAGTCTAGTGGAGTATATTGAGGTAAATGCTTAGCTTCAGATTCACACACAGTGCACAAATTGTTTAACTATTTAGAACAGTCATACTTTAACAAAAGGTGTTAAAGTATCAAATGTTTCAAGTTTCAAGAAATCACATTTAACATAAATGGTCCCCCTCAGTATAAAGTATAAAGTCAGATAATCTAAAACTGGCCATAACTTAAACTATGGAAATCCAAACTCAAAGGTGCAGTAAGCAATTTTTCACAGATTTACATCTAAAACACTTTTTGTCATGTTCAGGGAACATGTCCTCATGAACCACTTGCTGCCCATCCTGTAAATACGCAGTAAAACACATAATGTGGCTCTGCTTCGTCTCCCTCTAGTTGCCCCCTCCCTTTCTGTCATCTTTGACCTCAACATAATGTATTGACCCGATTTATTATTTTTTTCCTGAGAAACACTTCTGAAAAAGACAGGTTGTCTTATATTTTGGGTCCACAGACCCGTGGGTCTAAACCAACAGGTGGCTTCAAACATCTTCTCCCCAAACAAGTCAGAGCTTCTTCCTCTCACTCACACACACCAAAGACCTGGAGAGATGCAACCATGACACAGAGACTCACCAGGAAACAGCAACTCAAACATTAAGTTAACAAGCAAGTTAACAAACAACAGAGGAGACAGTGTTTCTCAGACACTGGCGAGGCTGTGGCACTGTCATAATTTCTTAATTAGGCCAGTAATAATTGTCCTCCACGCATTGCGGCTACTAAGTGGTGGTAGTCATAATGCTAATGCTAATTCTCACACATGTTAAACACTGCTCATAGGGGCTGCCTGGTTAGCTGAGTGGTTATCGTGTAGCACCACATTGGTTATACATGCCACAAGTTGTTTGCGAGTTACAATCCCCATACAGACAAGCATTCCTGTGTGTGCTCTCCTCCATTCCTGTCTCTCTACACTGTCTCTATCATTAAAGGCAAAAATGTGCATGCTCACTAATAACTAATAATAATTATAAATAATAACACTAATAACAGTTTATTCCATTGTCTTTATATCAAAACAAGCATTGGCTTTTTCAGCAGCTACAGCAGCTCTTCTGTTGGTTTGAACTCTATGGACCTGCCTTTGCACACCACCCACATCGATAATATTGGCTGTTCATGACCCTATTGCTAGTTCAGCAGGTTCCTTCCTTCTTTGGTACAGGTGTTACGATAACAAGCTCATCAATGTTGTTCACTCAACCTGTCAGTGTTTTAATGTTGTAGTTGATCATTTTAAAGTCATCTGTCAAAATTGATTCAACACAATTGCTCTTGATTTTTCCCCACCAAATTTAAATCTGCACAACAAAAGTGAGAAAAGAAATGATAGAAAAGAATATGAGAGAGACATCTATTTGATGTTTTAGTTGACTAAATATAGCGTATATAGGCGACTTAATATAGTAAATTTAGTTGACTGAAATATAAGTAGATGAAATGGCTTCTATCGATCTGCCACAAGGAGGTGTGAGGGTTTGGTTCTCTTTGGTCTGTTGTTCATGAGAGTTACTTTTGTACTTTTGTACTTTAAAACACTTAGAAGAGATGCTGAAATATCCTTCTGGGACACTCTCACCATCTTTTCACTCAGTGGCCTACTGTGAAATACACATAACTAAATAACTATGATGTGACGAAGAGAAGAAAAAAAAAAATCTGAAATTCTTATTTTTCTGAATTCTCAATTCTCTGCCAACAACTACTCTGTTTTATTTACATCTCAAATATGTTTATGTATATCTGTGATCAGTGACGTTACTTTAACAGGACAGTGATTGTGTCTATATATATATATATATATATATATATATATATATATATATATATGTGTGTGTGTGTGTGTGTGTGTTTCATTAAAAAGATGTACCCTCAGTTCTTTTTCTGAACAGGCAGAGGAAAATGAATCGAACATAAAGTACATTAAAAGGGCTGTGGTTACATCATGAGTCAATTATGAGTCAATTTGTGGTTAGTAAAAGTTTTTTTACACAAGTAAAAGACTCTCTGCTTTTTCCTTGACATTAAAGTGCATTTATAGTGAGGAGAAAAAGCGTAGCTTAGCGCATCAAAATATTGTCAGTTTTTAAAATGATTGGAGCAGAAAAAGTATTAAATGCTGGATATAGATTGTAATGCCTGGCTGATGCCCATTCTGCTTATTAATATCAAAGTTAGAATCAGATCCCTGCTCACTGTTATTTTGTAGTGCTGGCAGGGTTTGCTTGCACTAAAACACTGCTATATTTTCACTCAGTATCAGTCCAATTTTTTCACATCTAGGAGAAGCTTTTCAAATTAATTAATATGGCCAAAAATGACTGGTTAAGCCTTTGATGGCTTCACGACATCCATTATGGCTTTGCTAATAACTCGTTAAAACAATCTTCAAGATCTAAGGCTCCACTGATTGAGAAACGACTTTCTGCTTCACCTCAGAGGAAGAGAGGGTGTGACTGATTTACTAATTTCACCACAGAGGAAAAGCCCCTCTTCTGAGTATAAATTAGATAATCACGGACCCTCCACCAGCTCTAGAAATGTGAATGTTTACTGTTTGACGGATACAGTGTGGTTTCACAATGCAGCGTTTCCATTGAAGCATCTATTACATTACTAGGCAGTACCATAGCTTAGCACCACCAGTGACACATCTAGTCAGAAGCACCCGTTTCACTGCCAGCAAACTTCTTAATGCCTGCATTGAATGCACCATGGATATGTGACTTAACTGCTGTGAGTTACATGTGAGTCCATAGCAACACTGTGACTCTACTGTCTGATATTTTAACGTTAAGTGTAGCTCTGATAATAGCCATTAATAGTATTCACCCATTGTATCCATTGTTGATAAGCAGTCATGAGATGGCAAAGTTTTTATACCAGTTCATTGTTCAGAGAATGCAAGCTCACTGGAAAACTACTGCTCTGCACCCCAGTGCAGCCAATAGCACAACAATAGATGTGCTCGTCTTCAGCTTGAGCTGATTTCAACTGACCAGTTAATATGCTTATTTAATTGGCTGCATTTCAGTCATTATTTCATATTTGTTCATAGAACCACTGCTGGTCATTTGGGTGCCCTGTGCACTATTGCTTTTTTGATTTTAAGAACATTTCACTTTTAACATTTTAAAACAAATGCAAGTGATGAACTGGTGCCCCTGACTCCTGCTCTCTTTTCGAGGCTTTTTCCAAAAATGTGACTTACTGTCAAACATTCAAAAATCTATTTTAATAAACTAATATAGCATATAGCATATGATATGCGTGGTGGGAGCTCTGTTTGTTCCAATTACAGACAAAAAATAAAAATAAAACAAATTCTACATTGGCTCACATTGCATTGAGCATGTTAACACATATCCACGTGTTTTTTGCTCACACCAATCATATGAGGTCCAGGTATGTACTATAATTTGACCTAGTCTTGTTTTGTTTGTATTTTTTCAGTCTCACACAAAACTCCTTTATTACATTTGACAGGTGTTTTGGTATGATGATGTTTTGAGGCTGCGGCACCAGGACTGCCAGATTTCAGGATCCAAATGGTGCTTCAGATAAACTGAGCGGATTACTGTGACTCCTCTGTGGTCCTTGGACAACAGCTTGTTCTTTCTAAATAGATTAATTGGCACTCATACTTTATGTTTCAATGACGTGACATTCTGGTTGCATTTTAACACATAATTTCACAATTAATATTTTCAATATTGCAATATTATATAATACTTTATAATATGTCTAACCATGATAACATTCTATACTCTTGTTGCGATATGTCCTTTAGTCAGTTAATACTGCAACTATGCTGTTCTATTTATTCTAAACAGCCTGATTGTCAGGTAAAAGAGCATGTCTTAACTATGGACTTCAAATTCAAACAGGATTATTTCTTCTTTAGAGTTCAAACCCTCCTCCACCTCCTTTCTCTTTCACACACGCACACTGGCACACACTCATCACAGCAGAGTGCCCTGGGGATCTTACACCACTGGGACATGCATGTTCCATGGTGCCAAATGAGCACTCAGAAGCAGAAAGTGTGTCAGTTGTTGCTTGGCTCTGGAGTTTGTGGACCCTGTAGAGCTCATATTCAATCAAAGCAGAGCCAAGATCAGAAATTCCTTTCATTTAGAGATGATACATTCACACGGACTTATAGACTCAGACTACAAATTTAGTATGCCAAAATGTCCTGCTCTGTGTTTGATGTGAAAAATAAGATCTCTTAACAATGAAACTTCTCTTTAATGAAGTTTTAAAAGAATGTCTTAATAACTGGCTGTTTATTTCTGCCACAGCTCGAAATCTGTAAGTGCCTGAAAGTAGCAGCTTGAAGCGTAACATGAATTAAGGAATAGAAGTGACAAAGAACTGCAGGTTTAGAATAGAGTATTTGTGAGGCAAAGCGCAGGTGAGATAGCATCACATGGACTTTCTCATGGGGAAGCGAAACCAGGAACTAAGAAACTTCACCTGCATTTCAACTGAAGGAATGGAAGACAAAATTTACTTCAAATATGATTAATGTACAAGTTCCAGGTGCTAAACAGATGGTTCAGTAACTATCAGGACAGAGCTCATACAAGCTGGCTGATTGGTACATTAAGAACAAATGCCACTAATATAGCTATTAAGACAAGGCATTGCTATTTCCTGTTTGTCTTGAAAACATCCTGTTGTTATCATCCTGACCAAAAGCTGACCTTGCAATATTTATTACATTTAATACAAAGTTATTGTTTCCAGATGAGTGAAAGCTGTTTTTCAGATATCTTAAGTTTTCCATTACTTACAACAGATATATTTTATTTATTACAATTGCAGAGTCTATGTGGCAATGCACATAAAGTTGTTACTCAAAACACATGAGATTCAATTCTGGCACTTTTAGTAGCAAATTGATAGCTAATAGGAAATTTATTTTCTGTGACATGCTGGTAATATAGATTTTGAGAATCCACTTAGTTGTGTTGTTTTCGTAAATTGAACTATTGAACTGTTTATACGTGATTCTGTTGAAATGTGGTCTATGTCTTAGATGAGGACATTAATTTGGAAACAGATTTATTACTTGCTATTTTTCTTTGAATAAGTAGTTAATATTTAATGAAATGTCAGTGCAGAGCCTGCAGACAGTTCATCTGGTTTCTGTTCAATTTTGAATCTATGCTTTCTCTTAGATTTGATAGTGAGTATGTAATTAGCAATAAAGTTTCGGCATCGATTCATCTTTTTTTCATTTTGTTTCATTGAATTCCTCAAACGGTGGATGTAAAATTGGGATTTTGTTTCCAAGTGAAAGACAGAGATTGAGTGCATTCCAAAAGGAAACATGGTTAATAGAAATGGAGGCATGACAACAAGGAGCAAAGTGACAAGGTGACAGATGGAAACAGTCACAGCATGACTCCACCACAGAGACAGAGGGAGATGTGTCCTCATTAACCTTGTCATAGGAGCAATGAATCATTGTTATTGGAGTTTATGCATAACTGCAATTGTTCGCTTTGGTTTCCGTTTTGTGTGAAATTGTGCACGTAGTTTTTATCCATTGCATTTTTCGTACACACACACACACACACACACACACACACACACACACACAGCGCTGGCATTTTCTGTTCTAGAGGGAAATGGGCTGAGACAGACATTACTTCAGTGCACACTCTGAATAAAAACGAAGCCCTTGCTCTTAATGTTTAGTTTTGGTTTTAGTATTTCAGTAGTTCCATGTTCCATGTCATGAATATAGGTACTGTTTCATGAAGACAGACTGGGTGGAAATGGATGGGAGTGGACCCAATTACCTCTCCATCAAGTCCAAGGATGGGTTACAGAGAGAAACAAATTGATCAAATCCTGTGAATACACAGCATCTACCAGCCTTCTACCCTCTTGATGCTGTCATGCACAATGGTTTCATTTACAGTAAATGTGCAGATATTGTGCAGCAGTTGCACTCAATGCTAATGACCTTTTGGAGCTCCAGTTTCCCTCGCTGTTAGGAGATTGTATCTGTGACTGCTGAGAACGTGTGATTTATGACTGCTTCACTTTGTTTTCTGCTTTTTGCTCTTGAAATCTCTTCTCCACCTTTCTAGTCAGGCATGCTACAGTAGCAAGTCTCTGCAGTCAGCCTCAACAGTTCTGATTCTAGTTAGTCTTTCTGGCTACATTTGTGATTGCCGTGTACTGCTTTTACAGACATTTGTATGTGATAGAGCCAGTCAAGTTATCAAGTGGGCTTTCATTACACCTGCAAAAAGGGAAAAATACTACCATTTTTTAAAGAACCATGACACACATGCTTTCTCTACCTTTCTTTTATCTTTTCATATCAATTTGTGTTTTCTATATAATTCAAAATGCAAAATATTTCTACTCTACCAATTTGACCATGTCCAACATGGATTCAAAGAAAAATAACAGTCTCTCACATAGCATTAGAAAGTAGCAGCAAGATACCTGCAGCTGCACCTTCCAGACAGAATCAAGTGAACTGGAAAATCCTGCTGCTTCCCTGAAGTCACCAGTGTAGAACCACAGTTTTTAGGCAGTGCTACACACAGGTACCAAATGCCAATTCAGGGAGAACAATTAATATAGCAGGAAATCTCCACAGACATCATGGAGAGATTTGACTGGGAAACCAACCAGTGTTAGGGAAGAGATAACTCTCATCCACATTTAGAGACAGAATTCAACTCTCTCTAAAGAAGTAACCAGCACTAGACAAACAATTATAGTGCCGTAAGTGTGACCCAGTTCTGTTGTGAAGAACCCTGGATTTAAATATGTAATCTTAACCATACTAAGAAGAACTAAGCAGGCTGCATTTTACCACACCTTTCATGTATCACAATGTAAAAGCCAAAGTTGTTAAAGATGCGCAATTAATTACCTTGACAACAAATTGCTGGACAGAGCAACACAAAGATCCATGACCATCAGAGCACATTACATTAATAATCAGTACTGAATGTGTGAATCAAACATTGTATAATAACATGACCTTAATATCAAATGCCAAATTGAAACATGACCTTGCAAAATTGTGAGAGACAGCCCTACGTGATTAATTAGACCAAGTGCAAAATTATACAGCTGATGTGAAATGTGACTCAAAAATGTGGTTTGGTTCTGTTTTCATACCTTCTGCTTCTGTCTTTTGTCATTTGGAAAAATAAAGGAAGCTGATGGACAATTCATCTGTATGAGTCTATTCTGTCTATGCTGGCTTTGAGTCTAGATGATGAATCTGCTGTACCTCAAAATATCTGATGCTCTTCTGCTTATAGAGGTGGATTTCAATTCCATGCCAGCATCAGTGATGGAGAGATAAAACAAGGCCTTTGGAGAGACAAAGACTGCGCCCAAAGAGAGGTCACTAAAGCACAGATCGAGATAACATGATTAAACGCCATCATGTCTGATCCAGGTAGGCTCTGTTGTGCCTCTCTGGTGGATGTAAAAGCTTGAGATTTGCTCAGAGCTCAGTGGGACGGAGCAACCAGCAAGCCTGAATGTTTCAGTGTTGGAGGATCTCCACTGGGACACTGTCCTAGCTATTATATCAGTAGTTTGGAGGACAGAGGAATGAAAACGGAGAGAGCAAATGACACAAGCTGAGGATTTTCTTTTTAATATGTGCACATATATGTGCTTCACGTTTACATATGTTGCTCATGTAGAAAACTACACTGTAGTGACATATCGCTGGTTTTTGTGTGTGTGTGTGTGTGTCATGGTGTAGATGTCTATTTTTAGAACTTCTCCATCAAGGCAATGGTGTCCCATCACTCTAAATGGATACTGCCAAGCAGCTTAATGATGCCTGTTTTGCCTCATGGGTTGTGGCTCTAGCAGCAGTTTGTATACAGAGCACCAGACAGACGAGCTGTAACACTCATCTACATACCCACACTCAGCATTTTATATTTGACTGTTGTGTAAATATACAAATATAGTATTCTCATGAACACAAATTTAGCCACCAACAATTATGTTAATTAATTTACTGTTTTGTTGTTTCAAGAGGAGAGAAACAGCCCTCTTAAAACTCTTATTTGGATATTTTAAAATACCTTTTACCAAAAATTGCAAAAAAAGATTAATAAAAAGTAATTTTTCATGTCATATCTATTAGTGCATAAACAACAAAGCTTCACAGTCAGACACAATCAGATTTATTCATTTATTGCAAAGATTTTTTTTCTTTTAATTGCATCTAATAAACTTGAGACGCACTTAATCCCCTGCCTGTGAATTTTACATATGATTTATTAATCCTCCTTCTTTGACTGTCTCTGTACTGCCAAAGCCGTGTGTGTATTTTGTGTTTCTCAGCAGAGCATTGAATTTCATGATTTATGATCGTGTCAGTCTGTTCTGTGTCTTCATGCCAATGCCATTGTCATTGTTGTATTAATGTATATTGCTCAGGGTTTTATGTGTTTATTGTATAACCACAATTTCCACTGTTTAATAATTTTGTAGCTTTTTATTTCTGAACAGACCTTTAGACTTATGGCATCCAAAGCACAGGTACAGGAAAAGCACTTTGTTCTGTTTAAATGTTCCAACAAGTTGTTGTCAGTACATAAAACAAGATCTGTGGAATTGACTCATCAAAATTAAAGATGTACATGAAAAGGAAGTGCTCTATTCATACCAGTGCACCACCTACATCTGATTAAAGAGGCAAACATGCAATATGTCATTTAAATGAAATAACATTGGGACAATGTGATGATGTCTTACAGTTGTAGAGTCCAACACTATTTGCCTTAAAAATAAACTTCCATATGTCCCACTTTGAATGTTCTATCATGTCAAGTGGGTGCTGAGGACATGGGTGTGTTGTCAAATACAATCAACCTTCATCACCATCTTTAAAATACCTGTTTACAAAGTAAAGTTCACAATTTAAGTTTGTGGTAAAAAGGCAGGGTAGCAACAAGACCTCAGAGTCAGATGAAAATATTAGAAAATACACACACACACACACACACACACACATATGTATATATATGTATATATGTGTGTGTGTGACTTCCTACATCAGGAGAAAAGAAATGAAGCTGCGGCGGTTCGTGGGTCAGCTATAAAACACAAGCAGAACACATTTGTTCTGGTGGATTGATTTAAAAGTAAGTCTGGCTGAACTGTAGAGGAAGAACAGTATCTGTGACTCAATCATGCAAATAGTAGCATGTGGGAGGTGGTATTCACTGTGTCTCTGGAACCAGGACACGTAAATAGAGCTATGATAATATTATTGTTATACATAGTGTACCTGTTAAATTGAACACTGCAGTTGCAGTGATTGGGTACAAATCATGTTATTTAGACCGTAACTATAAGCAGCTTAGTAGAAACAAAAACAAAAAAATGTTCACATCAGCCCCTGAAATTTAACTCTCAGTAGGAAATAGTTTTCTGTTTTCTGTTTTCTGTTTTCTGATAGCTACAATATCTTACAGGTTGCAAAAAAGATCTACAGAAGTGTCAATTAATCACTGGGAACATAGCTGAAAAGCCAATATCTCAGTACATGAAATCCAATATGAACACCAACAGAATCAACTCCAATCATTTAAAAGAAGTGATTGTCTTGAAATAGCTGACCATGCATCTACCCATCTATCCATTTTCACCTGTTTATCCTTGATCAGGTTTCAGTAGCAGCCAACCAAGCAAGTCTTTCCAGATTTCCCTCTCCCAAGTGGCATTTTCCAGTTCCATCAAGGGGATCCTTAGGCATTCCAAAGCTGGATGAGACTTACAGTTTATTCCATATGTTTTGGGTTGACTCTGAGTTCGTTTATGACTTGGAAAACCTCAGTAATGGCCCAGAAAACTCCATCCTGCATTCATGAGCAATCTAAATGAGATGCTTTGATGCAAATTACAAGCAAATCTCTTTCCAGATGTCTGAGCTCTTCATACTACATCTAAGAAAGTAATAAACAAGTAATACATTAATTCAGTATCATTAAACACAGAACCTGATTTGTAACCTGTGCCATGTGATACTAACAAAATTAAATGAATGAAATGAGCTTAACGTGTTGGCACTGACAATCCATCAATCATCAACTCTAACTAAATGGAAAATCCCAGCAAACCTTTCAATTATCAATTATCAGTAAATGGCGGAATTAGGTGTCTTCAGCTTCTGTCTCTCAGCCTGCACTTGTCTCTTTTATCTCTTTAAGGACAGCTGCCTTTGGTTTTGGTTAGAATGAGAAGAATTAAAGCTTGTTGAACATTACTTTGGGGTTAACACAAACATAAACAACTCATCAGTCAACATTTAATTAAATTAGCCATTTATCACAATTTGATGGAAGATTCTCATTTGTCTATGTCTGACATGAAGTCAAATTAAATGGGAACAGAGTTTGTATACATAAGCCGTTTGTAGAGCTTAGACTTAGGTATTAATTTATGCAACTATGTTTTTTTTCAGTCAGAAGCTGCTTTGTATGTCAAAGCATCCACCATGTATAATGTACAGTAATAGTTATAAAATGAATCACTTTGACTCAATTTACCAGTGAAGGAAATATAAGCTTGACTGAGTGGTGAGTGTAGCTCATGTTATTTTACTGTAGCAGATACATAATTGTACCAAGGAGTCCTATTATGGATCTAATTATGCCCAAACACAGCTTTATTAAGCTTAATACTGCATATTTGTCATCTAAACATCTGGCATGTACGTGCCAGGGCATATAAATGTGCTTTTGGCCATGCTTGAAAAAGAGATGTCAATCTGTCCTACCCATGGTAACATGGATAATGGATGTTGAGGTTTTCAGATTCTCCGCTAAGAAAAGAAATCTGGCTGCACTGCAAATGCCCTGTACTGGGTGAATGATGTCAAGGGACTTTCTTTAATTCAACACTGCTACACATTAAAGTGTGAAGTGTGTTGTAATGACTTGGAAGTTATCCCTTACCAAAACCTCCTACTCTTTTCTTATGCAACAGTAAGAAATCTACTGGCTAGCAGTCTGTCTGCTACATGTGCTGTTGTCTCTATCTCTCTATCTATCTATCTATCTATCTATCTATCTATCTATCTATCTATCTATCTATCTATCTGTCTATCTGTCTATCTGTCTATCTATCTATCTATCTATCTGTCTGTCTGTCTGTCTGTCTGTCTGTCTGTCTATCTATCTATCTATCTATCTATCTATCTATCTATCTATCTATCTATCTATCTATCTATCTATCTATCTATCTATCTATCTATCTATTTATCAGCCTTACCTTTTCCCCACGTGTTAGGAGTGCAATGTAACCTTGGGTGTGTTCCCAGTGTTTGAGCAGGGGCTGCTTTCTCATTCAGAGTGTGTGCGCTGCAGTAATGTCTGTCACAGCCCATTTCCCTCTAGAATAGAAAATGCCAGCTGACACATAGCTCTGGATTGGCCATGCTGCGTGTCCATTCCATGTATATGCCTATTTACGGCGTGTGCATTTTTGTATGTGTGGCACAAAAAAAAACTAAAAAAAGTTAAATAAAACATATGTTTTGCCAGTCCTGACATTATAGACATAAATAAGTATAGGAGCATACCATGGCTGGAAAGTGAGCTCAGTGTTAAGAATAAGATCCAGTCCATCAACACACACAGCAACACTGAGCTCACTTTCCAGCCATGGTATGCTCCTATACTTATTTATGTCTATAATGTCAGGACTGGCAAAACATATGTTTTATTTAACTTTTTTTAGTTTTTTTCAACACACACAAACTACCAATCTTCAGATACCCAGCTGTAACAGTAAACTGACCACAGGTGGGAACAGATGCCATTGATGTCAACACGTGAAACATTCTCTCAATGCACGTAGGGTTCCATCCAAGGTCCAGCAATAAAAACCCTTTGAGCAATAAAAAGTGGGAGGGTTTAGTAAGTGTCGGAGCCACAGTTCAGGATGAAACAAAGAATATATCAGGAAGTTATCCAGCCTGCAAGAAGTGCTCAGAAAGTGCTTCAGGCAACAGAACACAGGGGGCAATGAAGAGGAAGAGAGAATATAGTGTAAGACCAGGCCTGACTGACATGATGAAATTCTTCTATGCCTGGAAGTGACTGTTGTGAAGTAGGCTTTGATCATGGCGGCACAAGAAATACCAGATCCATAGAGGCAGGGGTTGTCCACTACAGATAGGACCCAAGGTGCAGGCTGTGTCCTAAAGACAGTCCAGCACAAAGCTGTTCCAGCTTTCGTTGCTTCTGAGAGGCAAAGCCAAGTGTCTGCTGAGTATGGATTAGAACTCCCCAAGACTGGACAGAAGGACACATCAGTGAAGTGTTTGAGAATGACAGAGCTCAAGTTCCAGAGAACCAGCTGCTGGATAGCCAACCAGACATGTGGTGGTTGGCAAGGAGCAGAAGAAGACTGAAGGGTGATGAATGTAGCGATTCCAGATGACACTAATACCAGGCAGAAGATCATGTCAAGTACTAGGGGCTGGAAGAACAACTGGAACAAAGGAGGACAATGGAATCTAAAGTGGTTCCAGTGGCAGTAGAAAAATTAATAAAGCAAATGCCAGGTGCAACTGAAGTGTCAGTTCAGAGGAGGGCAGTCCCAGGATCAGCTATGCACAATCCTGGAGAGAGGTAGAAGGTGTTCATATTCAATGTTCATTTTTATTCCTGTGCTGCTACTGGCAGTGGTTGAGAAGGATCTTAGATCCTTTAATACATTACACTACAAAACCACAATAGGACATTGAAATATTCTATCAAATGTAAATTGTATATATTTTACTGCTGTACCTATTTTGTATTGTTACTGTTTTAGTCCAGTGGTTTTCATCTGTAGGGTCAAGATCTGAGTGATTGTAAAATGATTATAAACATGATTCTAAAACTCCATGTGTGAAAAGTAACTACAGCAAAACAGCATTACAAAACTGTGGTGAAGTAAAAAATTTCAATATTTATCTCTGGTTTGTACAGTCAGAAGTCAGGAGTATGCATTTGGTATACTCAATGCAAGTGGTTCAAAACTGTATTTTAGTGCAGCACTTGAGTGGATGTGCTTATGGGTGGTTTGTCTGCTAAGTTTATATAGAATAGAATAGAATAGAATTTACTAATCTATTATTATTTTTATATTTTATTATTAAAAATAAAAGAAAGTTAACATAAAATAAAATAAATAGTTTGTAGTCTAGAGATGAGGAGGAAGGCTTGTGGGTGCGATGTTTTCAGCTGGACCATGACACCAGGTAGCTGTAACGTCGGTCGACAGTGAGTTATCGCGGTGACTTGAGAGAACTCCTCTGGATGTAGTACGACCAAATGATAACAGCAAACAGCTCAGTGTCCAGAGCAGCGCTGCTCAGTAACACTGATGTGCCCAGTGTTACACTGTCTCTCTCGTTAATAAACACTGTGATCCTCTTGTCCTTCCTCTTGCCGTCTCATTAGCATCCCTACTGCTCTGTAGGCTGGTCAGCGTCGTGACTTCTTGATCTAATGTGGAAAGATTGTACATTCCCCATAGTTACAGACGTAATGATGGTTTGTACCGTCTTTTTCTCCTCACAGCACTTAACTCCTTCTCTGCATTCACCATATCGCCACCGGGATCTGGTGTCTCTTGTCAGGTCGTATCTCTGAGCAGCACTGTCATGGCACTGTCAGGCTAACGGCTCAACAGCTCTAGTTCAGCCATTGAACCAAAACTAAACAGGCGAAAAAACGCGATAAAAGAAAAGAAAAAAAAAATCATGAAAAAAGCTGTCCCATTAAAAAGGAAGAATGTTTTAGTTAAAATGTTGAAAAGTTTAGCGGAAAAGAGGAAAAACAGTAAGAAAAATGATATGCTGCTGCCAAACTGGCTGCCACTCATGCAGTACCATTGCAAAATGGCATTGCCCACACTATATTAGAGCAGACAGAACTTTAAGAGGTTAATCATGTCTTCGGACAGTCAGATGAGTAAATAACATCTGCAGGAGTCTATGTTATCTTATCTTGGTTGGTATATTTAGATACAAATATTGTGAGAGATGACAAAAAGTCAGTGAACATGCTTGGCCATTTTATATAACACAGACATGGGAGAAATGTGTTATTTAAAAAACATATACAGAGCTAGATAGGTGAATACTTATCCTGACAAATGTGCATGTTGATTCAGACTTGCACTTAACCAAGGTGAAAATATCAATCTATCTACCATTTAAGTAAAGCAATTTAATTCAGGCCTGCATGGTAGGTCTCTTATCTGAGAACCCTCTGGATGTGTGTGTGTGCGAGAGAAAGGAGGCAATGGGTTTGTGTGATCTGATCATTGTGTTTAATTAGTGATGACTGGTTGGTTTGTCAGTGTGGTGGATATTTTTAATAGGGAAATAGATGTCGATTGTTTTCTTATCAAAAGATTAAATTTCTGCACTGTAAAACATGCATATAAAATTTCTAATTTTAATGCCCTGCAAAAATAGACTCAACATCTCACAGACATAAGGAAGGTTTCAGCCTCATTCCTCACTTCATTCTACTTAATGTGTACTTTAGCTGAGCCATCTAAAATGCTGTTTCAGATGGCCAGTGGACTATATTAGGCTGATAAATCCTGTCCATTAGGAGCCGTGTGTGTTAGAGGAGTAGATATGAAATCTTAGTAAAGCCCCACATCTGACACCTTGAATGTCATTTTAATCAGTCAGTCACAGTCTGAGACTTCCCTCTTTAACCTCTCCTCACCTCCTTTTTCTCTTTTTCTTCATCAATGTGGCTTCCGTTTTTAATGCAAAAACCCATTTAGAGATATATTGCTTTGCTAGAGACCATATTAAAGTGTCTTCATATTGAAGAAGTTTAGCCTACAGCAATTTTCTTAGTCTAACTTGCTCTCAGAGTGGTGTGAGCTTGGTGTGTAGTTCTACTTTGATCTTCATCACTGCTTTTAAATGTAATACATTTATTCTATAGTTCAATTAGTTTGTAGGAAAATGTGAGGCTACCAACACTGTTATCAGTAGAAAAGAATGCAAAATATTAAATATGCATTGGAAGTGAGACTGGCCCTCCAACATCATACGCTTCATGTACGGAGGTTAACCATTGCATAGGATAAAGATGGATGTATGGAAATATGGAAGTAATTCATGATCCTGGGAACAATCACTAATGTGATGTTGAGAATAAGTCTGGTGCTATTTGTTACTGACCAGATAAATAATACATTTAGGAAACTCTATTAAAAGAGTGGATTGAATGATCAAAAATAAATCAGCTGTACCAAGAGTACAGTGTGTAGATCTATCATTTACCTAGTCATTCTATGTTCACTGCTCTCCACATGTAACAGGAAGCCTGCTCTGCTGAAGTGAATCAAATGCCCAATCAACCATGGACCTACAGGCTCCCTCATCCCAGCAGAGCAAGGCCCAGGTGTGGCCAAAACAGTTCATGGTAATGAAACACCCAGCATGCCCTGTCATTACCTGCTGTGGTAACACCCCAGAGATGTTGAGATGCCATGAATACACCTAGCGGCAAAATAAATGTTGCACAGAATGCCAGCAGACAAAACAGTGCACTCAGCATTACATTTAAGGCAGCTGTTGGCCTGACATTTAAATGTGGAACTAGATGGTCAGTTGTTTAGATTATCACCCCCACTCCCCATGCATAGTTGGGTGTAAAAAAGTAAAGAGTGGCCATTTCTTCCCCCAGCTTTATTTACATCAAATACATGAATGCAGCGATGCTTTGGAAAACAGAACCCTTCAGTGGTATATTGATGGTGACAAAAAAAGATAGATGTTTTGTATCTAGCCTAAGCAGCACAGCACATAAAAATTCATTGACAGAGAGGTTCTAATGAAGTCAATTTTTGATTCAGTAGAGGCTTACATAAATTCCCTATTGGAAATGAAAAGTGGTAATCTGTTTATCACAAGAGTGATCTATGAATGTTGAGTTGGTTTTTTAACATTGAAATGTGTTAGTAGTTTCAAAATGAAAGTGACATAGTCATTTAAAATGCTTTAAATATTAATTCAGTTTTTAAATAACTTCTTCACATTTTTTTAGCATTAATAATGCATGTCAAACCTTTGTTTGGGGTAAATTAAAATGATTATGCATTATATTCAGGTTAAAATAGAACTAAATAAATGAATAAAGCCATGAATTAAAATGCATTGGTCAACTCTAATAACTGACCAACGTCTGATTTGCTTTGCAGGAGTTAAGTACAGGTAGCATCCGTCTGTCATAAGCTGTATCCACCTGTAGTTCTGTATATTCAAACATGAGAGTGGTGACTTACACCAGATTGTGATGCATAATGTATGAACAAAGAAAAACCTGCAGAGCAATAGCTGAGTGAAAGAGAGATGGGAAGAACATTCAAAAAAACAAAAAACATTACACTTTAAAGGTTCAGTAGCTAGGACAGTAGGTTTAATATGTTCTGACAGCAGTACATGAAACCGGTAATTTAATAAAATAAAAAGCTCCTCTGGGTCTACCTACAGCCTGTAATTGGATTTGTAAAAGTCCACCGCAACCAGTGTGTTCAACCAATCAGAGCGAGGGGGAGGAGTAGCTCCCTGTCAATCACAGCTCATGCACACACTGTGCACACCTTGCGTAGCACGCACAGAATCTCACATGAGAAGTACAGACAGTAGATAGTGGTGTAGCAGCCAAACAATAAAAAAACTGTTGATTCCTCTGTTGTTAACAACTGTCTACACAACAAAGGCAAGAAAGGTGAAGAAAAGAATGTTCTAAAAAACTAAAATAAAATTGGTGTTAACATCAGTGGCTTTTCTGAGGTGGAAAAGTGCAAATCCGATTACAGGCCTTAGGTGGAGCCAGAGAAACTGGATATTTTATTAAATTATCTGTTTCATGTAGTACTGTCAGAACATGGTGACAGATTCAGCAAATATGACTAAAAAAATGTTTCATACTGAGCATTTAATGTTCGATCATTTTACTCACTGTGCAGTGACCTTTTGGAAACAGGCACAAACAGAATTGTGTGTGTGTGTGTGTGTGTTTGTGTATAAAAATCTTTATGGCTTTTGCAGAATAAATGTGACAGATAATACTGAGTGAGAAAAAACAAAATTATGGCTGACTGGAAAATGTGGCTAGTTTCTTCTGCCTGCTTCATCAAGTACCTGGAGTATACTGGTCCTGTTTTTTTTTATTATTCTGTGTATTATGAGAGGTTTTCAAAGATATGGTTTTAATAAGGCAACACTTTCCACTTGCTTTGAATTATGCCTAAAGTTCTCTTTTATCTAACAAAAAACATGCACTTGAACCTTTAATTAACTGCCAATAGGAAGTTTTTAATTATTACATTACAAAGTCATTTGAAGTAAAGTCAAAACCAAACTTGTAAGCACATGACCTTACACTTAATCAAACACCATCAAGAAAATGAGGGCAAAGTGAAAGTCTTGGCCCATAAATTTACAATGTTACCTTTAGAGATGATAAAGTGTAATGGCCCTGATCCCTGCCAGGTGGAAATCATAGCCAAGACAGAGAATCTAATCTCTGTTGAGTGAGTCATCATTGATGATGTATTGAGAGGATGCGGCTTCTAGCCTCAGAGCCAAAATGCACCAAAAACACCATTTGTTATTAAGATATACAGAGTTTATGTGGAAATATAGGTGGGGTGGTGCAAACTTCACTGTAATGTATGGTCCTTGTGGTTTTAAAACCTTGTTGTTTTGCTGAGTGTTTGCTGTGGCCATTGCTATTTGCACTTTCATGTAACCCCAAAGAAGTTGCTGCCATCACGTTGTAAATAATCTTATGTGACACTACTGAGCATCTGTGCATTCCAATAAGCAAAAAAATATCAAGTGAGTGAGTCACACAAACATCCATACACACATGCATGCACAGAAGGAAGTGAAAAAACGAATACAAAAACAGGTATTAAAGCTATTTAAATGTCAAGATTTATTGAGTGTGTGATGTGAAATCAAAGAAAAAGAAACAATTTTGATTTAATTTTTTCAAAATTTAGAACTAAGTCCAGAAGTCTCTGTAATGTATTTTATTTGTAAATTCAACCTTTACTTTACATAGAGTCTAAAATAATGAAATTGTAATTAAACTGCATCTAAAGGGACTGCATCCAGTCATTTATAGCTCTGTGAATTCTTTTACAGACCAATTAGAATTGATTTACACAAATACATTTGTCTGCTGGTCTTTGTCTGATATGATAATTAGTCCTAGATGTAGATGTATGAAATTTAATTCAATTCAGTTTTATCTGTATACCTCCAAATCACAAAATACATTCATACTGAGGCACTTAGTCATTTTGAAACCTTGTAATATTACTGAGAAAAGCCAACAGTTTGCACAGCGTGGAGGCAGTTGGCGACAGTGGAGGGGAAAATCTCCATTTTAACAGGAAGGAACCTCCAGCAGAACGAGACTCAGAGCAGAGTGGGTGGCCATCTGCCTTGACTGGCTGGGGTGAAAAGGAGAAAAGAGAAAAAAAGAGAAGAAAAAGACAGACAAGAAATAGTGATTTTACACTGCTACATTTGAGCTCAGACTGCCCCAATATGAAAGATAGGATATATATAATAATAATAATAATTTGAGTAGTAGTGTCAGCTTTGGATCCTGCAGCTCTAGAGTGAGAGAGAGAGGATCAACAATAATTACATTACTATTGTTATATTGTTTGGTACTTTTTTCTGTGTCTTTCACATGATTTCCACTCTCTCTGACATTTGTTTTCACATCAAAATCAACCAACCAACCAATGGGCAATTATTTAAAGTGTGAAACCTCCCTGAGACAGGCAATCCATCACAGTTAACATTTTGCCTGATGTATTTATTCTGTGGTTTGTCAGTGTTGCTTTAGAATTGGTAATGCTGTTACTTACAGGAAATATCTGATCCATGAGAGTTGACAGCTAAAAATAATTGCATGTAGTGATATCAGCACCATGGCATTTTTTGCTTGTGGAATAGTATCATACTTGTACTGCTCTCAGATACATATTGTGAAGTGAGGCCCTGGATATTGGTAATGTTTTTCATGCACTGCAGTCATTCTTAAGTCCCCTTATGGCAAAGCTCAGCAAAATGCTAAGCACTGAAACAAAAAAAGCTTGGATATGCAAAATACAAAAGCAGTGTGAGCATGGGGATCTTTCTGGGAAACACATCACTTTAAATGCTCTATGAGGCATCATCATAGGATGACACTGTTGATTTCTAAAACCAGTTACTTTAATTTGCTCTCCATCTGCTGGATTTTCTATAGTGCTGACAGCAGTTCATTGTTTCCTTGTCATGCTGGACTTCAGAAAAGACTTTACATTGACTCTTTTATTCATGCACAGAACATACACATCCCTGATGTCATATCATTGCCACTTCTTCCCATAGATACTATAAATAAGTCTGTTAGGAGAATCAGTTTAATTCATCTAATGCGCTGAGGTCTACGGAACAATCTGCCATAGCTGAAGTCCTGCTCTCTGATCTTCAGCCAAATGCTTTACATTTCTATCACTTACACTTGCATTGTCTGGCATTTGAGAGGGAATCACATATAACTGAGACACAAAGATTGTTTTCTTTATCCTTCTCTCTCATTCTCACTTTACTTTCCCTCATTTTTGCCTCACATTATGAGACTGGTTGTGTGTTTCAACCAAGCAATGTCAGATCTACTTCCTAATGCAGTCCAGGAGACTTTAGAATCAGATTAGGTTCCAGGGATTACTCTCTCAGTAGACAGTGATGGGAGATTGATGTATTTGATGTTGGACGCCTGCATGAGTTGAAGTTCATCTTTTATGTTTTCTGATGTGCTGTTTTGTCTGAGTCTGAATCCATGCTTGTTACCCTTTGATAGTGCTAAAACTCAGTCTCAGTCCAACAGTCAGACAAGTTTGAACTCTCCATTATGTCACTATGGCAATATTCTGTATTTAGACATTTGGCTGCCAATGCATTGGAATATTTGATTGGGTTGTTACAGTGAAGAGTTACCTCCCACACCTCTCTATTGAGTGGGTGTAATTTATCTAAACCACGTGCACTGATTGATTCACATAATTTCAGTAATTATACCACACTTATTCACCTAAGGTCAAACAGTAATTGGTGCTCACTTTTGGCAGGGATTGCATTCATGTGCTGCTGTTCACACTGACTGCTGATACTCCAGTGACTGGGAGGATGAAAGGATTATTTTTCAGTCCATAGCCACACATTACTCCAGCAGTACTGCAATGATCAAGGCTTTTGCGATTTAAAGCTGACAGGATCTCAGCCCAGTGCAGTTTAAAAAGTTTGATTGATGGGAGCTTCTCTTGTAGGTTAGAAGAAGACAAATCTTGATTAATTCATATAAAAGAAAAATTCAGTTTTGAACCATCATACATAAAAATAGTTCCAGACACAGTTTTGCAATATGATATATTATTACAATTAGCATTTTAGGTACTTTCAGCCAAATTTGCACAAATTTCACTTCGTTAAAATAATATTTTGTATTTTGCCTCCAAATAAAAAGTAAAATACATTAGAGATTTAAAAATGCATTGCATTTACAAGTGAATATTGGACAGGGATGGCGATTAAATTCTGCTAATGCTGTCACCTTTACAAAAAAAAAAAAAAATATAAAAGAATTTCAAGAGATAGCCGAACCCACAAAAATGAGAGCCCGGGTGATGGAAAAATGAATTCCCCTTCACATTCAATTAAATTTGCAGGAAAGCGAAATGTCAGTGGCATCTGAGACCGTGGCAGACAAGGTGTCCTTGCAGAGCCGATGTAACAGAAATATTTCAAAAACACACTCTTAAATTGTGTTGTAGCCGCCACCAAATATCAAGGTCTCTGTTCCAGCTCACTACTTATGGGCTGAAACACACCTGTGCATGGAAAATGTGACAGGGTGGAGAAAGGAAGAGGTGGGGGAGTTTAGACTGAATGAAGAAGAACAGAATTCTTTTACACAATGTGAATCAGTAGCAACCGTATTCAATTAACTGATACATTAAAAAGGTCAGCATTGTTATTTTCCTGGTATTTTCTTTTTTGCTGTCACTACTGTCACATGGGTTTTTAATCAATATACAAGGACCACTGACAACCACCGACAACAATGACAACCACAGGTGAACTCTAGTTGCCTCATTTGTCTCATTTTATTAAAGCCAGTCATACGAGTATGTTCATATTCATATACATAATTTAAACAATACTTGTAAATTGCCTCCTTTTCTGGGCTTTAGAAATGGAAATTAGCTGCAATCAAGTCATTCTCATGTTACACTTTCAACTAATTATAACAACTGGGAATTTCTGATGTACTTCACAACATGTATGGGTGATCTTAGATGTTCATGGGGTATAGTCTAAAACACTAAAACCAACGGTGTCCCATTTTTTAGATCCTCAAGGTCACAGACTCTTCATGTTATTTTCTGTAAAATTAAACCTGTCCACGTTTTCTAACTAGAAGTGAGTGTATTATTTCTCAGCTGGGTGCTCAGTCTTGCAGCAGAAATAACATGGGGTGCCACTCCAATCTCTGCATTAATTATGCTATAGGTTTCCAAGCTTCCCAGGCTTATCCATACTTAACTCAATCACTTGACTTAGGAACTGCTACTGGGTAAGCCTGCAGTCTGGCATATTTATGAGGTAGTGCTATAGCGGAAATGTTTCTCCTTTGAATCCAATCTCCAACTGTCCTTTAGAGAGTCTTGAAACAAATCAACACACCTTTAAAAAATACATTGCTCTAAAAGACTCAGTCTTCAGTTGAGGCTCAATCTAGTATGTAGTTAGACCTATGTGTGTGAAGCAGTGTGTATGACCCGATGATGTTTTAGTAATAGGTAGATGCTGAAACTGTGTTATTGTTTCCTGAATGAGAACTAGAGGGAATCTTGTTCTGTGCTAGTGCAGCAATATTTCACGAGACACAGTAAACATTAATAATTCTGCTGCCATAGGAGAGTGACATCTATTTGTAAGATGAGGTGTTTGTGACATAATATTTTCCTGAAGTCAAGGCAGATGCTGACCAGGACCTTTACTTTGATTTGAGCACTTAAAAACATGTTAGTTTTAAGAATCATCTCACTATGTTTGAGGTAAAAATGTTGAATTTTAGAATTTCCAAACTTATGGTTGGATATTGTCAGCACTCAGACTTAGAACCATTAGTATGCTGCTTCCTCCAGAGCCTCGGGGAAAATAGTTTTAGAGGAATTTGGAAACAATATTAGGAAAAATAAAAAAGAAACTGATAGCAAAAAGCTTAGTGAGGCTCCAGCCGATCAGATTTACATAAAGAATGAGAAAGAGGTAAGATTCTTACTGTGTTTTAATGGGTTTTATAATAATTTGTATGCTATTTATCTTAGAATGTGCTGATATTTTATCCCTTAACCATCTGAGGCACATTTTTTACTTGCATAAAAGCACTGAAATGGACCCTGAAACAGGTTGCGCAACATGAGTCTGATAAGCTGCGTCGACATGGACTGGCTGAAAGGCTTCGGAGTGTGTTCACTGAGGATTCAACCTAGAAGAGCTGAGAAGTTTGATATGCTCTATTGACTCCACTCTGGCTAAATGGAAGAAATTGATCTTCAAGGTGTCGTCTGGAGATTGCGCGTGAACAGACAGATACCACCGTCGCTGTGAAACTGTATGGCCTTTAAGAAGCCCAGTAGGTAGCCTCTGTCAGAGAATACAGTGGAGCTGCTCAGACTTTCAATGTGGTAATCCCTGTGATGACACACAGAGGCTTTAATGTTGGAAAATTACAGTGCCTTGACAGGGAGCTAGGATTTTGAATTTTAGCTGCCACATGTACAGTACATATAGGGCTGGGATTCTTCTTTTGCAGTTATTATTTTAATTTATATCTTCATTTATTTATTTTCTGTCTGTATCAACAGCGCACACACTCAGAGAGGAACACTTAATACATCAGCACACACAGGCACACAGCAGCAGTATATGACTGAGTAACTACGTGCTTTCATTTTCACATTTACGTACTTGAAAAAATCAATTAAGGATAACATTTAGTACTTTTTTCTATTAGATCTGGTTTGCCTGTAGGTGACAGGCAGGCCAAAAACACTGAGAGAGAATTCAAACTGTATTCTAGGTTTCACTTTATTGCATCATTGTCATGGTGTATAGTATAAATAAATATGGGTTGCTGTTTTTTTAAATGGTGGATGTGGGCCTACAGTGATAGAAGAAGTCATCTCTTAGTGCATGTTAACATCAAACTTATTTTATCACATTGAACAAAGAGTGTTTGATTTGGTTGGTGTGAACACTGATCTTTGGTCCAGACGCTGAACAACTACCTCCTTATTCGCTGCCGCTCAAACATGTGATCTTGAACTACTTTCAAGTGAACTCTCAGCTGGTTTATTTCTTGTATGGATGTCATTCAACCCAATCAGAACCCAGAAAGCATAGCATCATATATCTTGTTTTTTTTTTTTTTTTTGGGTCAAGAAACCTGACTGAAATTTCCCAGTCAGTGTAACCTGATTTAGGTTAACTTCCTAACTGGTCCATTTTGCATGGTTGAAGCAGACAACCGTCCATTGAGCCTGGTTCTGCTGGAGTTTTCTTCCTGTTAAAGAGAGTTTTTTCTCTCCATCATCACAGTGTGCTCACTGTGGGAACTGTTGTGCTTTTATATTCTATGATATTGTAAAGTGCCTTGAGAAAATGTTTGTGTGATTTGGCAAATGACTATAAATAACTATACAATAAAACTGAATTCAAATAATTCGACTGACATTGAATGGTAAGTCCAATCAAGTTGTTCCACCTAAATTGCTGGAGGGTTTTTTTCATGAACACTTTTGTGATTCATTTTGACTCATGAACATGTCCCTCAAGTGGGAACCCATCCAGTTTTTTTTTTTTTTCAATTCAAATATTTCACCTTAGAAATATACTTAAGTATTTAAAGTACTTAAGTAAAGTACTCATTATTCAGTAGTCTGTTTTAGATTAATATGTATTATACTATTGAATTGGATGGATTAGATTGGATTGGACGTTGGCAGAGTTGTTCGTCACCAGCAGTATGAGGATGCCAGGGAGAGAAACATATTGTCGACGGATGGAACACAAATGACCACGCAGTTCACATCTTTTCACTCAACAAGCACCCAGGTTTTTGTTGTAAATGCCCCTTATATAACATGAGCACTTCTAGTGCCCTGCAAAATAAGAGCCTTACAATTGCACATAGACCAACAGATCATATCATTATATTCTGTTTTCATAATACATATCTGAAAATGTACCAGTGAATAAAGCTGTTGAATATTTGTAGTGGAATAAAGACTACAATGTAGCACAAAACTATTTCATATTGGTGGACTGACAGACCTACTCAGAAGGAACGAGATTACTGTCATGATCAAATCAAAATGAAAAGTGTTGCTGTCATGTAAGGACACGACAGCATAGGTCTCCAGTTGCTTAGAGACAAAAATGTATATGGCTCATTCAACAGCACTGTCAGGATGTGTGTTTCTGACATGTCCATAATCTCAGTTTATTTATCTTGTTCCTTTTCTGTCTTTAGATACTAATGCTGATACATGCTTTGGGTCTCATTTATGAAATGAGCCTTCAAAAACCCTCCTTACTTTTTGCAAACCTCTCCAGTGACTCGTATGGTCTATGGGGTGTGTATATTACTAACTCACAAAAGAGTAGAGCTTGGTCAAGCAGTGTGTGGATATATTAGCAATTTTAAGTAAGAGAAGAATAGCAATTTCAGCTAAAGTTCTTTCAAAAATTTAATTAGTGCTCATTATTGTCCTCTTGAAATGAGTGTCTTTATGAGAATGAGCTTATGTGATTAAAATGCCAGGGGATCAGCATTGTATGGCTTTTTTGTTTTATTTTGTTTTGTTTCATGAATCCCATTATTGCTTCTATGTAATTTAAGATCTTGTATCACTGTGTTTTTGTTTAAGATCAGATTGCTTCACCATAGGTTTTTGTTTTTAGCAAAAGCAAAAAGGCTTGCTGACTCTACAATTTACACTCTACCGTATATTAATTAGGTAGAATTAATTTCACTTTGTTGTCCTAAACCCAGTTCTAAAGAAAAATGTAATCTAAATTGTAAGTGTTTACACCATTAAAAATAAAATTCAATATGTAAGCACAGGACTTCATTTTGTTTACACATTCTCTATGGAGAATGTGTATTTCAGCATCTGCAGATTCACTATGTTGTCACTGAATAACAATGTTTTTTACTCTATTGATTTCAGCCTGTGTACTTCCACATGTGCACATGTTGCAGTAATCCCTGTATTTTCAAAGTTATTCTCATGTTGGAAGCATTGCTCAGTTCAAGGCCACTGAGCTGTTTGCTTCAACCTGCAGTCACTCATCAGAGCAACGTAATGTAACAGAAACACACACATATGACATAACATCTCTGTATGAGGAGTTTATAAAATCACTGAAATGTGTAGCTGCCACATTCTTCCAGAGATCATAGAATTTAGCCTTGATAGCAGCTTTAATGCAAATGCACAAAACACATATAAATCATGATTTTTTTTTTTTAATTCAGCATTAACACATACCCACAAGCCACTACTGCAGTTACTGTGGAGAAGCAGAAGCCAGTGCTGTAGCAAGTTCAGAACATGCTGTATCTGAGTTTGTGAGAAAAAAAATAAAAAATTATCCACAATGAATCCTGAAAAAAACAAAAAAACAAAAACAAAAATCAAATAGAAAACATTAAAAAAACAAATTCATGTAAACTGCACATTTTCATATCAGATTTCTCTGCACAATGATATTTAGCTTTTATACTGTATTTGCGACGGAATGCAACTTGAAGCCCTCTGGATGTTTAGTCTAAAAGGCTCCCTCCCTCGCTTTATTTTTTTATATTTTTTTTACAGTGAAAGAAGCAGATAGTGAGTTTCATGGTGCTCTGGTAATAAATGATCCATGTATTTCATAGTTCTAAATGTTAAAAGTGTAATGTTATCTTTGAGAAATCTGTTTCGGTATTCATCTTCCCATCAGTGATCTGTGCATTCAGAAGAAAACTGTTCAACCAAATACATAAACAATTGTTTTCATGACAATTTAATTAAACTTCTTCACAGACTGAAAGGTCCGCTCTCTGCAAAGTATGAAAAAATGGAAACTATTACATTTACAGTATCTGACATGGTGATGTTGTCTTCTTCATGAACCAAAACGTAATGACTAATTACACCAAGGCTGTTCTGGGTAATAACACAGTCCTCAGGATTTAATGTGTGAGTGAAGTCATCAGTGTAATATTACACTGATGTCAGTGGCGTTCAAAGCAGCTATTTGCTAACATGATGTATCACTGCTAACAATGGCAACGTTTTTGTGTACCACATAATAAGCAGGGAAATTTTCAATATCATCTGAATGACAGACTTGTTTCTACTGCTCTCTGGGACTGTGGGTAATTAGTGGTTGTGGTTCACGGGTGGTGGCATGCCCAAGGAGAGCTCAGCGGACTGACGCTCTCTCTAGTCTCTTCTAAAGGAGGGTTTCATACGAGCTGTGTGTCCACAATTCCACTTTCATCTGTTAATTTATGCAGCCTCTCAGTTGTCAGTCCTTTCTGTCTTTCATAAATCCTGTATGCCGACACGCTCACACACACATACACCCACACGAGCACCACTTAGATTATTCAGCGGCCTATGTATGGTATGGGATATTCTCCCCAAATGTAAAATTATCTCTAATGAGCAACACCATCTGTAACATTTTGAATGATCTAAGTCTATTAAGGCTTAAACCTTAAATCTGTATTTTCTAGAATGGAGTCCATGTTATTTTCTCTCATATTTTTTCCCTTCCATCTGTGCAGCATTCTTATTCTTACAACATGACATACTAATTATCTAAACCATAATATGTTGGACTCCCAAGTATGATGTGTTATATAAATGAAACTTTTTCCCTTTGTTTACATCTTTATTAAAACTAGAATGAAAAATATTGTTAAGGTCATTAGACAATCAAAGAAGTGCACATACGATATGTATGCTCTATACAGGCACATACCACACGAACACACACACTTGGTATTACAGCCCCTCACTTGAGGCTTCAGCTGTGGGAATTCAGCAGCTAAATTAGCATAATGAATTGATATCAAACACAGCTTTATCCAGCCTGTACAGCCTTGCAGCTCCAAAGCTCCAACCAACTCTTTATCATTAATGTGTCCCCTGCCATCAGCATTAGCACAGCTGACCACTCTGAGCACGGTGTGATTCATCTTGGCATTTATTGCAGTCCTAATTAACTGGGTAACAATCCAAAGGAATCACACAAAGTACTGCAGAAATAAAAAATGGAACTTCATCACCATGCCAAAACCGGCTGTAAAGGTGGGTCACAATCCACATAGCAGTGAACTGCTGAACATGCTTGTCATATATAGTATGTTTTACTTTCAAGCCCTGATTTTGCTTCTCACTGCAGTATGACAATTAAAAGCCTTTTTTTTCATTTTGCAGCTATATTGTTTATCTGTATTTAGGCAACATTTGATCTTAAAAAATACACTGTGGATTAATTAATCTGGCTTTAATCTAGTCTGTGTAGCTGATGAGATTTTTCACTCTCACTCGATTCAACCACCCAAGTAGTCGAATGTGGACCTGTTGTACATCCAATGTGTTTTTGCACGTCATGTACATATGACCCATCACACAAAGCCTTTTTTCTCTCTATATATACATGTGTATATGTTCTATCTATAATGGAGATTATAATGTGAATCAGATCTGCAGTTTTGTTATATTTTGAAGCATGACTTCATACTGCCCAGGAAATATTTTCTCTGTTTTGTCTCATTTTTATAATCAATGTCATCATTACCATACTACATTCAAACTTTTGTTTCAATACATGACTTGTCTGTCACTGGTACTCCTTTTGAACAGATGGTAAAAATCACACATTGGCTGGATTGAGAACTCTGTGGAGAATCAGCGCAATTCCTCCACCTACACAGAGCAAACTAAATGGAACACAAGCGGCTGTTGAAAAAAAAAAAAAAAAGAAGTCACTGTGCTGCCTGGTGGACTGAATGCATGTTCACGCCCAGTCTGTTTGAATGCCCTTGATTTGCCTAATTTATTCTGGTAGGTGATAGCAATACTATTCCAACCATGCAGAACGTGACCACATAGAGGAGCCATTAAATTACAGGTCTCGTCCACATTCTCAGGAAAGTTTAGGTCCAGTTTATTTATGGTGCAAAAACACAGAGGCTGTACAAAAATGACTCACTCTTGTACTGAGCAGTCCTTTATCTGCAATGTTTCCATCTTTGTAAATCAGGGTAATTCAAAGCACATTAAAACCTTCCTTGTGTTTGGTTGGTCTACACTAGCATTCTACAGATGCTTACATAATGGTGGTATGTAATGAAGCACATCACTCGTAGTAATATGTATTGCTTGTACTTTACTTGAGTGTCCAAGGTCACTGTGATTGCTCAAAATGTCTTTTCAGCTGTGACCATATTTCACATGTTAATTAACTGAGCCGGTTGGTGTGGGTGTACAACCATGATGAATGAAAATATAATGCAATGTCACAGAGTAAAAAAACCAAGAGACCAGGTTAAGAGCAGTTTGTTCCAGTATCATTATCTGTTAACACTTTCTGGAGAGTTTCTGGCAAAGGTTCATGCAATTTGGAGTTATTGACAGTTTAGTGTTAATGACTGCAAACTTTCACGTTAATGACTAATGCAAAAACTAACACTCTATTTAAGCATAAGCAAATCATATTACAATAGTAAAGTGTGTATGACTGTGTGTAGACAAAACACTTTTACATGATGTGTTGTTCATTAACTACAAGAGTATCTGGGTAAGTGATAATTAGAACAGTAATTAGAACCAAATTATACAATTGTTATTTCAACAAACCTTAATATGAATTCGCATTATATTTTCTGGAAAATTCTAAGAAGCTGTGGGACTTGAAATACAACACTTCAACCACCTACATTTAAATGTGAATGGTCTGATGGCTGATTATATTACAACATCACATTGTACCTGTACTTAGTAAGCAATATGTTGACAGTGCAGCATTGTCATTCACATAGGAAAAGACTGTTATAGGAGTAGTACAGAGATAAAAATATGAAAACAAGCCAGCACTTGTGTGAAATAGATCCATACTGTGGAATCCAATGTGGAAGCAGATGTCATGTCATGTCATGTCATGTCATGTCATGTTATGTTATGTTATGTTATGTTTCAGTTTAAAACTACACCATTCATGATACAATCATATAGCACAAGGGAACACAATAAAAGATCAGGTTCCATCATATCTTAAGGAGCTCATAGTTCCTTATTATTCTAACAGATCACTTCGATCACAAACTGTTAGTTTACTTGACTTTGTTGGTTTACTTAAGACTGGAATGGGAGGTAGAGCCTTCAGTTATCAGGGTCCTCTCTTATGGAACCAGCTCCCAGTTTGGGTCCGGGAGGCAGACATCCTTTCTACATTTAAGGCTAGACTAAAAACTTTCCTTTACAATAAAGCCTATAGTTAAGGATGGTTCTGGTGGGACATGGACCCTGAATCATCCTTTAGGTAAGCTGCTGTAGGATTAGACTGCTGGGGGACTCTGACAATACACTGCTCCTCTTCTCTCTGTCCCTCACTCCTCTAGTCTCTGTCTCTCCCTCACACTTCATGTCTTTATATCAATATATTACATATTATTAACAATTATCTGCGCTCTCAGTTGTGTCCCCCCCACCCCTTTCACTTTGTCAGGTAGCTTCGACTCCAGAGCAGTTGGATTCAGATTCTTTGCCGACATTATTATTATTATTATTATTATTGTTGTTGTTGTTGTTGTTGTAATGTTAATTTGGCCTTAAAAACTACTTGTAAATATGTAGCCTCTATTGTCTCTTCCTGGTCTCCCTCATGTCTTTCTCCCCCTCTCCGCCATCCTCCTCCCCTCCCTTTTCTCGGTCTCTTCTCTTTCTCTTTTCTCTGTTTTCATTTCACCCCAGCCGGTCAAGGCAGATGACCGTCCACTCTGAGTGTAGTTCTGCTGGAGGTTTCTTCCTGTTAAAAGGGAGTTTTTCCTGTCGCCAATCACTTGCTCATTGTGGAAATGTTGGGTTTTTCTATAAAAAGTGCCTTGAAATAAATGTTTTTATGATCTGGCACTATATAAATAAAATTGAATTGAACTGAATTAACATGGACAACACATTTATGTTTATTTCTTTATTTCTATATGGAATTAAACTTACTTTGATAATATAGCACTCAGAACATCCCAGACTTACACCCCACACAAAGACTTAAACTGTGAATACCAGTGATAAATACGGCTTTAGTTAGAATGAAGAACTAATTAGATAAATTACCTTTTGTTGTGTTGTGATTAGTACAAAAAGCAGCTTGCTCTTCAATAGTATTCTCAGTGGCACAAAGCTGAGCAGTGCAAGTGTCAATACACAGTCTTGTTGGACACGTTTTATCTAGATTAACATAATTATTAATTTGTTTGTTCCGTGCTTCCTTTTTACTTTGTCCTTTTCCAACAGCCAGACTACATACAAATGTTCATGTAATTTCTGTGTAATTTATTGATATTAAATGAGACCAGCTTTTGTTTAGGATTTTTTTTTTCTCCACTAACAGTTTTTATTTTCAGACAGTAAAAAACAATGACATATTTGCTGTATTGTTTTGGAGAAAAAGAAAACCATTATGTTATTATGAGGCTTTGTCTTGAATTTGTTATTTTTCCTCTCTTTTGCTTTGACCATTTTTAACGATCAACTTCTAAGAGCAAGTCTGAGCACCGCAGAATGTGATAAATGTGAATTTCAGCAAAACCGAACAAAATGATGACGCTGTTATGTTTCCATGGAGAGACAGAGAGAGATGTTGGGGAGAGACAAAGGGAGAATAGCAGTTGGAAAATTAGAGAAAAGGAGAGAGAGTGATAACATATTTGGACCAGTGTATACCCCTTTATCACAGCTATCTAATTTGTCAAGCGCAGAAATTATCAAACCAAGGGGACTTTTTAAGATTTTGAAATTTGGAGAACAGTATTATGCAAATTTGTCACAGTGCACTTTGTCTTATAATCATACTCAAAAATATCAATGTAACTTCTCTGCTCTTGTGAACAAAGCAGCAGGAATCCTCTATAATTTATTGTATTAAACATTGAGAGTAGTAACTACTACTTTAGGAGTAGAAAACCTTCTTATTGCTCCTCCATAGGATATATGGATCATACCACAGTGATAGCTTTTTACTGCATGTAAATGTGTGTGCTTATGTGTTCATGCCATTTGATTAAGGTAATTCAGGGTCTAGTACTCTTGCAGGTTTTAAAACATGCTACACTACATTGCACACAACAGCTACAGTGCACTAGGTGTTTATGTACTTGCACCTGTACATGTGCATACCTTTGTGGGACTCACCTCATTAGTTTTCACTCCGTGCTTTCAGATTAAATACTCTAAGGAGTACCCTCAGTGTCCACACACACACTCTGTGTTAAGTGGTGCTTTCAGGTTCTGATGTAAAAAGAATCTTATGTGCAAACAGACTGATGCTTCTATACACCAGGTCCATATTAATCAATGAGGGACATGTGAGCAATAGTTAAGTCTGGTGATTTCTCTCTGTTACTGAATAGGTCTGATAAGTCAGTTATGATTACATGTACAAGGGAGCTGCAGATTAAAACAAACTAAATCACTCACATTACTGCAATGGCTGATCCAGTCAGTAAATAGTTGGTAGTAATAAATCTCAATATAAAACAATAATTGGGTCTTCGTTATAGATTTAGATAGAAAATGAAGATTAGCTGACTAATAACGTCCAATAATCTTCTGCCACCCAACCTCCCTGGCATGTACTGTATGTTTTTCTTTGTTGCAGCAGAATCTCTAACCAATACCTTGAAATGATGAAATGTGTCTGTGAAGACATTGAAAACCATTGCAAAAACTTTTAATTGATCAAATGTGAAACAAGTCTGGCACCTTGTTTAAATTGTTTTAATTTGATTAGCTGTAGTAAACAGACATAGCTAAGATTTCAGCAGGCAGACAAATTATTCTAGATGTTTATTTTATTTTCATCTTTACCATAGATATATGTACCATCTGTACCAACTGACTGAACCATGATAAGAAATGGCAACAGAGAAATGGCAAAGATATGCTTGAGGCATTTTCATCATTTTTCCCCACATCAGAGGACAATGACAAGCCTACTATGCCTCTATTACAGCTATGACAGGGGCTGTATGTTTATGACACATTAATTTCATTCTTGTAAATGTGATATCTAAGGAATGTGTTGAGGCAATCCTTTCAAATTAAACACTGATGTTAACTTGGGCGAATTAAGGTGAAGGCTGAAATTGTTAGATTTAGCGCTCAAAGCACAGGCTGACCAGAGCATACCAGTAAGACAATTAACCATTTCCTAATATCTGGCACAAACAAGCAATTGGACCCAGTGATGACAAGATCTTTGTGCACACAATATGTCACTAACACCATAAGGGAAAATTCAGTCTTTTCCTCGGTCTTATTTAACCTTCTGTCAGAAGGGTTAACGTGGACTCAAGCACGAATTAATTTTATTATGTGGTCAACTGTCAAAGGACTGGGTCACTGCAACTGCATAAAAACATGTTATTAGCCGAAATGAAGATTTCATATCCTAATTATGGTACAATTTCCCACAAAGGGCTGATATGATGTAAATGATAAAATGGTCAGCTTATGTGTCTGGAACACATTGAACTAGTTGGTGAAGGCACATACATGCATGATGAGAATTCTAGTCTAATGTTTGGCTATTTAAGTATTTTTTGCTACTGTTCTTTGAAAACAAACGTATGAAGCAGTATGTATTAATCCTTTCTGAGGGGAGGGTTCAGACATCAAATGCTTGGATGTTAAGATGTATTATGTAGAACAAAAGTTTTTATTATTTTTGAAAATGCCTAAATTTGGTCATCTGGCAATACATGACGACACACTCTCTGGTATGGTTGACACTAACATCAGTCATGTTTATATAGTAGGTTAAAATATAATAAGATTTATGTCATCATATTGACTAAGTTGTGCTGGGAAAAAGGTATTCCTGAAGCCTCTATAAATGAATAAAAATGCTCTTAGTTCTAAGGGTTGAAAAGAATGTTAATGCGTATACCATTTAATTGTGCCACATTGAGTATCATGTAGCTGTTTTTTTCAAGTTCTGCCAGCAGGTTTACTGTGGGATATTGCTGATGATTGTTGTGACATGAATGTAGTGACATTAGCTAAATTTATGAATAGAACTCATAAAAACCCATCCAGTTATAATGAAACTATAATTGTTCCTACCTCTCTTAAAAAGGTGTGTGGGAAGAGATAAAGCCTGAAAGTCTGACTATGGAAATAAACCAATTAAAATATAAAAAGCTGTGTGCATCATGTGCCAATTGTTTAAAAAAAATAGATTAAATTAAAATGATTGGCTCCTGTATTCTAGCTTTATGCATAATGTAAATCTCTTCAATAAATCTCCATCTTTCAGTGAGCCTGTGTTAGAACAGCCTGCACTGAATGGACTGGCTTTTCAGTGTAGAGCTGTACTCAATAGGCCTTGTCTGCTACCTTACAACTTCACTGATATGGACCTGGCATTTACTGAGAGAAAAGACGTCCTGCTCATTGAGTCTGCTCCTTTGTCAGTGAGTCTCCCACTAGACAATAGTTGATGTGATTGACTAGCTACTGTTTATTTACTGTCAGAGCTTTGTGCTTTTTTCAATCGTATGCCACTGCAGTTAGAAAAACCAACTTGAGAGGGAATGAAGTGAAAGTGAAATGATCCCATATCACACAATTCTTATTTATATACTATGTAATGTAGTGGTTGATGTGTTTGATGCCATACATTCATGAACACCATTTACTCTCTTCATGGTGACTGAGTAAAAATAAGAAAGACATGTCTGATTTTTTACCAAAGCATCGTAAAGGAAAGTAGGAGGAAGCATGACTGGCTTTTGTGGTCAAAAATCAATTCCTCGCCCTCAAAAGGTCAAACTTGGAATTGATTTCCCTCAGTCCATTCTCCCACACCGTGAGCTCTCTGAAGCAGTTAAACATTTCCTCAAGTGCAATGGACAGAACAAAATACCTTCACAAGGAAGGCTGCAGAGCATTTTTACTGCCTGCTTCCTATGTGAACCTAATATCATTACCAGAAATCTCAAACCTCTTCCTACACCAGAAGATTATTCTCTACAGATCCCAATAGTAGTAACTAAAATTGTTAATAGCAGCATGGCGAATGTTTATTATCTGAATGTGTGAATGTCTAAATTCTTGTGATTTCTGTTAAATCTATTTGAAGTGTTCACCGTATTTTTTTTTCCAATTTCTTGTTTCAGATAAAATCAATTCTTCAACTCTTTGATCACTGGATAATATTGTAAATTAAACATATAGTAAATAAGTACTGCTGCTTATTAGAAAAGCTACTGCCAGAAAAACTGTTATTTGTGAATTATGAGTTACAGATGTTTGGATGCTAGGAGTAACATTAGCATCATAACTACTACTGCTTGTGAAACAAGAAGCACAAGTATCTCACATTAAACTGAAAATCCTGATTTCAGTGCTGTTGTAAAGACAATTTTAAAGTGTGCAGGTATGTTGCCCACCTGCTAGAAATAATGCCAATTGAATGACTTTTTGGAGCTTTCTCCAAATGCTTTCTCCATGACTACCTGAACAAATCCCAGGGGAAGCTGGTAGACACTGAAAAAAAATCTATAAATTCAGTCCCAGTGGTTGAGTCAGGGGCTGAATATCCATCCTGGTCTAATCATGGCTCCAGCCAGTCAATGTTCATCTGGGGATCACTCTTCTTTTACTTTCACTTTACAACTTTGCCTTCTTTAACAATGGGGTACGTTTTCTCCTGCCAGGTTGGGTTACCACTCTACTTACTCGCATGGTCTACTGTCTGCTTTTTTTTACTTCTGGCAGATGTGTTTCCTTCTTCATTTTTCTGCATTTTTTTCCCCTGCTTATTTCAGCCACAGAGTGAGGCTTATGTCCGTATCCCTTTGCTATTACATTGTTTGTACATTAACTTAATAATGATAAGTTACAAGAAAAAAGTTTCTTCACCACTGACTTTTAAAATCGTTTTTTTGCTTCAGTGGAGTGCTGTTTGGATGAGGGGGTTTAATCACAGTGTTTTAAGATTTAACTATTATTTTTTTTGTTGTCAAACTACAACTGAGGCAAAGCGCTGTCAACAAGATGGTTATGACATAAGTGACCTGTTTTGAATGTGCAATGTGAACCTGAGTGGAAAGTCTGAATCATTGTACAAGTCAGGCTGTGATTATAGGGGATTCAGTCGTGTGCAGAGAGAACCTTAAAAACATCATTTCTTCAAGGCTGTTCTTTCTGGCTTGTACAGGTTTTTGTGTTACATGCACAAATAACACCAGACGCAGGATGAACATATAAGAAATAAAAGAATGCCATTACTGATATTCTCTGCGTTTGAGTGTAAACTCAAGGCTTATATACTCCACAGTTGTTCTTGTGCCTTTTACTCAGACATATATTACATTGAATGTACATGTAAATATACACAATAAAGAACCCATAGTGTCTGCTATACAACACATAGCTCCAAGTGAGACACATACACATAAATTGCCAATATGCTACATATGGAGCCTTGAAAATGCCATATGAAAAACTGAACTCAAAAATGTCAAATAAATAGTCAAAAATGATGAATAGAAATGTACTTTATCATCATCTGTCTGCTGTTTGGGAGTGCCACTAACAGAAAAGGCCATTTTGAAACTGTGGTGAAGTGTCACATTCTTGCTATATTACAAGGATTTATACATCCAGGTCAACTGATTTATTTTTCCCATATTTCCCAAAAGGCCCATAGCAGACCATGTACAAGATGCTTGTGGAAAAATGAATCACAATGGGAGGAATGTAGTTTGGTAAATAGGTGTGATCAGACTATGAGTCTGGACTTGGTGTTCCATCTAATAATAATAGCACATTTGAAAACAATTGATCCATAAGGGAAAATAGCGCCATGTGACATCCTGACATTTCTGAATTCAACATGTTTTTATTTATTTATTTAATATTTCATTGCTACAGTCTTCAACTTCATTCTATTATACAATTCGAGGGACCCTTGATAGGGAAATTTCTCCTGGGAGCTAAATGACTTATCCTAGTTTGGTAGTTTGAAATTGTCCTATGTAGAAAAACCTACTGTATTCAGCTCATTTTCAGTCATTTGATGTATGTTATTTTACATGAATGGATCATTCTTGTTTTAATATGGGTTTATTCAAGGCATAGATAATTGTTCCACATTTTTAGTGATTTGCGATGATGACACTAACCTCACTTCCTTCAAGGATTAATGCTTGTTTTTCTTTTTCTTTTTTTTTTTTTTTTTAAATATACATTATATTGTCTACTTTTCATGCTTGATCAATTACATTTGATCTCCTCTTGTGTTGTGTTTCTCTAGGTAAGATGGAAGTCTTTGAACCTGGGTCTTCTGTGTGTGTGTGTGTGTGTGTGTGTGTGTTTGCATATCCATCCGTTCCAGCCAGAGGGTAGTGCCATCACTGAGTTCAGAAGAAAATGTAAGATTTCACTCCAAGTATTCACACACACAAACACATACACACACACACACACACACACACACACACACACACACACACACACACACACACACACACACACACACAGCTTATTAAGGTGGCTTCCTGCCTACTCATCTTTCTAACAACACTTCCATCCTGATGATGATTCTTTGATTTTACTTCAGCTTCAGTCTATGTCATTCCAAGCTGTTTGATTAGGATTTGTAATTAAATCAGCATGATGTGAAGGAAATCAAAGCTTCTGTAATCATGTTGTTTTTTTGAGAAGTCTCATTCATTCAGAATGCCCAAGACTGGTGCAGCACATGCAAATGGTGGAAGAGCACCTGCATGGTGTGATACATTTTCCAACGTGCCTGGAATACTGTTTGACTGTGTAAGATATGGCTTGATTGAAATCAGAGGATTTCCATAAACATACATTGTATTGTTGTTACACTGGATTTGTCTCGACTATGAATACAAGATAATTGAAATACAATACAAGAACAATGTCTCTTACACGTCTGCAGAGCTTTGTAGAAACGATGGTGCTGTACATGCAATGCAGGTTATGAATGAATGAATATTTATTGAGTGTAATGGTATCAGTGGATGAATACAATATGTAGACAAGGCATTAATATGGAATTGAACACAGTCGTTCTGATATTTGAAGAATATGGAGTTTTAAAACTGCACTTTTATGGTCTCTGTGGGTTAGGTCCTGACCCAGTTCAGTAAATTTGGACAATTTACCCTTTGGCAAGATGACTTTAGAGTTAGAAGCAGAGCATTAATACAGTAAAAAAGATTAGTATTGGGTCATACATATTTAGAAGAGTTTTACCATTATTTTTACTTTATCTGTGTAAAGTAAATGTCCACAGTGTATTTAAAAATAGTCCCTCTTTCTCAAAGGTTTTGTCTGCTACAAATCTATATGCTCATATAAAATAAGTCATCTAGAATTACCAGTGTTCATACAGTAGTGGTATGTTAGAGGCTCAGTCTTGTCACCGGCACTCTACAATCTACAGCTGTGATCTGCTTCACCGGAGGGTGAATCTCTGAGGGTCGACTATTCTTTGTACTTTGATAGAGACATACTGTGAAGCTGTGCGTGTTTCCATCTGTCACTATGTCGCTTGTCCCACCATTTTTCATCCTTCCCTTTTCTGTCTGCCATGTTAAATCTTAGTCTTCACTGTCATTCATACTTTCTTCACTCTCCTGTTTTTGGAGCCAAATCCACAACTCAAATAGTCCATCTGTCATGAGTTCCCAGCCCAACTGTCTTCTTGCTACATAGAAACAGCACTCTTCCCAATTTTGACAATTATTCTCATTTTACATGTGACAAAACAGAAAATCTATGTTGTTTTGAGGTCTGCATAAAAGAGTCCATTCTCCACCTCTCAGCATGCTTTGAAAACATTCCCTTGCTATTTTATTTTATTAATTTTTTTATCTCCTCTCCTCTTTGATACTAGAACCTCATGTCATGGTTCAGAGCCTCTTCCATGATCCACTAAGGACATGTCTGATTGGCTCCACTAAACCATTTATGCATTCTAATTTTCAGAATTAGCAGCTAAAGTGTGTTGAAGGCACACACATAGGTACTTTGAATATGTAATGACAGTTTTTGAGGGATTATGGTACTTGAGGAGAGACTGTGCCCAGGGCTGACTTCTTGGGAATACACTGGTCCTTGGACCATTTTAAACCCTCCTTGAAGGGATGTGTCAAGTGGTACAGAAATAAACGCAGAGACAAAGAAGCCCAGTAACAGGCTTTCAGAGGAAGAACGCTGGAAGAGAAATAAAAAGCTTTTAGCAGCATTTTCATGTGTCAATTAGGTGGAAATTGTTGATTAGATTTTCAGTTTAAGGACTCGATTGAAACATGTCTTTGTTTGTTTTACTTTTTTATTTGATGGTTTGAATTGTGCTCATTCAATCATGGAAAATTTTTGGGATTTTAAACACTTATACAATCCACAGCCATCAGTTTTTGTCAAGAGATTCAGATTCAATACCATTTTAAGTGTTGAAACAGTTTTTTTTAAATTACCAACTCTACAACAATACAAGTTGACACTTGATCAAAATGCAACTTTAAACTGATTTTAAATCAAATTCAAACTTTAAAATTATAATTTTAAGCAAGCACTTTCTCAGTACAGCATGTCCATCTGAGTGATTACTAATGATATTTCACAAACTAGAAATCCACAAGGAAGAGCAGTCTTTAACTTAATTTGACAGGGACATTCATGATATCAAGACAGACATGCTGGAAAAATATACATAAAATGCGGGCAGTTGCATAAGCGTGTTCCATCATAATGCACCTGTGGCTCAAATTAACACTTCCTGCAGACAGTTGTTGTAGCGATACTGATGTTGAGCAGACCATTGAAATGCAGCAAAATATAAGTTTAAGTAATAATAATGATCACTACATTCTGTTTAGATTTTCCAGTTGCATTGTCTTGCAACTATGTATGCTTACTTTCTCTCATGGCTTCCCAGAACACTTAAAAGAACTTAAGCCATCATTAAAGCTGTAACAAGACTAAAGACTATCAACCCTGAAAAAGGTCAGTTGGAAGAAATCCTTGTTTTTTTATTTGTATGTTGTTGGTTGTTTTTCTGTTGGCTTTTTATAGAACAGCTCTGTTTTAAGATTGGTGTGTACTTCCCTTACAGGTGTGTTTAATCCGTGCAAACAAACAAGAAAAATCAAGGAAGATATGTGCTCCATCCTTCAGTTTAAAATAAAATATAAACTACATTAGGTGGTAGGTGTCCACTTCAATTTATATATATATATATATATATATATATATATATATATATAAAACTTTGTGGGAGTTGAAGCCCTTGTCCAAAGTTAAACAAAACAAAAAGTCAAACAATCATCATATTTAATATTCTGTGCAAAATAGTTACTGTACTGTATTTGGGTCCACAGAGATCACTACCTCACTGCTCTGTTTTTTTTTTTTTTTTTTTTTATACAATGATGTATCTGAATTTCAAAATGAGGAGCACATGGACAATCATTGAACTGTTAGTGACTGCATGCAAGGTCAAGGACACTCTCCAGTATGTAAGTGGACATGTTTTTCTGTTTGTTTGCTTTGTTAATGAAGAGGCTCCATTACACAATTTCATAAAAAAAATCAACTCTCTACTCAATCTTAAAAACAAGACCAGGTTGTAGTTCACAAAATCATATGAGAGAAAATGGTAGAATTCTGGATCAAAGTTCTGTGACTGATGAAACAAAAATCAGCCTCAATCAAAATGATGAAAAGAAAGTGCAGAGAAAAAAAAAGGAATAGCTCATGACCCAAAGCCACTGCCTCATCTGTCAAACATGACAGTGGTTCAGTTCTGGCTCAGACATGTATGGCTTGCAGCAAACTGGCACACAGCCATTTATTGATGATTTCTCTGCTGATGGAAGCAACTGGATAAATGACATTAATGCAGAGGTGCACAGGGAGATTCTGGGTGCAAAGATTCAAATGCAACAAAGCTCATGGCTGAGTCGGTCAACTGATCTCAGCCTGACTGAACTGCATTCCGCTTAGTGAAGACCTGACTACAGGCATAGTGATCCCACAACAAGCAAGAGCTGTAGGTGACTGCAGTGAAGAACTGGAAAGATAAAAAAGTAACTGTTGACGTCTGTGAGTTTAAGATTTCAGACAGCTACTGGATTTTTCACAAAATGTCAAATATGATGATTTTGTTTGACAGGTATCTGTCAATTTTTTTTATTGAACTTGGGCACCACGGAGTCTGTTAAAAAAGCTAAATATCTCACACATTTCTAACTATATTGATGTAGACCCACTCAAGCTAAAACTGAACCTTGGCACTATGTAGTAATGTAGTATTCATTAAGTTATTTCAAACTTAATATGAACCTCCGAGCCTGAAGAAAAAATGCACCCCTGTCCATTTACATAACGTCTTTATTACTACATAATGTAAATGTGTTAGATATTAAAAAGAGACAGTAGCTTGGAACCAAACTATAAAAAACATACTAAAATCTGCAATCTCTACCCCATCCCCACCCCATCAACATGGCTGTTGACCTCCGTGAGAGCTCTTATGTACTTCATCTCCATTACTCTCATACATAATTTGTCTTTAAATGGCATTCACAGTCATTTTGACACCTGGTATATTAGCCAGCTTTACATATCCACACAAATATGATGCTGTCATGCATGATCAAACATGAATATATCAAACGAACTGTTCTCTGTAGACTTGAAGGGCAGTCTGAGTTAATGTCAGACGCTCATGGCACTTTCTTTTATTTTTTCTACTTTCCCATCCATCCATAACATACCCTTTCATATTTGCTATATCCACAGGATATAGTCACATGCAGAGAAATGTTTGAAGTCCTTTTTTAAAGTTTCTCATATTTGAAATGAGTGCCCACCTTAAAAAAACAATCTATTTACAATGGAATTCATATGAAGGGCCAAAAAAAGAAAGGATGACAAAAAGAAAGGACCAAATGGAGGGTCGGGTATAAGAGGAGAGACAGCATGCAAACCTAATTGCAGAACAACATGTAGATATTATGGATGGATGTTTCATGGTTGGTAATTTCTCAGGCTGAATACAAAGTGCAGACAGGATGAATCACTAACTCCATAATGTTCTTTGCTTTTATAAGATATTTTAGAGAAATCTGTGATGCTTTGCAAAAGAAGGTTTTTATCTTTATTTTTTTCTTTTTTCTTTTACTTTAATAGCTTCTTTTCATCGGCAGTGATATATACACGGTTCACTCTTACAGAACACTCTCTCTCTCTCTCACACACACACACACTTACACATGCACAGCAAGCTGTCATAAGCCACAACGGCATGTTGCTGCTGGCTGACCACCAATAGACTGAATGATACATACATAGAGAAATATTTTCAACAAGTTCAGATTTTATATTATTTCCTTGGGAAAGTAAAGCATCCTCCTACAGTCTAAATATATGCAGGTTCAGTGACTCTAAATTGGTTATAGATGAGAATATGAGTGTGAATCCTATACTTTTATCTTTCAGCCCTTAAGACTGGTGACCTGTCCATGGTGGACCATCCTCCCATCCAGTGTTGGCAGGGATAGGCTCCAGCCCCCTGTGACCCTCAAAGGATAAGCAGAAAAGCTAATAGATGGATTGATAATGTCACTCTGTTCTTAGGGGATTGTCATGGTCAGTTGAGAATCTCCCAGGTTTTTCTTTTCAGCAGTGTTTAGGATTTTTACCAAATCAGTAGTTTTCTATTGGCAAATAGCTCATCTGACACAGTCCATTTATGCTCTTCCTTGTCTTTGTGTAAATAAGAGTGGAACCTGTTAACTATAAAGGCTGAAGCATTTGGTGTTAATGAGATTTTGCATGTGTTTTTTCATAGAGTCAAAGGCTAAAAGCTTTCCATGAGCTTATAATTGATTTGGTGGGTAAATGTCACACACTGACATTTATTTAAATGTGTGTGATAATCATATAATAAGGTGTTTTCATGGAGTAAATTACTGCAAATTAGCATTTTAAAGTCCTATGAAGTGATTTTGAATATGTAATTGTATGCCTATGGGATGGATTTTATTTGAATGTTACACATGTACAATTTATTGTGGTCCTTGGTGAATGTAAGAGTCAGAATGCAACCATGGTAACTTTGACTTATATTTTTAAAATTATTAGTCACCACAGCAAGTAAAACAACACATAGAATAGCCAGTGCTAAGACTTTGTGTGCTTGGTGTTGGTGCATATTTGACTATGAAACAGAAAGTGCTCCACAGAGGTGATGGTGTAAGATTTTTACAGTTATAATATAGTTAGTTTATAAGAATACAGTGTGAAAAGTGTGCCAGTTTTGGTAAAATCAGATCTTAAGCTGCTATCTGAGGAGTACAGAATGATACTTGCTTCCTTTGTTGCCTTTGTTGAAACACCTTCTACCAGTAACACATAATATAATTCGTATTCATAGTAGCTGAATTGATAATCCCATTACATTATAATAGGGTAAAGCTGTGCATCTTCAGCATGGTTTTCAACTAGCTGCAGGGTTATCGCTGTCTGAAGATGACTGCTGAGCTGGAGCTGTATGGTTCTCTGCTTCATATTTAATTCTGGGATTTGAGCAGCAGTCTTTTCCCATCATCCTCAAGATTGTTACATCACTCCAAGAAGCACTTTTGGGCTTTTTGCAGTTCTAGTGGAGCCTGAGGATGGTGATATCTGTCAGTTGATTCCACCTTCAAACTCTTTGATCCAGAGAATGATAAAGAAGAAAAATGCCCCTTTTATCCATAAGTAGGGATCTCAAAGACTAATGAGGATATTCCAAGGAAATCCTGGGAACATTATCACACAGACAAATCCTACATATGGAAATTTCATGCGCATGACACAAAAAGTGTCTGCACTGGACACAGGTGGGAGATATCCTGAGCAGAGTTTTGACCCTAAGGGATTTAACTCTTAATATCAATAATACTATGGACCTTTCCATAATTCTATAGGTTGTCAAGACACCACGTACCCTCACTACTTTTGAGACATTTTTTTTTGGTCACCTGTATGTTCATTAGCTTCTAGCAGTCCTCCTATAGATAGACAACAATAATGTGATGAGAGACATTTTTCTGTGATTCGTGAGAAGATTAATTTACAATGAATATCAAAGATAATAATATAATCAGGAAGTGTGAGCCTTGCTGAGTCCAACACAAAAAGATGGGTATTGGAAATGATGAAGATGAGGAAAAGTTTAGGATTTTTCCTAAACTTAGTTATGACTGGAACTAAAAAGGGTGTCGTTTACCTCAGTCTCACCTCACACAGTATCATTGCCTCACATCTCCCTCTGCAACACTTCTTCGACTCTCTCATGCCCGGCAGGGAAGAGCATGTCTTGCAGTTTGAAAACCTTTGCTTCTTATATTACCTTCAGGACAAACTGCATTTTTTCTTCTGCCTGTGGGACATTTAAGTAGGGCAAAATCAGTATGTTATCTAATCTGACATTTACAGATAAACAGCAGCCACAATGGGCCTGCTACAAGGGCTGAATATATTTGTGTTATATTTTATGTTTCTTTTTTATTTTCTGACTGGTATCAAGATTAGAGCTCTAATTTAAAAGCAGGCAAATGATTGCAGCAAGCCTACCCCCCAAGCCATTTAACTTACCTATCTTTTTCTTTTTAAATACTTTAATATTTATACCTCTCACTCACTCACTCTCACTCTTTCATCATTCTCCATCATCTCTTCCCCCATCATACTACTCCTCTTGATCAGCAGTCTGGTAATGATATATGTCATCTTTTACAGAGCCCAGATGAGCCCAAATATCATTTCAGGTGTGTGTGTTGCACACACCTGACAGGAGCGTCCAGGTTTGCAGGAGCTTGAAGCCGCTCAATTACAATGATTCACTCCACTGGTCTGTAGGAAACTATTGTGAACTCCAGATTAATAGCAGCGGCAAAAACATGCCCTTCAGCCCCCCTCAGATCTCATTTAGTCAACATTCACTTATTCAGCAGGGTGAGGTAAACACATTTAGGTTTAAAATGTGAAAATGCAGCAGTGTGCTTATGTGTGGGATGATGAGTGGCACCAGTTTAAAGCTTATTTGTGCGTCTGCATCAGCTCTCAAATATTAATCACATTCCTGCTTGATGGCATAAAATAATTTTGTTCTTTTCAGTGACGTTTACTTGCTCAGTGAATTCATCATCAGTCTACATGTATTTCAGACTGATAATTCCTGCTCATATCTCTCAAGCTTTGAAGCTCAATGTGAATCATTGAGCTTTCGTGAACATCATGAACTGTCAGGCCTGTTTACTAATATCTGCTCACCTTAACTTAATTCAGACATCCATGAATATCCTCTGGACTCAAGCTGTGTGTATTATTGAGATTATGCATGTTATCTCCTCCACAAAGCCTAGAGATTTATTACACACATATAAAGGACCGTACTTCAAAGAGTATGTGAGCAGCAGGAAGGCAAAATAAAAGACTGTGAAAAAAATGTTCACACTGTTTTGTTCTTGATGCAGTAAAGTATATATGTGAATACAATCAATAATTTCCTGGTCCTGCTTGATAGCTTAATGGTTATACTCTCTTTGATAGCCACTAACACACTCCCACAAGGGTTTTAAAAGGCTCACTGTGTTGCTTAGCAACATAATTAAATAACATGGGTGGGCATCGGTTATCAGCATTTAGGTTAAGTAACTTGTTATTAGTCACTGATGCCGATAAACATATATTTGGGCATTTCCACTAAGTGCATACTTATTGATTAATGTGGCCGGTCCATAATAGAGATTACAGGGAAAGGTTACACACTTCATCAGTGTCAGGGTTTAGACTGTGTCAAAATCACTCTGTCATTTCTCAACTGTCTCCAGTCAATATGTGAGTGTAGACTAAAACAGAACGCACAGTGAATTTAAAAGCAGATCTACATGTCACTGGGATAAATTGCACTGAATTTGAGCATCATCCTGATTTGTTGTCTTGATGATGATGATGATGATGATGAAATTCCTGATCCCCACAGGATGAACCATTCTAATCATGACCTAATGATATTTTTTCTAGTGTCACTCACAGGTCAAAGCTTTCATATATCCAGTGACATATATATCAAAATGTTCTATATATATTGGCACAGACTTGTATTGGCATGCATCATTTCCAGAACACATACAGTAAACACCCTGACAATCAGTAATCAATTTTAGGGGCTCTTTGTTTATTAATTACATGTACGAATAAGATTAGGGAAATCACTCTAACTGTGTTGTTGACCCTTTTATCTATACAAACCTTTTCTCTCTGTCACTTTCAAACAACCTTATATTCTCCTTTGTTCCCAATGGACAACACTTATTTTCATTTTTGAATTTGTTTTAGTGACCAGTCTTTCTGTTTTACAGAGGATATTTCTTGGCATTTCAAATTTGTTTTGTTATTCATCACCACTATATGGCAGTATTTCAAAGTTACAAACCAACTACAGACAAAAAGTGAAGCAAAAACATTTCTAAATACAAACATGAGACAGCTAATCTCAGCACTGATCCACGGTGCAGTCATCCACTACTTGACATTATGTGGATAACCATCAGGTTTAGGAGACGCTGTGTGCTGCTGCAGGGGTCAGAGTAGATAAGAAGCAATAAAACACTCTGTTTGTTGTTCTGTACTTGTAAATCCGTAGAGATGAATGGGTTTTGCTGGAGACCAGTCATATAATACAGAACAGTGGTGTAGGATCACTACTGCAGCATCTCTGAAAGACCCGAAGATACTGTCTTATGTATAATTGGCATTGGAATAGACTACCACTACTTAGTTAACTTGATACCTTCTTGTCAAAGCAAGTAAAAGCCAAAAATCATGTGATGAGAAAAGGGCATCATCAATTCAGGGGTAGAGAATTTACCTAAGGTGTGTGTCTTAATATCAATAGGGGACTGAACTCAGTTTTTCCACACTTTTACCCTCTAATATTCTGTGGTTTCAGCTTCAAAATCATTCTTTCTTGCAGCTGTGTCAGAATTACTCTGTCATTTCTCAACTGTCTCCAGTCAATATATGAGTGTAGACTAAAGCAGAATGCACAGTGAATTTTAAAGTAGATATTCAGATCTACATGTCACTGGGATAAATTGCACTGAATTTGATCATCATCCTGATTTGTTGTCTTGATGATGATAATGATAATGAAATTCCTGATCCCCATAGGATGAACCATTCTAATCATGATGTAATGATATTTTCTCTAGTGTCACTCACAGGTCAAAGCTTTCACATATCCAGTGAAATATATATATATATATATACTTTCATCCCTCTGCTGTCCAGAATACATTACTGTCCTGCCCCTCGCATCATTTGTTATGAGCTATAGATTCAACACAAACGTGTGTGTGTCAGTACATGGGTGCCTGACCTGACTGACTAATCTGGAAGCTATCGCTCCCCTTTATCTGAATTAGGTGGATGAACAAGGCTATGTTTCTCTTCCATGGACAATTTCCCTGAAATTACTCTTCACAAAAAGACTAAAGAAATAAAGGACATCCAAGAGTCAGACATGATTACTAGTTATTTGTTTCTCTGAATTCTGATGGGCTCTGGCCAGATTGGACTAGCCAGCAGACTGAGTGGAATACAGCTATCGCCCGACTATTGATTTTGTGGAAAAAGTCCATCCTGAGCTGATTAAATGCCTAATGCAAAAAAGCAGCAGCTGACTGGAGTGGATGATGCCAGTCCAATTTTGAAAATAAGTTAGAGCCCTTTACAATAATTAAATCAATATTGCACAGATGATTTCCATGTAACCTAGGAATAGAAGAATATATTTACAAGCTGAAAAAGTAAATATACAGATGAAACATTTATAATTGTGATTGGTAATAATAATAAACATTCAACTCATTCAGGCAATGCAGTTTAAAATTAAAGGGTTGTAGTCTTTGCTAGACAAAATGCTTTTGATTTATAAAAAATATTTATCATGACCTAATTTCCACCAATGGATTTTAAAGGTTTGTATAAAATATCAATTATGAAAGTGGCTTTTTGTATAACCCTGTATGGGCAATTCCTTAGTCTGTCAAATTACATTATTCTGCATTGAAAATACCTTAAATAACACAATGAGGTGTCATATGAATAGGCATGAATGAGGTATGAATTTGTAAAATAACACATTTTCAATCAGAGATCCATGCCAAAAAACTCCAATCCTAGAGCTGACTGAATTTTATTGTATCCTAGTTCTTATAAACCCAACAACAACAATGGATGCAATATTTCTGTTTATCATATCTCTTTTCAATGTTTTTAAAGGATGTGGTATTAGAATAAATGTGCCAGCAGAATATAAAATAACAGAAAAAGCATCACAACTCTAGGGAAGCAAAGTTGATCTGTTGGTCAGTTTCTCAGTTGATTCACCACTTTGGTCCAGGCTGAAATATCTCAACAAGTACATGATAGACTGTAATTAGACTTTACTCAAAGTGCTTTATTAGTGCCGGTTGGTGGTTGGTGGTTTATTGGAGCACTAATAATGTTGGCACTTCTCTGCCTTTCTCTGTAGTGTCATGAGCATATCAAAAATCTACTAGATATGCAGTTGCCTTTCCAGGATATGTTCACACATAACTTTTACTGAAATACCTGGACAAATGTTGGATGGACTGCTATATTGTTTTGTATTAATTTGGGAGGTCCACTGAGCATGTCTAAGTTTTCACATGTGAAACTGTATTTTGCATTCATGGTTCGGAATTGATGAACTGTAATTCTTCACCACTCTAACGTATATTTGTAGCTTGATTGTTTGTGAGATGTCTCCATTAATGCTGTTTGAACACTTTGTGATTTCCTAATAAGGACAACTTTCCAAGTGTCTGTACAATCCTGTTTAGATACATAGCAAATGTTTAAGTGCATGAAATTAACATTTATTAAATTTTACATAAACACTATTTATTTCCCATTTATGGTCTGCTCGTTCAGCAGTTGCACACACTGCTTGTGGTAATAAAAAAGGACCAAGGGCAATTTGAAGCTGGCAAGTGAAAAACATGACATGACCTATAGTCCCAACAAGTTGTTCAATATAAAGAACCATGTACACCATTCATCCCTTCTGATATGACATGTCACGCAACACGCATACATCTCAAATAACCCTTTTTATTCATTGTGAAGCTAAAGCTTTGGTTAGATTTATGGAAATAGTTACTTTGGTTAAAATAGTATTTCAGTAAAGCTAGAGGACCTTAAAGGTTTAGAGGTCTCTCATTGTCATCATGGTTTGTTTGATTGATTAGGTTGTCAGAAGGAGCATACAGAGTCAGTGTTGCATTGAAGAGGCAGAAATTTGGGGCAAACCATGTTGTTACTGAAATATTTCTCTGCCACACAGAAATGTTTCCCTCCATGTTGTATTTCTAAGTCTAAAAGTTGTGGCAAATCATAATGAATGGTAGAATGTAAAAAAAAAAAAAAAAAGGATATGAAAGTCGAAAAAGGAGTCAAAAGAGTCGAAAGACCCAGATTGCTCATCAAAAATGTTCTCTTTGATACAGTTAAGTTACTTGTTTTTCTGCTGGTAAAGTGCAGAATGTTGCATAATGTTGGACCACAGCCAGGATGAAATATTCCTTGTTGTTATCTGTAATCAGACAAAAAAAAAAAAGTGCAATTACCTAGAGTTATTAAGAGTTCAGTCATTAAGTCATTATTTATTTATTTATTAAAAAAAAAAAAAAAAAAAACACTGTTGGTGCCATTTTCTGTCACGAACACCAAAAAAGTCTGGTGTAAGGGCATGGGGTACAATTTTCCTAAGTGTTTCCAGTGTGTACTTCATAGTTCACGTCATAGTGCTGCTGATTGTTGATGTATTTGCTTGATGGGTAGATGGTAGACTACTGTGATGAAAATTTTCATGCAGAGAACAGAGACCACCCTCTCAAACATATGCTGTGGCACATGTGTGGACATGGTCTGGTGTTGTGATGATAAGGGTTATGCTGGTTGTGTGTGGGTTTGGCCACAGTGTCAGCAGAGGCCTCAAGAGTAGATGTGGTGAACAAGAAAGGTTAACAGAGACCCAGCAGGCGAGAAACCAGGAGAGAACAACACTGAATTCCAAAGTAGAGTACATAGACACTGTTTCTCTTTGTGTTGTTGTACATTGGAGGTAAGCAGGACTTTTGCCTGTATGGGTTGCTAATACAGCTTTCTTTCTTTAGTAAAAAGACACTGCTGGTGACGTGGCTCAAATATGTTACAGTCAGACAATTTTAAATGTCATTATGTAGTATTCAAAATATAACACTGTATCACCCAAAGCATATACTTCAGTACATAAAAAGCTGACTGGCCAAATGTAAGTATCATTTTTCAGTTTAATTCAGCCATGACAATGCAGTTTTTGGGCACCAGAACATTGTACACACAGTGAGTGCAAGTGACAGAGCAAAAGGAAAGACCCTGCTGGCAGTGGCAGCACTTTAATGGTTTAATGGTCATTTACAATTTTTATTTGTCTTGTGCATTTATTCTGACTTATTGTCAACTCCTCTATCATCCGTATATCATCAATCAAGTTGTCCTTAGCTGTTATACAAACAAAACCGCATGCATGCTGAGTTTGCTTTGTCAGTTGCCTGCAGCACATTAGCAGCCCCGCTGCCTTGTGTGTCCTGTCCACCGTTCTTCAGCAGCTTGCTTTGAAACTCAGTGATGCAGAACATTTGCAGATCTCTTATTTGACAAATTTAGAGGCTGCACTGTGAATTCACACAGAGGCGTAGTAGTGTTCGACATCAAGCTGTTGTCTGTATTTCAGTGTAAAGCAGAACACTTATGTGGTTATTGCATGAACACTGAAAATTAAAAATAGTGCACAGCTGAGTCATAATTCTGTCAATTACAATAGCCAACTTTGGTGTACGTGATTGAATTCTTTCAAAATTAAAGCCTCCATTATCTTGATGTATTTACTGTATAAGTGATACTGAGATAGGCCTGTGTAAATAAAGGTTCTGCTCTGACAACTCTGACAACACAGGGAAATTCAACATATGCATAAATGTTTATAAAGACATTCTTGTATGCTTTATATTCTTGTATGGTTTTGTACACACACAGAGCTAATCAAATACAGTGACAATGAAAAACCTCTCACCATAGATACAAATGTTGTAATTGCATGTGGGTGTTGACACATAGACCTTTATGCAGAGGAGAAGGAGGACAGTCTCACTGTGAAACCATCTGCTCATCCTAAATGTTGGTTGCCTTTAATAGGACAGCAGAAAGTCACACACATCCACGGGGAACACTGAAAGACACGGAGCAGCATGAGAGTAATCAGAGAGACAAAAGCCCATTCGCACATGGAACCTACACATTTTTTGGGTTCACTAATCCCTTCAAGATGTTTTTTTTGACACATGTTGTCATCACATTTCCTGTGAGAACACATTCAGTATTGAGTCTGTTCCCTCATGACATGACAGATATGGATAGATCTACTTTATTCCATTTACAATGACTGGCAGCACTGCTGGGGTACAGCAGCAAACTGAAAAATAAGGACACCACAGGAGAGGCATTAGGATGAAGACAAAAGTGACTGAGCATTTTCACTTCTCATTCAGGCTGCAAACACAATAGCTTCTGAAAACTTGCTTTGCAGGTGAAGACTTTAACAACACAAAGAGGCCATTCGTTGTCTTATCTCTAAATGTGTTTGACAAGGCGTAACATTTGAGAAGTATACTGCTTTATTCAATCCTTTAACTTGTTCTCTTTTAAGAAAGAGAGAGAGAAAGAACTTCAGACTCAGTAGCAGTTTATGAGCATATATTTTAGTGGGAGAGACACTAGCTCTGATGCCCGAATCGCTAACCACACCAATATTTGATATGATATTTTTGGCTAGCTACATTTAAATGTCACATTAGTAATTGGGATTAGTAGGCCTATATCATAAACATTATATTATAAACACAGCAATATAAAGCATTGCCTATGTTTCAGATATATTTAAGTACATTTAGTCTATGTAGCTATTGATGAATGAGAGAAAGTCTTAGTGTTAATAGCAGACTAATCAATGAGCTACCACCAGCAGAATGTGTGAATGAGGGGATCTATATCTGCCCTTATTCATGTCTGTTAGTGTTGCTTGCAGTTCCGCAATTAAGCATTAACCTGAGAATGAATCACCAAAAACATTTAATATTCTATTGCAAACAGTCAAAATAATTGAAAAACACACAGAGCAAAACAATACACTGTAAGTTAAGTACCGTATTGACCCGAATATAAGACGACTATGAATACAAGACAACCCCTCTTTTTCAAAAACCCATTTTTGGAAAAATGAGCGAACAAGCACATGACCTGTAGTAGTAATAGTAGTGAGTATGCATCATCTAGGAGGGGTGTTTTTTTTCTGTTTGTTTGGTATTTTTGCCTTTAATGAGAAAGACAGTGTAGAGAGACAGGAAAGCTTGTCCAGGTAAGGATTTGAACTGGTGACCAGCTGCACGGCATATCTGTAAGCCAATGTGATACAATATAAATACTCGGCTACACAGGCGACCCCTAAGAGTGGTGTTTAACGTGCACTTGAGCATCTGCATAAACATTACAGCTAAGTGCCAAGTCAAGCCAAGTAATGACTAAGTCAGTAAGATTATGTGAGTAAGGACTACAGGTGTGATGAAAGAGCTTTTGATTTTTCATTTCAGTCTTTCTATATGTGTCTTTCTATGTGTAAATAATTCGATAGCTCTAACTTCACTTTTATCTTTGGTGGGTGGCGCTACTAACTGATAGACTTTTGAATTAAATGTTCTTTAATTTATACATTTTCATTTCCTTTATATACTAAAAGTGCATTTAAAAGATGTAAGATATTGTGTATTAATTTACTCTAATCAACCACAGATGTTTCCAAAAACATCTGTATTTTTTTGCACGACCATATTACCATGAATTAAATTGTTTTGCTTGTGTCTGCTTATTTATACTCTCCTTTGCATTATGTACTGAGAATAACATAAGGTTAGACCTTGCTAACTTTGCGCACACTTCATAGACAACAATGTTGCTTTCCTCACTTTCAAACAATGGCAAAACTATTACAGAATGGCATTCATGCAAAATCAAGTCCTGCATTTGTTCACAGATGTCTTTGACAGAGTTGATTTATTTGGAAGGAACTGCAGATTAAAACAAATCCAAGAGTGATGAAGAAAGAGGCAGGGGATTAGCAGGAGCAAACCTCAGTTATAGGTACAGCAGTTGTAGCTCTTTAGCTGGTTAGAAGACCTGAAATAAAACTAAATAGAGCTAACTCAATTATCATTACGCGTGAATACATTCACTAAAATAGTTTTGTGTTTAGTAGTTTCCAGGAGAACATGGTGTCTGGTACCCTTTAAGACCGCCTTCACAGTTAGACTGTGAAAGAAAGCTCATATCAAATAGAGAGCCCATGAACTGTATAACTGATTGGATATTTTATGACTCTATTGTGTTAAAGTGCCACAGAGATCATGGTTGAATGTCTGAGATTCTCTGCCTTTTCTGGTCTGAAGAGAAAATCCATCAGGCAGCTTGAAGTATGTCATCTTCTGGGAAAATGGAGGAGGTTTCTTATCTAAAATGGATCTGGCTATAATGGAAGGCATGGAGGGGTGTATTTCTCCATTTGTGATACTCTTTGGTGGAAAACTTTTGATGTTTTATTAAGAATAAAAGGGGATATTACTTACTGAGACAGATAGAACCAAAGTATCTAATAAGCTGCAGCTTGGTTTGAATGGATAGATCACAGAATAAAGCACTGAAGAGAGCTGCTTATGAACAGAACGGAGACAGGGTTGCACGTTTCCTCTTTAATTTACTGGAGCTAAAAACAAGTAGATCCAATATGGGTTTTTTTTTAAATTGCCATCAATTGTGTGATGCTCACAGAGGAAGAGGAAGAATCATGCATACAGGGCGAGCTTCAATTCATTTCTGGAGAGGTTAATTGTTTAGTCAAAATCTTTCACTTGTCCAATAATTTGAAGAAAATTAAAATTAAAAGTGAAATTAATGTGTGACAGTATCCTACACTGATCAGCCATAAACTGCTCACCTACTACTCAAATAGCTGAGAAAGGTCATGTTGGTTCTCATAGAAAGGTGTCAGAACACACTGTGCCTTGTAGTTTGTTGCATTGTGGCTGCGTAGCCACAGACAGGTCAGGGTGACTTTGCCTTTAAATTCCCCACATCTCAGTTCAGTTAAGCATCTTGGGATGAGTTGGACAAACAAGCCTGATCCATGAAGGCTCCACCTTGCAGCTTACAGGACTTAAATGATTAGGGTACTAATGCTTTACTGCCACAAACCACAGCACACATAGGATCGTGGTCTATTTCTTGTTTTGTCAGGGATGCTTTGACAGCAAAAGGGGACCTACACAACATTGGAGAGTTAGTCAGGTAGTTTTTTACACTCAGGTATTTACTCTGACAGTCAGTGGTCACTGTTATCATTCTTCTCCCCCCCTTAGACTGTGTTACTGAAACAAAGTGTCATTTCATCCCCCCGAGTGTGGGATTCTTGTACTGAGCTGTTCCGTGAGCAACTGCTGCAGTCAGCCATCTTTGGTCTAATGCACATGGTTTCCAAAGTGCAGCGCAGCAAGGTAATATTAGTTATATACCTGTTATATGTTGACTTGTTGAAGGTCAGCTGGTTGGAACAACCTGTTGTAAAGCATCTGCTCTCCATCAAACAGCTCACTGTGGGTAACTCAGTTTGTACTATTCATTGTATAAAAAAAGCAGCTACAATAAAACTGCTTAATAAAAATAGCCTCCTGCTCTGCAGGTATACATTAATAGATACAACCAAGCACACTAGACAATGTCTTGGTTCTGCTCTAATTGAGCTACAGGGTCAACATCAGTGCAGCTGGATGATCCTTCGGCATGAAGATCTAGTGAAAATGCACGTGGAAAATGCAAAATTGGTCGGTCTAAGTGATGAATGTCTAAACAATTACCGTGTGAATCTGCTCAATCCCTCTGTGACTTGGCAGAGGTTTATGCCAGTTTCAACTCATTGTTTAACTGTCTTTTAGTGTTTTTGTCCCTACATATTGCTCAGCAAAGCATCATTTTCAGCCATAGTAAGCATTTGCTTTCAGAGGAAAAAGTTTAAAAATCTTCAGTACCTATACTATCTCAGCACTAAACAGGAGCTAAGAGGCTGATATTTCTGTATGGTTTAGGGAGAGGCAGAGCTAAAAGAAAGCAAATAGTAGAAATTTAGGCCTATTATGAGCAGGAGAGAAACCCTTCCTTGCAGATCAAGACACAAGGCACTGGTGCTTTTGATTTCAAAAGAAGTGATTTCCTGCTTATCAAGGTACACAAGAAAAAGCTTTTTGTTTTGTTTTGTTTTGTTTTGTTTTCAAAGATATTTTTATGGGCATTTTTGCCTTCATTGACAGAATAAATGAAGATAGACAGGAAACATGGGAGGAGAACACGGGATGGACACAAATGATCTGCACGGTCAGGATCTGAACTGGCAATTCCTGGTAACAATTCTTATTTAATGATTAATGAATTTAATCATGTAATTATCATGAGAAGCTTACTACCAATCAGCCACAACATTCAAACACTCAAAACACTCATGTTTAAATTCCTTCGTCATTACATTTACAGTAATCAGCAAGTTAAAGTTCTTCAGTCATGGTTATAACAATGACTAACAATGAGTTGGTTGCTCTATATGTCACTTGACTTTCTTCCTTGTCCTTGTCATAATTACTTTGGCCACTATATATCACCTATGAATGAAGAATAACTAAGAGTGGCTTGTGTTATGCTGCTTGAACAGATGAAACTGTAGGTTGGCCAATAACAACATGAGAGTAATCATATTGACCAGTAATTATACAAAGTATATCTGTTTTTATGAGCATTGTTACTGACCATGTGTATTTCTTCAGGCCTAGAATTTACCATTTTTTAAAATCCCAATAAGGTAATTTGCAGTGAGACTGAACAGTTATCATCATGCTTAGAAACCAGGGAGCATGATTTCTGGCATCATTTTGTCCCTATGCCTCAGAGAAATTTAGACTGTAATGGAAGCAAGTGGGGATCCTACCAAGTATAGATATGTGCCCACAGAAATCTTCTCACAGAATGTATTGTATAGCTTTTCACCTTCCTTAACTGTGACTGAATGTGATGTTGCCAAGTGGAGCACTTTCCTGCAGTAATGTATTGAGTGTTTTATGAATCAAAGCAACGGTCAATCGACGTACCCTGAGGGATCCCTTTGCCTGTCTCTCTCAGGTTAAAAGGGCAAAAAAAGCCTTTTTAGACTGTCTATAGTGAAGTGGAGGCAAGGCAGCAGCACAGATAATCAATAAAGCATGTTGATTCAACCCACTTTACCAATTGAGTGGTCTCCTGTAGATGGACATTATAATTAGGGTAGTTAAAAGCTCAGAAAGATGGATGCTAAATGGATGCTGTGCACAGCTGAAGGCCATAGGAAAGTATTTAACTTGTGAAACCAGGTATGCCCCTAATTAAATCTGTCGTATCTCAGTGGAAATGGTTGTTTAGTCTACTAAAGGACATTAAGTTGAGTGGTTCAGTGTGTATGCAAAGAGACCAGACCTGGTTGGTGATACATGCAAATTCTTAAATCATAAAATCTATGATACATACAATCTCCTAAAAATAAATGAGTCAAAAAAATTTGTTTGCTTCATGGATGGTAGATGGTGTGTGTGTGTGTGTGTGTGTGTGTGTGTGTGTGTTTGATTGGATCAGGAACTTCATATTAAATGAAAGCGGGGGTAAACAAAGACACCCTTCTTATCTATTATAATTTCTATTGTTTCACTCTCTTCCCTCCATCCCTTTTACACTCCACCTTTATCTACCCACCTCATTTACATCTCTTGTGATATCTGTATTAAAGATCTCACTGAGGTGATCAATGGAATTTTTTACTGACTGGAAATGCAGTTGGATTTACATATTTTCTGCAATATAAGTTAAAAAAAAAAAAAAAAAAAGCTGTCCAATATGACGTTTGTCGCTGGTAGTTTTTCATAACACTGACACTGATGCTCTGTGTTAGATGAGGACATGCACATCTCATTCCCAACTGAACTGACTTTCTAAGATGATATTATGACAATTAACATTTGTTTTTCTGTTTAAGTATAGTCATCTTTTCTCTCAGAGTCTTTTTTTAATGAATGACATCTAGGACTCAGTAATGATACAACAGGAGTTGCATGTTTTTTTTTGGTTTTTTTTTATCTTTTAATGATCATTGAGAATTTGTCAGACATTCATCTGTGTCCAAACTCTAACATTCAAATACCTGTATTGTGAGTAATTCCTTTCATACATGAATACCTAGAATATCCAAAATCCAAATCTACTGGAATAAAAATCATATTGGCTACCAAGACAGAATTTCACAATACATTCCTTAAAGGCAGCAGGGACAGAGACATCCAAACATTCTCTGGCAGTAGAATGACATGTAAAGCCTCCCCAGAAGCCAAGCAAGAATAGTTTGCTGCCAGACAGCTAAAAAATGCCAGACAACACCGTATGCCTTACAGAATGCAGAGCAATAGCAGGTCACTCTGGTACACAGAATATATACATATATACCTACCTGACAGAAAGACTCCACGTGCAGCTGCAAAGGGATAAAAAGAGCATCAGTGTGATAATCCAACCCCATTAACTGACCATTATGGTGCCATTTGCTGTCATGGATTATATCCACAGAGAGTGCAATTTGCATTTGAAACTATGCCCTCTATTCTTTTGAACAAGAACAAGTGTAGAAGTATTTTGGAGGATTATGGGATGGTAAATGTCAGAAATTTGATACCATGGAAACACAACAGTCTAGCTTTCACTGACTTTTGACTCTGCGCAGGCAAGCCTTTTTAGCAGCTGGCACTCTGCAGATAGAAAAAGATTGGATGCCTGTTGGATAGCTTCATTTTGAGTGTAATGTAGTAATATAAAAAAATACATTTCAGAGTCGATTTGTTACTCAGCTGTATCCACATGCTGTTCATCTCTCACTTTTTATAGTTGAAATGAACTGCATAGGTAGGACAAAGTGAATGCATGCGGAAGGCACTGTCCAGTCAGCTTTGTACGAATTACATGACTCTGCAGACTGTAGTATAATCAAAGCAAAGACGAAATAAATCTACCAAGTCAGAGCCATTTGCTCAGTAAGAAATCACACCCAGCTCAATAGGTACGTTTATAAATAGTAAATCAAAAATTGGAGAAACTCTAAATTTACTTAAAACTTGGCTGTACACTGTCCATGGTGCTGAATCTATCTAGGCTAAATGTGAACTCATCTGTCATGACATTATAACCCCGGGCCTAATATTCTGTGTGCGTGACCTTACCAAAACAGCTCTGACCCATAGAAGTATAGGATCTATTTTACCTCCATTAGATCCATTAGAAGGTGTGCCTCTTTATTTGGCATCAGGTTTATTTGCCAAACAGATCCTTTACCTCCAGTAAGTCATGAGGAGGGGCCTCCACGAATTGAACATGTTTATCCACCACATACTACAGATGCTTGATTGGATTTAGATCTAAGGAATTGGAGCTGAGTCAAGATCTTGAACCTGTTGTTGGGTTCTTCAAATGATTCCAAAACTATTTTCCGACTGTGTCAGGAGATTTATCCTGCTGAAAGAGGCCACTGTCTCTAAGAAATACCATTTTCATTAAGGGCTGTACTTTTATCTTTATCTTAATCATTGTTTTGATTAGTGTGAAATAACATATAAATGCATGGCAGGACCTACAGTTTTCCAATAGAACTTTGCCCAAAATAGGTGTTTTGTGGGATCTGACCCCATGCAACCTTCACTGCCCAAGTACATCATTGTTACCTATGATCCTGTTGCTTAATCATTCACCAGCTGTCCTTACTTGGAACACTTTCGGTAAGCACAGACCACTACAGTCCAGGAACATTCCACAAGGACTCCTGCATTTCCTATCAGCTATTGACTATTATTAATGTCACAGCAGGAAGTAGTGTCAGGCTGCAATAAAAATGGAATCCACTATAAGCTTTGACACCAGAGACAAGAATGCCCCTCATTTACCTACTCAACCGATTATCTTTCACCACACACAGTAAACACAATCCTTTCTGAACTTGAAAAATCACCACACCAATTCCATTGCCTGAATTGTAACAACTTTGCCATTTACATAGGTAAGGGGATGTTTTTTGAGCCGGACAGTAGCTATGATTTTATCACTGCCATCCAGTTTGTTGCGCTGTTCTGATATCAAGCTGGCATTGTGCCCAGAGGTGGAACACACACAGAGCAAAGAGCTATTAGAGGAATATTGATCTTCTCCGAAGCATTGCAACACAAGTCAGATTAATGGTCCAAAAACCACACTATGTGGGCAGAGCAGTCTATTATATGACTGAGACAGCAGCTATGATACAGTTAATGTCTGGCAGTGATTGGGATATTAAAATAACAGACACCTCTGTTCTGTTAAATGACATGCAAAAACAGCTGATGCTAAGAAAAACCTATATCTTTGATTAAAGTGTTGTGATCTGACTGTGTATATTATTGTCTTTAAATCTTAGACAACACAGGTGAGAGAGAGAGAAATCCTCACCGTCAGTCTCACAGCAGGCATATGAATATTTAATGATGTTAAAATGGAACAAAACATCCAAACCTCCTGCAGTTTTCTGCCTCTGGTGACTTGTGTTTCATTTTCTATTAGTTTCTTCTTCCCCACTGAGAAACATCAGCAACACAGAGATATTTCTACCGACACACATTCATGTCTGAATTGGTACATCAAGCAGGGGTGGGTTTTGTTTTTTAACATATAAGTATAGCCCTCTCAACAAGTACATTTGCTTTTCTAGGCCTTTTCTGAGGGTTAGACTGGCAAATGGTCTGATTAACTGGTTCCATTCTGGTTCAGCTCAATTCAAGCAGGATTTCTGTTTGGAAAAACATCAAGGAAAATGGGAAATTGTAATAAGGTAGTGTGTGTCTGTGTGTATGTGCATGTGCTGAGTGGTATAAATGGTTAACACTGATCCACACAGATCAAGGCAACACACACTCACACACACATACAGTCCTATTATCATGGTTGCAGCTGTGTCTGCAACGGGAGATTAATTGGCATTAGATGCAACAGAACTGTTTGACCATTACATGATTATTTTCATTATTTAATCAGCTATGAATGCATTACTCTCTAATGAAATAATAACCAAATAACTGCAATCCATTTCTGTCTGATCCAGACAGTTAATTTTAGCTCTCAGACTGCTCTCCCTGAATGCTGAAGTCCTCTTTGATGCAACCAATTCACAGAAGCATAATCAGAATCAGAATCAGCTTTATTGGCCAAGTATGTGAACACATACAAGGAATTTGGCTACCCTTCCTTTCCTTTGCTCCAGTGTACAATTTAAACATACAGACATATATAGAATTAACATTATAGTCACAAAATTATATAAACATTATATGGGCATTAAGTTGGAGGACTGTGGTAAAGAATAAATATGAACAAATGTGAATAATGAATAGAAATGTGTAGATCTGTCCAATTAAATATATATGTATGTATATGTGTATGTATATGTATACTAAATGTTATATATATTTAGAGTGTGTTGTTTTTATGTACATAGTGCAAATTACAGATCAGACAGTCAGAATGGCAGAATTATGTATAAGGTGTTGTTCTGAAGTACAGAGTTACAGAGTTAGGTGGGTACTGTAGTGTTCATCAGTGACGGCCTGGGGAGAAAAACCGTTCTTGTTTCTGTCTATTGGTGTACAGAGATCTGTATCATCTACGGGAGAGGTTCGAACAGATTGTGACCAGGGTGTGATGGGTCTGCACAGATGTTTCCCGCCCATTTCCTGACTCTGGATGGTGGGCAGATCAACATCAATGATTTTCTCTGCAGTCCTAATTGTCTGTTTCAGTCTGTTCCTGTCCTGTTTGGTGGCAGAACCAAACCAAATGATGATGGATGTGCAGAGAACAGACTGAATTACTGTGGAGTAGAACTGGATCAGCAGCTCTTGGGGCAGATTGAACTTCCTGAGCTGACGCAGGAAGAACATCCTCTGCTGGGCTTTCGTGATTAAGGGGTCTATGTTGGGTGTCCACTTTAGGTCCTGGGAGATGATGGATCCCAGAAACCTGAAGGTTTCTACCATGGTCACAGTGTTGTTGAGGTGATGGAGGTTAGTACAGGGGGGCTACTCCTTAAATCAACTGTCATCTCTACAGTTTAGAGCGTGTTCAGCTCTAAGTTGTTCTGATCACACCAGAGGGCCAGCTGTCCCACCTCCAATCTGTATGAAGACTGATGGCTGTCCTGGATGAGGCCAACAGTCGTGTTGTCTGTAAATTTGAGGAGTTTGACAGATAGATCTCTCGAGGTGCAGTTGTTGGTGTAGAGAGAGAAGAGCAGTAGGGAGAGCACACATCCCTGGGGGGCACCTGTGCTGATTGTCTGGGTACTAGATGTGATTTTCCCCAGCGTGACCTGCTGCCTCCTGTCTGTCAAGAAGTTTGTGGATGATGGTGTTGAATGCCGAGCTGAGGTCCACAAACAGGATCCTTGCATACATCCCTGGGGAGTCAAGGTGTTGCAGGATGTAGTGCAGACCCATGTTGACTGCATCATCTACCGACCTGTTTGCCCAATATGCAAACTGCAGACAGTCAAGCAGGGGGAATGTGATGTCCTTCAGGTGGCTCAACACCAGTCTCTCAAAGGTCTTCATGACCACAGATGTCAGGGCCACGGGCCTATAGTCATTTAGTCCTGAGATTGCTGGTTTCTTGGGGATTGGGATTATTGTGGATTGTTTGAAGCAGGTGGGAACTTCACACAGCTCCAGTGATTTGTTAAAGATCTGGCTGAAGATGGGGGCCAGCTGGTCAGCACAGACTTTCAGACAGGAGGGTGACACCCCGTCGGGACCTGGAGCCTTTCTGGTCTTTCTGGTCTGTTTCCTGAAGAGCTGAGATACATCCTCTTCACAGATCCTGAGTGATGGGGGGTCAGTAGGGGAAGGTGAGGGTTGTCTGATAGAGTGAGGGATGGCTGTGAATGTTGGCTTATCAAACCCGCAGTAGAAGGCATTCAGGTCGTCAGCCAGTTCACAGTTCACTGCAATGTGGGGAATGGTCTCCTGTAGCCGGTAATGTCCTGTAGACCTCTCCACACTGACACACTTGTTGGCTGAGAAACTGTTTTTCAGCTTCTTAGTATAGCATCTCTTTGCCACTTTGATCTCCTTCTTCAGCATGTTCCTTGTCCTGTTGTACAGAACTCTGTCCCCACTTTGGAGTTTTGCAGTAAACCAGGGTTTATTGTTGTTGTATGTGCAGAAGGTTGCAGAAGATCGGCACACACATGTCCTCACAGAAGCTAATGTATGATGTCACAGTGTCAGTGAGTTTGTTAAGGTCTGTAGCAGCAGCCTAAAAAACATTCCAGACGGCGCAGTCAAAGCAGGTCTGTAACTCCAGCTTTGACTCAGTGGTCCATCTCTTCACAGTCTTCACTACAGGCTTGGCAAATAAGTTGTACCTATGCATCATGACAGTAGCCCAAAGAAAAACATCAAAAGTTCAAATGAGAGAGCCTTCTAGCTGACATAAAAATGATGACCCCTTTCAGTCCAGAGCAAGAGTGTCTCATTGTTATGGGGAAAATGTCAAACTCTGACATGTCCCATTTTTTTACCACGTCACATTTGACCATGATCATTTCCAAAGAGTAGTTTTCATTTTAACCATGCCTTTCTACGTTTTACACAGCTTGATAGCAAGCTTAAGGTTAATGTTTACTTGTCCAGCTCCAAAAATCCCTTGTGTCTGAACCGCTTAGCACAAAACAGCAAACAGACACAGACTGAGTGAAGCTTACAGCAGGCATGCAGCCACATAATCCCTTAGGAGTTGGTGGAGACAAAAAACTGTGGTAAAAGTAGAGTGAATATTCATTATCATCATTTTGCATTCATCAGATGTGGCACTCATTATGCTCTGTACCTGCTGGCTGTATATTTCCCTTCCCACAAATGGACAAATAGTATTTTTTTTTTTTTGCCAAATATAGCCAGATGTAAAGTGGTGTCATAGCAAAAAATGTAACAGTAATTTGTAACAGACCCTCTGTGACCCTATCTGACCCTATCTCACTGCTTTACAAGAAGGCACTGCAGTGATTATATTTTTGTACCCTGAATTTAGCTATGTATTTTTATTAATATTTTTAACCATTAAATAGTTGGGAAACCCCCAATTTTATAGCAGATGGTATACCATGACAAATGATACTATGATACCCACATATTTGTTGAATATGAACCTTAATTGAGAATCCCTGCACTAGAGAAGATTACATTTATACATTTTATTGATGGAATTCTATAAATAATTATGAAATTTGATCAGAAGTCAGATATCTTAAGATTAAACATGTAAGTTTTCAGATGTCAGAGTTGTAATTGAAGCAAAAAAGACTTGCTCAATGAAAAATAACTGTTGGACTCATGTGTCAGTGCAAACTAGAAGACTGCACAAATAAAGAGTAAGATTAACTGAGAGTGTGGGATATTAGCCTGACATCAGGAACATGCTTCTAATTTTAAGGCAATTTATATTCTACATATTGTCATATGATCATGAAATATGATCTGATATAGATCTGATCAAAGGACTTTGCTCAGCAGGAACACCATGGCTCAGTAGCATTGAATGTAAAGACTTAGCATGATAGAACACATCTCTTGGCAGTGATCTGCATTAATGTGCACACACTCAGATTGTCCAGAGTTTTAACTGACTAATTTTGAAGGAGTGTTTGGAATTTGGTTAGCAAATGAGAATGGCTGCCAATTAAAACTCTTGGTTTCTGTCTCTCTCCCTGTGTCTATAGTCTTTTCTCATTTGCAGCAAATAATTGCTATTCAGATGTTGCATTGAATAATTTCCATGTCCAGGGATGTGGGAGTAGAAAGCCTCCACTGACATCCCTCGCACTTCTCTACTTCCTTTCTATCTTAGAACTTGCCATAAATATTTATGAAGGTATTTGAATAATGTGAATTGAAATGACAAAATATCATTTTGAGGAGGAAAGAGTGGGAGTAGCAGGAAGGTGAGGAATAGGAAACAGCAGAGGTGGAAGTATCTTCCAGACCTTAGATGTGCATCTCCTGGGAGATAAACCTTTGAGACAAGTGAAATGTGAACCCTGCAGTGAAGGTGCAAATAAATAATGACATTATACTTTCTACTCTGAGAGAAGAAATGAAATTTATAATGTGGTCATTACTACAGTATATTATTTCTATGACATGGATATTTAGATATATTATCCATCTACAGTAATTTCACTGATGTCATGGAGTCTGTCTTTAGAGTGGTGTGTCACACTGCTCTCTGGGTGGTTTGCACTACAACTGTAAAAGCTGTGGTACACCAAACAACTAATGCTAAGGGGTAAAACAATGTTGGTAAATGGGGTGTAGAAGTGTAGGAGAGAGGTGCCTACACAAAGGTGAGTATTGAGAGTATTGCATGAAAGATGAGGAAAAAGACGAGCACCAAGGGAACAAGGTGAAGAAGGCATTTCTCAAGAGGGAAAATGTGAGAAGAGAGAGGTATGTGTGGTCTGTGGCAGCCTCTGTGGATCTGATAGACAATAGAAGACGATTCTCTAGTAGTAATGCAGGTGACAAGGCTGCCTTGATGTCTCCCACAGGGAGAAACACTTCATGTTCCAGGAAAAAGAAATGCAGTCTTTCAGAGAAGAAAATACTGCAAATAGCGAATAATAAATAATAGATTTTCCATTGTTCCTTCGATAACAGGTACATTTCAGTTTGTCATCCTTGCTTTATGTGATTTTTATTTTCTTTGTGTATAATGTGCCAGACAAATATTGTGCACAAAATAAACTTGCCATGCCTAAGTGTTACCCGAAGAACCAGCAAGCGCTGAATTATCTGTGTATTGATTGAAATAATACACAAGCATCTGAATACTAATCACGTTATTGCCAGTGGTAATTAATGCGGCAAATTAACTGCTGGCTTTAGAAACAAAAAGATGCCTTCATTAATAGTTTGATCAATGTTTCATCAGCTTGTGATATAATCAGGCAGCTGTAGCTGAAGGTAAGACAGTTAAGGAATGAATTGAAGGATGTGACAAAATAGTCAATTAAAGCATAATTGCTAAAAAAACATATCTGAATGACACTTAAGTGCCTAGTAGAGCAGAGTTGAAATATGTTGATGCCGATATATGAGTTACAAGTGACAGATTTTCTCATAATCTATATCTATATCTATCTATCTATCTATCTGTATGTCTGTCTATATATATATATATTTATACACTCACCGGGCCACTTTATTAGGCAACGCAAATTTCTAATCAGCCAATCACATGGCAGCAACTCAATGCATAGACATGTTCAAGACGATCTGCTGCAGTTTACCTGTTAGATCTCCAGGTTTAAACTCCTGTACAGGCGTCATGTAGACATGGTCAAGACAATCTGCTGCAGTTCACCTGTTAGATCTCCAGGTTTAAACCCCTGTACAGGCGTCATGTAGACATGGTCAAGACAATCTGTTGCAGTTCAAACCGAGTATCAGAATGAGGAAGAAAGGTGATTTAAGTGACTTTGAAGGTGGCATGGTTGTTGGTGCCAGATGGGCTGGTCCGAGTATTTCAGAAACTGCTGATCTACTGGGATTTTCACGCACAACCTTCTCTAGGGTTTACAGAGAATGGTCCGAAAAAGAGAAAATAGCCAGTGAGCGGCAGAGTTGTAGGCGAAAATGCCTTGTTGATGCCAGAGGTCAGGTAACTCAAATAACCACTCGTTACAACCAAGGTATGCAGAAGAGCATCTCTGAACGCACAACACATCGAACCTTGAGGCAAATGGGCTACAGCAGTAGAAGACCACACCGGGTGCCACTCCTGTCAGCTAAGAACAGGAAACTAAGGTTACAATTCACACAGATTGGAAAAATGTTGCCTGGTCTGATGAATCTCGATTTCTGCTGCAACATTCGGATGGTAGGGTCAGAATTTGGCGTCAACAACCTGAAAGCAGGGATCCATCCTGCCTTGTATCAATGCTTCAGGCTGGTGGTGGTGGTGTAATGGTGTAGGGGAAATTTTCTTGGCACTCTTTGGGCCCCTTAGTACCAATTGAGCGCCATGGCAATGCCACAGCCCACCTGAGTATTGTTGCTGACCATGTCCATCCCTTTATGACCACAGTGTACTCATCTTCTGATGACTACTTCCAGCAGGATAATGCGCTATGTCATAAAGCTCGAATCATCTCAGACTGGTTTCTTGAACATGACAATGAGTTCACTGTACTCCACATGGCCTCCACAGTCACCAGATCTCAATCCAATAGAGCACCTTTGGGATGTGCTGGAATGGAAGATTTGCATCATGGATATATATATATATATATATATATATTCACTAAAAATAAGATCACTACTCTCTCTTCCCACTGCTGTATTCCAAGAAGTAATTATATAGCATTATTTATTATGAAAAGAAACAAGCATGAAAGAACATACAACAGATGTTAAGCAAATGCTTCCTGGTTTCTCGATGGGCATGATCAGCTAATATTAAAAGTTACATTTGATAATATAACCAGCTCATTTGTTACTTATCTATCTGCTTATTGTTGAAATTGTTCAAAACCCAATGGGGTGTCACATTTTCAAATTCTGTTTGTGTCACCAGTTATCCATCTATCCATCAATTTTCTACCCCTCTATCTCACACTCGGGGTTGGGGCTGGCTGGAGCCTATCCCAGCTACTTGCGGGTGAAGGCATGGTACACCCTAGATGGTCGCCAGCTCGTTGCAGGGCCACATGACACCAGTTATGTAGTGGTCTAAGTAAGATGCAATGCAACAGATGTGGATTTTGATCTTTACTATCGGTATGAAGGGTGATCTGAAAGGTTTTAGTTCTTTCTTATACCTTTCACTTGTTGCACCTATTAAGTCCATGCAGATGTTCAGTACAGTAAATATTGTATTTTCACTGCCTTAACGCTAGTTTTTGCTTGTCAACTACCATCATGTTTTAAATACAAGATGTCCACATAGATATTTTGACACAAAAATGTCAAGATATCCTAGCACACAAAGTAATATATAACAAATTGGTCAGACTAGTAAATAACATAACATACAACAGGATTACAGCCCACTGCTACACAAAGCTTCTGCCTGTCCATGTCAAAATAATTCAATACAGTACAACACCGTCTGCTAGCCTAATATCTAACATCAAACCATTTCCAGATTCCACTCCAACAATAATTCTATTATAGAAAAGGTTTAATATCTTTCTGCTCAGTGCAATGAACCCTGACCAATAGACACAAGAGATCTATGTTGTCAGGAATGCTGCTGACACGCCTGATTTGTTCCTATAAGTTGTGAAGTGGTCTAACAAAAAAGAAAAATAAGAGATGAATTTCAATGTATAAGACAACACCAACTAGCTATATAGTGAATGTTTTATCCTCCAGGTTGATGTACTGGAAGCAGGAAAATCGGGCTTGACAAATTATTGTGACAGCTAGATGACTGCGTCAGAACAGCAACTATTGTGTTATGTTGGTCTGCAGTGGTCAGTACTTGGTCCTAAGAAGAAATACCAACAGGTTCACGGCAGCTCATTGATGAGTGTTGAAAGTACAGACAGGCTCACATGGTCTGGTCTAATTAAGGAAATATTGTAGTTCAAAAAGCTGAAATAGTTAATACTGAATCTGATAGAAATCAGAACACACAGCCAGTGCTTCACAGCTTGTGTATATGGGAGTAGCTGCAGACCAGTTGGGGTGTCTGTCATGATCTCTCTGCTTCTATCTCCAATAATGGGCACATAGTGGATGTGTATGTTGTGTACCTGGGGTAGACATGGTACTAGGATGTATTATGGAAAGAGGGCAAACTGGTGGAATCAGTATGAAGCTTTGAGCAATGTTCTGCTGGGAAACCTTGAGTCCTGACATTTATGTGAATGTTACTTTGAGAAAGATGTCCCACCTACTTAAACATTGTTGCAAACCAAGTCTACCCCTTGATGCAAATGTTATTTTCTAAAGGCAGTGGCCTTTGTCAGCAGGATAATGCCTCACAGGCTCAATGTTCAGGAATATTTTGAGGAACACTAGAATGAGTTCACAGTGTTGACATGGCTTCCATAGGATCTTCTGTCAGAACACAGCACACCTTTAGAAATCTTGTGTAGTCCATTTTTTAATGGGTCACAGCTGTTTTGATAGCAAATGGGGACTTACACAAAATTAGGCAAGAGATATATTAAGTTAAATAATAATAGATTAGCTAAATGACATGTATAATTTTTTATAGTGCAATATTCCATTGCCTGCTATCAGACACAAACTGATAATAAAATAATACATTCTTTTCCCAGCTGTAAACACAACCAGGGTTTTTATCTCCTTTCGAAAGAATCATCTTAGCAGTAGATGGCAAAAAAAGCAACCAAACCCCAAGAGGAATGCATTTCCGTTGTCTGAATAGAAATCAGTCCTCCTTGTTTTGTTTGTATCAAACATATATCATCAACATAATGGTCTTTTCATATTAAAGGCATTAAGATTCCCATCAAATTAAAGACTCTGTTAGTCACAGAAATTCTGTCCTTGATCAAACCTTCTAAAAGAAGCTGAATCTCTGTTTCTTATCATTCACAGCACAAAACAATGAGTTGCGAGGAAGAAAAGACCTATATGAATGGAGGAGAGAAAACACAAAAAACATTATAGATAGTAGCTGGAATTGATTTTGAATAAGTGTTGTTATTTAACAAAAGCAAGGCATCTGAGGAGAAAATGGTCTCCTTGAATAAGTGCTGTGGAAGACGTGTGGTTCAGACCTGATAAAAAGATGCCAGAGGGAAGGTAGATGGAGACGATGGCTTGAAAACAGAAGATAAAGAGTGATTAAAGACAATGAGAAAAAAGGACAAAACAGAGGCAAGACAAACAATGTGGAAAACAAGATTGAGCAATGGAGGGAAGAAAGAGATGTTGAGAGAATATGTGGGTGGGACAAGAAGAGGAACAATGGGCCTCTTACTGATAAAACTGAGACAACTCTTCTATTCTTACATCATTTGTCACAGCTGTGTTATGAACTGACAGTGAGTCAGCTAGAGGTTCTAAATCATATGCCTGCTCATTTATTCAAAATTAATGTGAAATGTAAGCTGACTATGTAAAATTAGCATTATTAAAATTTAAATGTAGCAAATTGCAAAGTGTCTTAATACCAGACACTGCACCGTGTCTGGTATTAAGGACATTTATTTATTAAACCATTGGTCAGTAAAGCAGTTAATACATTTATAAAAATCAATCTGACAATAATATAAGAACATTCTGGCATTATATTGTGAGACATTCCCCAGTATTTTTTCCAGACAATTACTGCACAAGTCAGTCATTACAAACTAAATAAGAGCAGGGAGGGAAACATCTCAATCTATCTACCTCAATCTATATAAAATCAACAAGAGTTTCTCCACTCACAATGTATACTCTGTGTCTCCTGGTGGATGTGTGTGTAAATTAGATTCAGTATTGTACAGTGAGAACACACAGACTGTAAGTATTATGATGGAGGGGAATGTTATGACAGCCTCAGTGAAAAAAGAGAAGTTTTTATCAATAGAACAGGAGAGAGGAGAAGGAGGTAGAGCTACTGGAGCTACAGTGTTTATTGGATAGGTTCACCTTTTACACACAGGAGATATGAAGCAGCAACATTATAAATTTTTATGAGTTGTGTTTCCCATAAAGCAAGCTGAAAGATGCTAAAACACTTTCTAGAGCAGAGGAGTCTTTAAGGCGGAGAGGTATTTCATGCAGATGGTCTTTCAGTATCTTCTTTAGCAAAGCAATGCATTATGGGAAGGGAAACTGTCCACAGATGTTTGCCCAGTGTAGTCATAAATCCATCTCATCTCACGACTCAATCTCTCTTCTCGTCAGCCTTATTTTGGTATATGCTGCCTTTTTTAAGCTGAGCCGACAGTGATAGACCGATGGGCTATATATAGGCTGTAACTGAGTCCTGTTAAATTAATAAGAATTTCGTCTTTTCTAATTCGTATGCCTTACAGAGAGGTTACACCACTCCACCTTTTACTTATTTGCACTTGAGGCACATTCTCCATCAACACCAATCTAACAAGGTCTGCATCATTGTTACATTTTTAATACTTACACAGCTGCGCCATGACTCTGTGTTTCTATGCAAATGAAAAGCAAGTGGTCACAGATACAGCTTCTTTTCCTGTTGTGTACAAAGTGCAGCATGCCCTCACTGATACTTTAAATCTCTGTGAAAACGGCACCATCAATTAGTGTCTGGATGGTGGAGGGAGACACTGTGACATTGTGGTCATTGTATTAAATGAAGGTGGAGAGTGATGGAGACAGGAACCATGCATCAAGTTATTGTCTTTCCCAGGCAGAGAGGGGACTCTAAGAAGTCTGCCCACATTAAAGCCTTGTTCCTTGTTCCTCATTCCTCTTCTGTTTTAGTTGTCATTTTCAATTTGGCTTTCACCTTGGAAGACCGATGTCTTTTTTTTCAGCCTGACAACATTTTCTACATTGGTTCACTAAAGAATCTGCACTTGAATACAGATTCTCACTCTCTCTCTCTTCTCTCTCTTTCTCTCTCCCTCTCTCTCTCTCTCTCTCTCTCTGTCTCTCTCTGGCCATTTTCCACAGTGTAATAATGTCAGTGGTCATTCTCTTTCTCACTGTAATTTATTGAAAATGCTATAAATCAAATCAGAATGTTATATGTCTCTGCTGTTTACATGATTTGTTGTGCCACTTAGTATATCCTCAAGACAAGAATGCACATTATGCATTGCTCTGCACTTCAGCTAATTTCTGTGTGTGTGTGTGTGTGTGTGTGTGTGTGTGTGTGTGTGTGCTTGCATGCTTTTTTAACACCCAATGTTTACATGTGCTTATTTGAATATTTTAGGCCAGAATTATTAAATGACTCCACAAAAGCAGGTGCACCTTGAACTAAAGGACGAGGTTATTCAAAAGTAATTTTAAGAAAACAATTATTTACCCATGGATGCAAGCTGCAAAGCTATAAATGGCATAATTAAATATTCAAATATACTGTGGTATGTGTTGGTAAAATTATGTTAGTTTATTCAGACAAAGGTAATGGTAAAGTTGGAGCCAAGATAACAAACGATATAGAGCTTAGAGAACTTCAATATTAAAAAAAAAAATTATATTTTGGAGCATCACAACTAAAAGTCTTCACTCTAAGGCCTCGCTTTCATAGCAGCATTATCAGCCTTCACTTCTTTTAGTTGAAAACACCTAAACTTTAAACAGGGAATGAATATATTAGCATTCAGCTGTGTGGCTGTCATTGCTGTGTAATAATATTCCTGTGGAGAAAAAGTAGGAAGAGTGTGTTTGCCCGGAGAGTAAGGTCGGTATGTGAAGGGCTGCCAGATGTCAGTGTTCTGCAAGCTTTGCACATTAATAGCTAAATATGGATCATTTACATTATATAAAAATAACTTTTTCTTCTGTTTGTCAAATAAGACGATGTAGTAATTTGTTAAAGTTACACGTGTGCATTATGTTCATATTAGAGTTTCGCTTTCCAAACTTTATCTCCACATATAACTACATGCACATAAAATGTGTTAACACAACTGCATGACACCATTTTGTATGCTCACATATTAGGTGTTCTGTGGATGAAGTCACAATTTTTCATCCATCCATCTCCATGCACATTATGACACTGGGAGCAAGCAAAACATGAGCAGCTGATAGAAAGACGTCCCACAGACACAAGCACAATATAAACAATTATGTGTAAAGTGTGTGTGTCATTTGCTTGCTAACATAATTAAGTAATAATACGCAATATACCCACAACACAGACCAGATACAAATGTTGTAGACACAAGAAAATTAAGAAAAAAAAAAAAAAACCTGCAAACCTCCAGATATTTCCAAACATATACTGCACACATATACTAAATGATATAAAGGTACTGTGTGTGCTGATGCAGCATCAATCGGAGAAACAGATGGGCCACAGCAGTCAGATCACCCCAGACAAAATTATTCAGCAAGCTGTCACTCACAGGTCTTTATAGTATGTGTTCTCTAACCAATAGTAAAAAGTAGAACGAATCAGTAACAAAATGATACATAGAGAATGTAACTTGATTTAAATTTTAATACAGACATTCATGAACTTTCGTGACAGAGCCAAGAAAAAGCAAAAAAACTATTAGATGCATGTTTTTATTTGTGTGTAATACCAGGGCCAGTGACACTCATATAACATGACTTAAATTAATAATTCAACTACATCGCTTTCCTTATTTGTATTCTCTTGTGCTAATAAGAAAGAATCTCCAGTTAAATGTCAAGCTGTCCAGATTCAAAGAGATTAACCAAGGTCATGTCCAGTCATAATTTTCTATCATTAGTAAGAAGCAGGTCCTTGCCATCACCAAATGCTTTCAATTACTATTTTGGTCAGTTTGCCTCAAAACTTTGACATAATTGTATTTTTCTTTTTTTGTAGTGTCAATGTATTACCAAAATAACAACAAACACTGTATTATTTGTGGTAGACAAAATATTTGTAGCATCTCTCAGGATAATTCAAAAGGACCATAAAGGAAATCCCCCAAAACGACAATGCAAAAACAACTTAAAAACCTTAAACAAAAGTTATTTGGGGGAAAAAATGTCCCTCCATCCATCCATCATGCCACTTATCCTTGAAGATTGTGGGATAGCTTTAGGCAAGAGCAGGTTATATGCTGGACAGGCTGTCAGTCTATCACAGCATTGGCATATAGAGACCAAACCTACAGGCAAGTCAGTGACTGTTTGACCTCACCTGCCTGTCTTTGGACTGTGGGAAGAAGTCAGAGTGCCTGCAGTACCAGAAGACATGGAGAGAACATTAAAACCTAGGACTTTTTCGCTGTGAGGTGACAAATCCTTGTAAATTTATTGCACTGAACCTGCATGAGCTTTAGCTAGGTGTAATATACTGACAACTATGAGAACAAATCCGCACTAATTTACTGCAGTAACATGACAATGTCCTAGATTAATAAAAGCAACATCAACAAGACTAACAGTCTACAGCTATTCTATGCTCTACAAGACTGTGCTATATTATGTGACATAGTGGTAACATAGTAATGCCAAAAAAAATCACCAGTCATTGCAACACATGCAGGCAGTCTCACCTTATTATACATTCTTTACCAATTTGAAGTCAATCAAAAGGCCTTTTTTTGTTATCTTCTTTAACCTTGTCTTGCAATTTCATGCTTCAGCTGAATCAAAATGAAAGCCCAAACTGTGTGAGGTTAATGTACTTTTTGTAATCATCAGTTAAAGGCTGGAATTTTGCCAGATTCAAAAGAAGCATGTAATAAAAAAAAATTCTCCTGTTTTACCAAGTGCAAAGTTACTGCAGTGTGCTTATCTGCTATGACCCTCAACCTTGTATTTCAACTCTCTCCCATGTTGGCTGGAAACCTCTTCTCATTTCATCCCATGTATGGCCCTCTACCTTGTTAATGGTGTGTAATTATCTTGGAGTGTGTGTGAGGTGAAAACTGATTCTTCTGTGTCAGTGCTGTTGACAGACTTGACATGAGTTTGGTTGTCGGGGGCCTAGCGTCTATCTTCTCATTGGAACCCTCTAGGTCGACATTCACTCCGTGGAGGGAACTTCTGTGGCAGAGTTCGGGAAGTAAAATGACTTTGAGGTTTTTACTCACCACCTTCCTCCAAAAGGAAATCAGCCACAATACTCTCTAAATGCAAATTGGAAGCCAGGCTTTTATGTGCTGCCCTGACCATGCATTGCACTCCACTGTGAGGCTGGTTGGGTGGATGGGCACTGTTGAAAGCATAGGTCCTGGGTGAATGACATCCACTTGTGTAGGTCCTTAGTCATCCTTGCTATTAAGCAGCACTTGCAGCAAAATGGATGCCCTTGCTGAAAGTGCAAGACAAAAATCTTTATTTCTGAGTAGATACAATTTCACGTGACTGAAATTGTAAAAAGAAAACTTTTGCTGCGGTATGACAGACATACAATGACTTAAAGTTAATTAAGTGATGGTATTGATCAGTTCTACAATAAAACATTCATTAAACATCATAAAAGGATGACATTTTAACCTGCTTTTTCATCTTTCTTCTTTTTGAATTTAAATATCTTTCACTATTTCTTATTTATTGACTACAGCGACGGAGCGAATACACAGCAGAGCTCAAATGAATGTCTCTGAAGCATTTTGATGAGCAGATCAAAGTATCACCACCAGTCTAACAGCTCTGTCTCCGTCTGATGAACCATCTCAAGTGATAAAAGAGTATATGGAGTAAACTGAACTGAACTGTGAAATTAATGCTTTGTCTGCCATTTTCCCTGTGCACTGGCCTAAAAAATTGCATAAAATTACTCCAGCTCAGTTCAGATTATTGAGATTCACCATTTTTTCACAATGTCACTGTTATATTATTATATGAACTTTGGTGAAACTTAATTATATCTTTGTATTTTTCCTTATTTTGTGACAATCCTTTTAGATATAGATGAGCAGTTGTTATGAGATCAGATTTGTCTTTCTCCTTCCCCTGAAGGATTATCAGTCTTTTGAACAGCCATTGCCTCTTACCTCCTTTAGATGTGTGGAGGAGCTGAGTCACAGACACACAGATGTCTGTATGTCCGTGTGTCTCTTCGCTTCTTTTCAAATACCTTTGCAGCAGTGATATGACTAATTCAAAAGAGCTGTCTTGTGTGCTCACATGAAACACTTAAAGAGATGACAGTGTATGTTGAAGGGTAGCATATATGTAAATGCGGTCTTAAGGAAGTCACCATTAAATATTGCACACAAATGTATTATCTTGGTCTCATGTTTCTTTTATTCTTTCCTCTTTTCTCTGTTACAGGTAAGTGGTGCCTATGACCTCCACCGGGACAGAGAGAATGACAAAAAGAATGAATGAGTTTCAGCTATCTTCAGCACCGTTCATATTGCAGTGGGTTTGCTACTCTTCCTCCATACTCAATTCAAATAATCACAACACAAGCACCAAAGGGCCATGACAGATAACCAAGGAGAATCTCAACAGGAAGAAGGAGAAGCACACACAATTCTTGGTTCATAATGTCAATGGGTTTCATAGAAAGATTCCTGCTATGAGCCTGCAGAAGCATTTCATATCTTAAATGTCATGCTATTATTTTACTGGGCGAGCGACATACCTCCATAATTGAATTTTATGTATGTTCGAGACATCAACTTTGTTTTTTTTTCTTTCTTTTCTTCATTTAGCTAGAAATCCTGGTGACCAGGGAATAACAAGATTGCTGCCACTGCTTTTCTCACCTGTTCAAAAAAAAAAAAAAAAAAACTGAACTGATAATCTAACAATGAATTAGTGGATGGCCTGGTTTCAGTCCTAAACTACAGCTTCCACCTGCCACTCCCAAAGTTTAAGAATAAAAGTTTTAAAATTTATTCCCAAAAAGTGTTGTTTTGTTTCTCAGGTTGCCCTTTGTGACAGTCAGAATTGAACTAAATGTCTCTTCATAGAAGAAACCAGTCCAAATTAACCTGGTCATCCTTCAGTGCCTCAGAAACATGCAGGATTCAGCTTTAAGCCAGTAATTCCAAAATTACAAAAGCCTGATTCCCCTCTCTGTTTTTTTTTCATTATGAGGGCATAACCTTTGAAATATGAAAATACCATTTTATAGAACCGTGTGGTAATAGACATTAGCATGCAAAAGATAAAAACTCAATTAAAATGCAGTCAATTGATGCTACAAAACACACCAGAGAGAAAAATGTACAAAGTGAAAGGATCATTTAGCAGCAGTGTGTATGTGTCTGTTTTCAGCTTTGCAAAAGTGTGGGAAGTAGTGATAGCATAAGGGTTTCTCACAGATGAATACAAATGTGGCACCTTTTAACCATTGTACAGTATGTAGAAATGTTGATTTCAGCCTGAGCTTTAAAAATCTTTTCAGATCATTTCAAACAGCCCAGTGTGTTAGTAATTTTGCCATCATTTTGTGAAGTACGTGAGTGATTTTGTGATTCCATTTTAACACCATCAGACAAGGTAATTTGTTCTTCAGAATTGTTCACTGCTGCGATTGCGACTGAACTGAGCTGCATCTCTTTGTCAGAGTGAGTTAAAGAGGTCTTGTGATGAGTGTTTGTCAGCTGGCTGCTAGGAGAAATGGCTGTGAAGTGATTTTTGCTTCCCTGTCAGTCCACAACAAGTCATATCACATTCAGTAAAATCTCCCAATCGAACTTTCTGAAGGACTGACTCAAGTGGAAAAGAGCTTCATCATCTGGCTCATGATGTGTTTAGCCCCTGAGAGCTTGCTCAGGCTGTACACTCTTCCGTTTGGACTGTTTATCATAATGATTACAATTAAGAACTCCAGCTTCAGTAAACAGATCTCTAACCTTCGAAACTTTAATGCAAAGAGGCATTGGCAGGCAAACAGGGAGAAGTCAATCATCTTGAGCCTTGTGTTGCTTTTAATGATGAATATGACACTTCGACTATACAATGGAATGATGAAAATGGAGAAAAGCGCTGCTATTGTCATTGCTACTCTGACTTTAAAAGACACTTTTCTCAGAGCCTGTTTCTTATACCTGTGACCTTGCATGAAAATCAGCAACAATCTGTGCTTTTAGTGTCATTTCAATGTGCAAGAAAAGTCAAAGGAAGCTGGAATACAACTGAACTACTCTTAGCTGCCATTTGGATCTGGTTATAGCCAAACTGAATTTACCCTAGACTCAGCAACACCTCATATCACATTCATGTACATTTTTAGACAGTTCCATATGACATCCATCCAACATTATGTGCCATCTGACAAACTGTGTTCATTAGTTTGCCATGGCGTTGCCATATTTAAAGTCTATTTCTTATGCTGTCAATTTGATGACAGGTAATATTCTAATGTTCTGCTCAGATCTTGATGTACATATGAACAATCAGATATAATTAAAAAAACTGACTTTCAAATGACATTTAATAATGTTTTGATGAAATGGGGCCATTTCAAATTTTTTGACAGCAGTAAATTAAGATTGACTGATGAAAACACAAATATCTTTTTTTCCAAGCTTCAGTAATGTTTTTCTGTCTTTTTTTTCCTCCTGAGTTTATTAATAACGACTTTGAGTTTCTGTTTTAATTTTGAATGATGATGAGCAGCCGCCATAAGCAGAAAATCTTTGTACCCATCTAGACTGCACACAGCTGCTTGACTATTGACAGCAGCCTGTCACTTAATATACACATCAGTGAATCACACTAAACAGCAAACCAGTCAAATGTGGAAAATCATATCATTAGAAGCCTAAAACCTGAAACGAAATAGTTTTTTTTTTATCAAGATTAAAGTCAGTCATAATTTCCTCAAACACCTTATTATTTTCCACATCTAATGGGAGTTTGCATATCGATCTTCTCTAATGTACCACTAGTATTAATAACACTGTCAGAAGTTCCAAATCACTATATGCAGTTAAGCAGAGTTTCCCTGACTTCTGATGGGACATGTTGACTATTATGAGGTTTATGAGGAGTAGCGTTATGTAATAGGCTACCACAGGGTCACTGTTCATGTGAAGAAGTGTGTAGTGGTGCTGCAGTGGGTGGATCAATAAATATGAAAAAATATATAGGGTATCCATTGTAAATCTCACTACAAGCATAAACTATGACTTAGTGGAGAATTACAACTGGAGAGTCAATCCAGTAAGAATAACAGAAGCTGAAACAATTAGTTAAGCAACCAAGAGTGAATTAATGACAATCTGTAATATAACTTCACTTAAATGTTATAGTGATTTAACAAAAAAGAAAAAGCTAATTTTCTTCTATTTGTCACCTTCATTCTCACTTGTATTACTTTTGAGAAGATAATACAAACCTTCAAAAAGATGAGAAAAATAGCTGTCAAAGAGAAAGAATGTAAGATTTTTGATGCCTTTTTTAATGTAAGTTTTTTTTTTTAATTCGTCATGAATTTTGAGAATAAATTGAGAATGTAAAAAAAAAAGGCAGTTTCTTTTGAATTATTTCAAAATTAAAAAAATAGTCAAAATGTCAATGTCTGCTCTTACTTTTCATCATTTTTATCATTCTCATTACAATTAATATATGAATTCATACATCATTGCTAACTCATTACTGATACATCATTACTGAATTCATACATTATTACTAAAACCAAGCCTAATTTAGAAAACAACTATTTGATTTTAAACTGTTTTAATAAAAAGCTGTACTGATTCTGCTGTATGCCTCGTTCGCTACTGTTCAATAAAAGTACTTCACAAAAAAAAAATGTATCCTCCAAATGCAAAATAAAACTAAAAGAAAATATTAGCTCTAACATCCATTGAGATAAATACTGTACAGTAATATGAATGAGATTAGTTGCCTCATTTTCAAGGTTGTGAGTTGAGAATCAAGGAGTCAGTTGTCAAGGCTTGTGGTTGTTTATGGGAGAAACTAACCTCTTAACTTCAAACTATGTGTATTTGTTTTCTATGTGTATCACTAAAAGACAAGCACTGCTGTACAAATATAACAAAGTATAAAATGAATCATTTTACTGGGTAAACCTAATGAAATGTTATAGGAAACAAAAACAGAGTAGGCTAAGAGAGTGAAAAAGATCTTTTTCACTGTGAGAAGCTTTTATCATTCTCAGTTTAAAGTACTGTGATGAATTCACTGGAGCAGAGCTGTTTTTATCCTGCATGTGTCCACACCTGTCTGATCCTGTTAGATCACAACACAACTACTGAGCTGATCAACACTGTAGTCCAGCAGATGGTGAACTGATGACCGTTCATAATGGGGAAAATGAGCATTAAATCACCTGATAATAGAAATTAGATTGGTTTTTACTTCCATCAAGGGAGGCTGCCATCTTTGTTTGAAGTCTGGACACATGTAGTTTCCCTTCAGTGCTGCAGAACTGTTCTATTTAGAAACCTGCAGTCCTCGGTTTAAATGAAGGCCACATCCTCATGTGACGTGAACTTTGTGACACTGTGAAGTCAGTGTTTGTTCTCTCGGTCAGACAGAGGGACGATGTGAGTCCCCTCAATGTCCAGTCCTTGTTCCTGTCCTCTCAGTTATTCCCATGTTCTCAAGTGCAGCTCAGAGCTCCCTTCCAGTCTGTCTTCTGTCAGAGCCAGAGGGCTGGAGCTGCTCTCTGGTGTCCTGTCAGTGTTTGGACCTCAGTTCCCTGTGTCTCATCTCCAACCACACACAGATTGACCTCCATGTTCTGTCCTTCAAACCAGGACAGAACCTCACATCTCCTGCATCACCGCTGCTCAGCTGTCTGCTTTGACTGATTAATGGAGCTTTAAATAGGATCCATCACAGCTGTTGATGCTGGCAGGATTCAACCGCTTTTCAGAACCATGATCCATTTATAAAATTTTCTTCATTCATTGCTTTACAGATTTTGATTATTTTTCTACATTCTGATCAAAATCCTGCACCATTTATTTCTTCATCATAATTGTCTATGCAGATGGTTTATTATGTTTTACTCAGTTTCAAATTAATTTCTTTTTATTTTTTTGTCAATTCTAGGCTTCTTTGTGTTTAGGGCAACCTTCCCCCCCCTCTTTTCTTAATCTCCCTTCATTTCTTCTAACACCTGCTCCTTCATTTCCCACTTTAACTCTTTAAAATGAATAATGGCAGACATGACGTCAAGTCTTAATGACTCACTCAAAATAGTGCAGCAGCAAACTTTGTATGCAACAGGACAAGGCCAGCAGTGCCGAGGCTGCAGGTAAACTCAATTCCAGCTGAGAACCAGACATTGTTGTTAATAGTTCTTTTTAAGTAGTTGCAAAAGCTTGTCAACTCAGCTAATTCATCTGTCTATTGACCTTTGTGCTCACTGTATAGTCTGCGTGTAAAGAAAAGAGACAAAGAGGAAAACGAGAGGGGAGGAGTGGAGAGGCTCTGTCGTTTAAGGTTTTGTCTGTTATTGACTGTGCGTGAATTGGATTCAGCCAAGACTTTAAGTGGCTGCGTCGTAAATCACAGAGAGCCAGTCGACTGCAGCATTTGAAGAGGGATGTTACACGCTTGTGTTTGAGATGTATGGCGTTCTGGGGAGATAACACATTGAAGTCCATCATGATAAATTGCTGTACATGGACTATAACGTGGCGAGAGAGAAGAGTAAGTGAGGGCGGAAGATGTGGCAGAGAAACAGGGACTTAAACTGCTCACTGCAGAGGAAAAAAAAGGCTCCAAGAGATAAAAACAGATTAGAGACAAACAGCAGGGGAGGCGTCATGCTGCGCTGTCCCACCATGCAGAGAAAAGCATTGACTGTTAATCTCATTGTGTTGTTTTTTTCATAGTCATAGTGTTTGCATATGACTTCTGACCTGACTTATCAAGGGCACAAACACTTTTTTCCACTGTTTTTGTTTCTATGCTGGGATTTGGAGTCATTGCTCTAAATCCTCATCTGCTTCTCCTTTTCTTTTCTTTTTGATCATTATTTACAATACGTGCTCCTCATTCACTGAAGCTGCAGAAAAACAATTCTTTACTCACCAGTTAATAACACAGATTTTCTATTTCAGCATAAACTTGTGTGTTGAAGAAGACCCCCAGCAGCTGTAAACAGTCCCAGATTTATTACAAACACACCGCACTGACATCACACACTCTGCCTCCTGCTAGGACTTGAAGTAAAGAGGAATTAAAAGCTTTCAGGCGAGAGTAGCTTCTTTGCTCTTGACAGGTTTTAAAGGAGATCTGTTTGCTATTCATGCTGAATGGCCAGTGGGTACTTATAGTCATTCTCCGTCTTCTCTTCTGCACCATCTTTGCCTCTAACTGTATTCTTGACAGCTTTCAAAGTTGTTCAAAAAAAAAAAAAAAAAAAAAAAAAAAAAAAAAACTCCATAAATGTAAAGTCACCAGTGGATTTAGAGATGGTGGTGTTCTCCCCTTCTGCCTTTGTCCTCCTTCTCCCACATTTTCTCTTTTCCACTTCAACACAAAGTCATCCAGTCTCTGGAGTTCGTATTCACCTTCAGTCTGAAAGAATTGTTTTGTTTATTTTTCTGTTGTTTTTCATCCCTCACGAGAGATGGATGCATTCCAGTGTAGAGGCTGACTTTCATTACTCATTCGCCACACAACCACACACAGATACACACAAGCAGCTGTTGACAATAAACAACTCGCTGGCAAAATTGGCTACACTTCAGTTCTTCTTGATGACTTTTAGCTCACTTTTAACAATGATTTTCCTCAGCTTAGCATTATATTTTTTTACAGTTCTGTCCAAAACACTTATAATTGCTGTATATTCTCCTGCTAATCAAGCATGAGGACGTTGACACTCTGCTCAGAATATAACCAAGCCCTCATCTCACGCCTGACTGCAGGCCAGCCCCCCCCAAAGCTTCCATGCCAGACAGAGCTGGCACACATGCTATCTCAGGCTGGCATGGAGCAGACCCTTTCAGCCTCCGTTCCTACAGGAGGAATCAGATAATTAGTCTCAAACAGAAGAGACAGAGAGTGCTCAGCAGCTGAATTGGCTGGAGTGAAATTGAGCCAGCTTCCCTGTCTCCATCCATCCATATTTACTTTTCTGTGATTTATGCCTTCAACCTAATGACAGTGTTCTGTGTTTAGTGCTAATTGTCTCCTTTCTCTCTCTCCCTCTGTCTTTCTCTCTGGCTGGTTTTTGGGTGTTGCCGTCTTATGATCTACTCCATCCTGGCTTGCCACCTACTGTGTGTATGTGGATCTTCAAATACAGGTAAAACTAAGTGCACATACTGGCAAAATAGTGATATTTAGGTCTACTATATTTGATTAAGTAGACAAAAAATGGATCAACAACATTAAGGTCATACGTGCATATCAAATGCAGGGAAATCATATATTCTTTATGTAGAAACCATTGACTTGCAGCTTCACAGATCAGACTTACTATTCATCCTCTGGCTGCAGATTTGAAGATATAAAGAAAACACTTTTCCCTCTTTCTTGCACACACACAATGCTGTCTGTTCATGTAAGGATAGAAATGGATGTGTCCTTTTGTTGTGTTTAATTTTGTTTTGCTAGTTTTAGTAAATAAGTATGTGTTTCCATTAGGGCCAGTCATTTCCCAAAACATACAGACATAATTGATCATCTCCAACATTTTTGCTAAGTTCAAAGTATTCAAACTGAAAAGTTCAAGTCATCCACTTACTTTAAACGTGCGTGCTTTTTGATTACCATTACATGTCTGCATTCATTACTCGCTATTAAAACAATGTTTTATCCTTGAACTAATCTTCACAATGGAGGTAAACAGTACCTTCCATCTGTAAGGTTCCATGTTGGACATATTTCCCATGAGCACGTAGTTCTGATTGAATGACTGGTAATCCACACAGAGCACCACACAATATTTCTAGGGTAGGAGTAGGAAATTGTAATTAGTATTCTGCTATTGCTTTATATAGGTTAGCTTAGCAGATAGCCAACAATAGATAATTAAAAGGCAGACCTAGGAAACCTAAAAAAGAATGCAGGGATTTTAGTCGAGATTTTTCGGAATTTTCTCTTTCAAAAACATGATGTCAAACTAAATATGGAATTACTAATTTAGTTAATTGATTAACTAATTTAATTACACAGGAATATAACTCAATATAGCAATCACATAACAGGAAATAAGAAGCTACTCTCATCACCTCAACATCACATCCCAAATTTGAGCTAGTCTCAATTAACAACTATCGCTTCAAATTATCTATTCTGCTAGGAAAAAGACAAATATAGAAAGACAACATCAAGTTAGCAATTTATACAGTACCATACAATGCTATACTTACAGATGTGGCCCTTCAGAGGCTACTAAAGATGAAAAGTGAGGTGGATCTTCAGCATGTGCTCTCAGCAGTCAGCAATGAAGAAAAAGGCCTAATTAGGCGGGGGGAGAGAGGGGTTAAAACAAGGTAGCATATGCAGAAAAAGGACAGAAGACTAAGAGTGATCCAAATTATGTAAAATTTAGCGCTAAGAGTGGAAATGCTTGTAGGTTCACTGACTTCAATGCTGCATATTCTACTACTCTATTCTACCAGCATGCACGTCTCCCAGCTTGAGTTCAACACAGGGTAATGACATGTTCATGTGCTCTTGCGTAGCTGAACTCGTCCTTGACTCCAATATCTGATTACTTACTTTCACTATAGAGTATACAAACACCATGGTTTATGTGTGCAAAGCTATGTGGCAGCTGAATAAGTGCAAATCAGTGTGAATTCTGCAAAAGAAATGACTTTAATTAGCTGATAGTTATAACATCATGTTACCAAATCTGTTGCAGTAATTTTAGTCAATTTTTGATTAATTTGTCAATTCCACTCTCTTTGAACTAGCTTTAGTGAAAAACATAAAGTTCTGTAGATTCAGACATATTCAATGAGTTTCAAGCACCAGCACTGACTGTAATGTGTTGTACTGTACTGTACTGTACTGACATGTAAGTTGCTGTAATTACCCTTACATGATTTTGGATGAATGAGTATAACTATGGTAACATGTCTTCAGTTATCTTCCACTGACAAGCCATGGCATTATCTCACCTCATGGTGCACTAATTCAGTGATAGATGAACCACAGGCATGTACTCTTATAATAGCTCAGTGCTTTACTGAAAAGGAGAAAATTATAAATCTGTTGTCCATTTACTCTCAAGAAGTGTCTCAATACTGTAGTTTCACAAACACATGTAATATGTTTTGTACACCGCAGTGGCTTTGATAGCAAAGTCAGGCAGAATCAAAAACCAGGGGATGTGGTTTAATTATCATTCAACTAATGTACCACAAGTGAAAATAAGCACGTTACCATGAGGACACAGATCGACAAATGTAGAGTTTAAGCTACAATTTTCACTTGTCCTTCTCAGAACAGATATAGTCCTTTTTTAATCAATCCAGCTATCTATAAAGCACGTTTTAGATCAACTACCTATCCCTGGCTTTCCACTACTTTCATTTCTTCTTTACTTCTCTTATTGTATAAACTAAAATCAGCTAGGCTCTAATAATAATATTTATAGTAATTGGGATATTAACAGAAACATATGACTTGTGGAAGAAAGGGATGTTCAACTACCTTCTCTTTTTTAATGTTCATCTTAAAGTGGAGAATATTAATTTAAGAATGTTCATAGAGAGTTTATATACATTTATATTGATAAAACAATAGATCCAAGGAGGTGTGATTATCTTACATGTACTAAAACTGCACATTGTTGGACTGATTACTGTGTGAGGGTGTGTCAACATTATGCTTCATCAACTGAAACCTTTCTGGCAGCTGTAACATCTCTGAATACTTTGATAAAGTGAACACTGGTGCCACATTTACCACATCTAATAACAAATTACAAACTCTTAAATCTAATTTGACCACATTCATCTGACTGTGTATTGTGCTGCGCTTGTTTCCAGTGTGTGTTGTTGCCAGTATTTTTCCACCCCATGCAGTGACAGCCATATGGTTAGAATGTTAGTGTGATGAATAGTGTTTCATTTTCAGCTACACTGGGTTAGAGAGAATCACCTTCCATTCTACTCATCCAGTCCAAACTGCACTATTACATTTTTTTATAATATTACCAGAATTAAATGTTATCTTCCTATAGGTCTTGCTAGGTTTCCTGTATTTACTCTATATAATTATTGTAAATTCTTGGTGCTTTGTTGCTTATTGTCTCTTTCTCTTTGTTTTGGGGATATTGCCATCCGTCCTGGTCCATCCTGCACCTTTGTGAAAACAGGTAAAATGTGTAGTCCTGCTAGTCCTGCACATTCACGTGTCCTGCTACACGTGAATGTGATTGCATCAGTGTGTTTGTCACACCATACACAATAGAAGGGTTTTTGACAAAATTTATTAATGGAATACAATCATTGTTACTGGCTTTACCTACAATATACTTGTCATGAAAGTCAGGTTCAGAAATGTTGATTTGTCATTGTGTCAAGGCTTTTCCTTTCACCACAAAAAATCATTATGTCACATTATGTGCAACATTAAATATTCAAGGACTAAATTTTTTTTGCCATGACATTAGGGGCAGCATGCAACTCTTGGTAATAATAAAAATAATAATATGACGTGCTGTGAATGCATTGATGGGTGATGAGGTTGACCTTATATTCAATTCTGTCAGATATGGGAAGCCACTGAAGTGAGTGGAAGATTGGTGTGATATGGTCGTGTTTCTGTGCTCCCATCAGCATCCTTGCAGCGCTGTTCTGGATGTGTTGTAGTTTTTGAAGGTTCTCACCAGGGATCCCAACAAGGAGGGCATTGCTGTAGTCCAGCCTGGTGGACATAAAGGCCTGGACTAATTGCATTGTCTGACAGGTGAAGAGTGGGGCGGAGTTTGGCAGTGTTTTAGAGGTGATGCAGAGGTATTTTATATGGGTGTCAGAGTTAAGCTGACAGTCGAGTCAAGGTTGATGACTGATGAGGAAATGGGGATGTTGTGGCCAGAGAAAGTGATGCTGGTTATAGGAGATGACTGAATCTCTTGTGGGATGCCAACCAGGATTGCCAGGATTGTTTTACATCTGTTCAGCTGAAGAAAGTTTTGTCTCATCTGCACCTTTGTCTCCTTCAACCAGTAAGATTTTGGGGAGTGGAAGATGATGGTAACAGTGAAGCTGTAGAGCAGGGGTGTCAAACATACGGCCCGCGGGCCGGAACCGGCCCCCAAGGAGGTTTGATCAGGCCCGCAGGATAATTTAAAAGTGGAAAAAATGCACAAACGACATGGAATTCATATTTTTAATAAGATGCAATTCGTGGATTGTCAACTAGGGGGCAGTGTGGCGCTGTGGCGCGCTCAGTGTAGAAGAAAACAGCGGTGTTTTTTTTTCAACAGCGGTCTCTGGTCTCTACCAACACCCTCATTAGCCAAAATGTCATTATCCAAACGGAGAAAAGTAGATAAGGAGTGTAGAATTTTCAATGAAAAATGGACCACGTCATATTTTTTTACAGAGATGCGTGGGAAACCTTCGTGCTTGGTGTGTTTTCAACAAGTTTCGGTATTGAAGGAATATAATATTCGACGCCACTACGAGACTCATCACAGCGAAAAATATGACGGCTTGCAAGGACAACTGAGAAGAGACAAGGTCGACAAATTGCTGGCGGGTCTGAGGAAACAGCAGTCAACTTTCACCCAGAGCCGAGAAGTCAGTGAAGCAGCAGTAAAAGCCAGCTATCTAATTGCTAGCGAAATAGCATTAGCATCATACCATACATTGTATGGTATAATTTTAATGGTCCGGCCCACTTGACATCTACCGAGGCCATATGTGGCCCACGATGTGAAATGAGTTTGACACCCCTGCTGTAGAGGGTTATGAGTCTGCTTTCAGGTACAATTGTGTGTTGTCAGCATAGCAGTGGAACGAGATCCCATAGCATTTCATGACATGACAAAGAGGATGCATGTATATTGTAAAAAGGATGGGATCGAGACCTGACCCCTGGGGGAACCCACAGGTATGTATGTATTTAAGGTGCTGTTTTGGTTCTGTGGGCAGGATGGAAGCCAGACAGAAATTTTTCAAAGACATTGTTATGCATGAGGCTATCCTGGAGGTGAGCAACAACTACTTTTTCCAGTACTTTGAAAAGAAATGGAAGATTAGAAATAGTCCTGTAAATGGCAAGAACATCTGGATCAAGGGTGGTCTGACTATAGCAGTTTTCAGAGCGGATGGGATGTAGTGAGCTAGGAGGGAGAGGGTTATTACACTGGTGATCAGGGGACTTGAGTAAATTGAGTAAATTTCATAAAATTATTACACTTCTCTTGTGTAATTTCTGTAGGTGAGGGAGTTCATGGTTTAATAAGATCATTGATGGTTGAGAATAACTGAATAATAACTGGAATTTCCATGGCTGTTGTATTATTGTTAAAAGTTTTATTGTTGAAATTCCCTGCCTCTGTAGCTGATGAGAAGTCTGTATGAAGAAATTACTGGAGGTCAAGTATTGTGGTTTCTGGGTTAATGTTTTTCAGTTTTCTAAAATGACTTTAGTTTGGGCTTAATAAGAGGAGCCAAGAGTGACAGTTCCATAGACAGGGCCTTGTGATCAGACAAGGCCCTGTCAGAACCAGTGATGACCAGGTCAAGAATGTGCCCCTTAATGTGGATGGGGACATTAACAAGTTGTCTGACATTAAAGCAGCCCAGTTGTTGGAAGAATTAAGCTACAAATCAGCAGGAAGGATTATTTACACGGATGCTCATATTTTCAAGTAGTATAATGTTGGCAGATGTACAAAATGGTAGGATGTACATCTCAGAGATGAAGGAAGGGTTATGTTTGGGTGGAAAAGAGAGGTTTGTTTTTAAATGCCAGGCATTTGGAAGAAGATATCTCAGGTAAAGAAAGAGGAGACAAATCCAGGTCATTGTGGTAGATGACAGCCAGACCACCACCCCGATCTGTGCTGTGGGCTTTCTGGAGGTAGCAATAGCCAGAAGGACAGGTCTCATTTAGGACAGAGAAGACATCTGGCTGGTGCCAGGTTTCTGTAAGGCACATTAAGTCTAAAAATTTGTCCAGAATGTGTTCACGTAAGAGGCAGGATTTCTTTGTGAGAGACTATGGATTAAACAATTCAATTTTGATACTGGAGGAAGTAGTGAGTCAGTATGCAGTGGAGCAGTGACGCAGTAGACTAAAGTCAGCTCTACATTTCCTACCATGCTCTGTGTATTTCACTATAATCGGTCTATCTGTGATTATGACAGGTATGTGGGTGGGATAATAGTTGCTTTGGCCTAGGGACAGCACTACCACACCAAGAGATACTGGTATCTGAAATTACAGAAGTTAATGACAGCTGGGGCCTGTAGGAGGAGTTATTGCAAGCAGTACTCAGGGATGTTTCTGAAGAGGAAGAAGGAAGACCTGGACAGTGTGTGGCAGTGACATGCAGTCAGTGGAGGCCGTGCCTCACCTGCCATTATGGAAAGAAAAAAATGTAATATGAAATAATAAATGAAATGGTTATATTTATCCAGTGATTTGTACTATAAAGAAATTTTCCATTTAACTTCACTGTTTTTAAATTATGTTTTATTCAAAATCGCCAAATTTTCACATTAACCGTTCAAATACTGAGAAGAGAAGGGCGGTGAGGCAGCGCTCAGCTGAACCTCACCATGTTTTTGTCAGCAACTGTATGTGTGTAACGTGTTTCTTGTGCTGGAGTAATAATAAAACGGCTGCGAAGAGGCACGTGGTGAGGCATGCACTTCTCCTGCCTCATTGTAGGGGGCACTAGTGATCCCTGGGGATTCTTCTTGTGACTCCATGGCTGCAGAATAAGCGACACCAAGTGACACTTTACAGTTGGCAAGTCAAGTGCAGCCATCCATTTATTTTTTCTTCCCGCCTAGCCTTAGTTTTGGTGCATTTACACTGAAAGCGACCAGAGCGACCACAGCGCCGGAAGTCATTATTTCTCTATGGAGAGATGAAACAGAGTGAATTCAGAGGCAGTGAAGCGTCTTGAGCGACCAGAGCGAAAAAGAGAAGTTAAAATCCAGTTAACTTTATGGCAATGAGCTATGACGCGGTTCGGCGAATTCAGCGAAAACCAATCAGAATGTTTAAATTTACCAACGTCCCACAGTCAGGTGGGTTCGAGGGAACAAGCCGCGTAATTTCCGCGTAATAAAGTGCCTAGATCCCAGGTCCCAACCCAAGTCTGTTCTGCTATAGAGATCACATCATGTTAAGATGATGACACAGAAGTGATAAGTGTGAGTATTTATAGATAGTTTGTCCAGGATTCTAGCACCTGGAAGGCAGTGAATAATTGCACTGGCAAAGGGGATTCTGTGGACGATTGAGTCCCCTACATTGAGAGGTGGGCAGGAAAAGGGGATGGGAGATGAATGCCCTCCCTGCACCGATGGATTCTGATTGAGCTGGGCCGAAGATGATGGTGTCCATCAGTATCTCGGCCTCACGGATCTGGCACAGGGAGGAGATCTGACTTTCCAGCTCGGTGAGATGTGTGCAGTCAAAACAGGATAGAAAGGTGAGTGGAGCCATCGTTGAGCCAAGGTGGAGTGCTAAGCTAAGGCTCCTCCAGAAACAATGCTTAAACAGAGTGTCCTCTTTAAGGACACTCTGTTTGATGTGAGATGTGCAGCAGTGTTTCCAGCTGGGTGGTACAGGACAGCCTAGCGTCCAGCTGAATGCCATGTCATTTTGTTACTTGTTAACACGAGTCATAATAAAAGGCATGTAGATGCAGTTCTGGCTCAAGCTGCTGTGGTTATTAATGGGTTTTTGATGCCTTGGCTGACACTGCTGTGCTTGCATACCTATGAAATGTTTGTCTCAGATTGTTGGTACCACCGTGTGGCACTTCATAGCTTCATGTAATGGAACGTCAGGATAAAGAGCACATCTGACATAGTTTCACGTTAAAAACAAGTTTGATCTTATATATATATATATATTTCTATGAATCAAAGGTGATGGTGTCATTTCTGTTGCTGAGGGAGGAAATAATGATTGCTGGGTCTGTAGGGCAGTTAGGAATCCACTCTTAGCTCACCACTAACTAACAGAGACAGTCTATACCAGTGATGCAGTAGTACTAGCTATTAAGAACCAAAATAATCCACAAATCCTCCCATATGACTGCTGAAAATTGTGCTGATGCACTTGGAGCAGTTTTAATGTGTATGTGGATATTTCCCAGTTGATAATCATAATTATTTGGCAGTGAAAAGATAACGATTTCTACACTCCACTCTCCACTCACTTTCTGTCTGAGTCAATCTGTTTGATACTTTCACATCATGCGCTTTTGTTCAAACAGTTAACAAATTAATTTTGCTTCTGGCCACTTTGTTCTCTTAGTCTAATTGTTTACTTCAGTTTATTTCTGTTATTTCTGCCGGCTGTGATCAGGAGAGCCAGTTCATGTCTCCGCCATTAAAATCAATGCGTATGCACAACAGTATTTATAGTACAGAAGTACAATAGAAATTATGTTATACAGTGTCTTGTTTACATGCCCTACAGTGAGCAATCAAAACAAAGCACTCTGAAAGCAGCTTTTCTAAAAATCAATGGACTCGCATTAAAGATGTAGCATCTTTATTGGCTTACAGCTTTGCTTTTGAGTGAAGGGATTATTTTGCCATTCTGCTAAAGAAATTATTGAACAGCATAGGATGGTTAGCTACACATTTATATAATACATGTTTACCATGAAACGTACTATAGCCCATATTCCATCCTAGTGAAACCCACATAATTTAATTGTTTCATATCTGCCCAAAGTGTCATTCCTGAGTTGTTTTGGCACTCGTATTTGTGCCTCCTTGAGTTTATTTTTTATTTTTTTTTAGAAAATGACCAGCTGTGTATAGTTGTGTTCTTGCCAGCTCTTCCAGTGACAGCCATATGGCCAGCGTGTTTGTCACACAGTCACCTTTGTCACATAATAACCTTTAGATGGGTTATTTTCAGAATTTCTGAGTAGTGAGCAACCAACAGGTGTGGATGAGGGAAAAGGGCGAGACAGAGAAAGTCAGTGTTGCATCTGTATACTATGTATTGTTTCATATATAACATCCTCCTCCCCAAAGCACAGCCCCATTTGACATATGACTTATGACAACTGAAAAGACATCTTGGAACTGGTAATCTGACTTTCTTGTTGGATACTGTAGGCTTTTTTTTTTTTTACACAAAACTTCATCTTCTTTACAATTCAGTTCTCACTCTCTCTCTGCATATATTCCATATCTTCACGACTGCACTCTACCTGCAGTCTTACCAAGAACTGCACGCACTGCACTACACTGAATTCACACTCATACTTGTCCCATGCTTTTGCTCTGCTGCTGTAATAAACCTACTATTCTGTGAACCTGAGTAGCTTTCTTCAGTCTGTCAGTTCTTCTCGTTGCAGTATGTGTAGTATGAATTCAGGCTGTGTTCAGCCATGACAGTGAACACAGTTTCTTCTCCCAGCTTGTCAGAGAGCTGCTGATGCAACACAGTGGTTTAAGATTCCTCATATTCAATCTGCCCCCTGCAAAACAATCGAGCTTTTCCAGGACTGTGGCAGTGGCACCCAAGGAAGCTCATTCACATTGCAAATTAATTCACTCTGAGCTCCCATGGGGAGTGGCTGTGCTTCTACATTGATAGGATAGTTTCTTGTATCTGCATGTGTGTTTCTTCTCCATAAAAGATTTAATGTGTCTGTTTGGGTTCACAGTTAAGGTCATTTGAGGCATATGTAGCACATTCTGTGTGTGGACGTGTGTGGGTGGTACATCTACTAGCACTCATCTACTCAGCACCCTGAAGCACTCAGACCACACTACTGGCCTCTTTCTTTCAGTGATGGTTTTATTTATATTAATGCGTACCTTATTGTTAGAAATATTGTCATTTATTTTGAGCCATATGTTATGTAAGGCATTTTTAGTGGAGCAAAAAAAAAAAAAAACAGATACTAAGAACAATGCATATCTATCTACTTATCTAATCTATGCACATTTTACTGCATGACAAATGTATTTGGTTTTGGTTTGGCAGACATTTAGTCACAGTACTGTGCACCTGCCAGTCTGCCCACCTGCTTATGCATATAATGTTCTTACTGTTCACTTAAAGGGACAGGTGTACATGAAGCTGTGCCACATGTAATTAAGGAGGCTGTCCATATGGTTACTGGTTACATCTTTACATGGCAGCGGAAGGAAACAATGTCCTCAAACATATAGAAGTCACACATTTTTTTTACAGTTTGATTATATTTTCACATTTTGATTTTATTTTACAGATTGCGGCGTGGTCTAGAGACGCATACTTGAACAACTGGTAGATAGAACCTGACCTTTCCTCTAATGCTGCAAGCTGGTTGCCATCTTTGGCTTTTAGTGGAATATCTCAAAAATATGGAGTGGGCCTGATAGTATTTGTCTAGTGTTTCAAAAGGTCAAAATTTTAATGTGTCCAGTATGTCTGTCTATGACATAAATATCTGCAAAACCTTAGATTTTTAGATTCTTTTTAGATTCTTTCAGTGGATTTACACCAGATTTAACTGTCAGCACATGATAAATGTCATACCTGCTCAAGCACATCAGCATGTTAGAAACACACAGCCTCATAGGAAAGCCAGTATCCCCAGTTGTATTAGCACTGCATAAAAACAACAGTGATTTATTCATGTATCAAAAACTCTCATATTATTTCTATTTAACTCTGTTTCATTCTATTATATTATTTATCATTACTATTGTTATATTATTTTGTAATTTAGTCTTTGTGGCTCAGTCGAGTTCTCCATATTTATTTTATAATTGAGCTGCTGCAACACCAACATTTTCTCCAAAGGGATCAATGAATCAACGACTCATCTTTATAATGCACGTTTAAATGTGTCTAGCTTACTAAATTTAGCATCGTTTCCGGATCATCGTTTTATTTTTTGATCCAAGTATCTTTGACAAAAAACGAAAAACAAGCAAGAACCCTAGTAAGAACCTTTTTTGTGAAAAATTTGATATGCAACATAGTTAAGATCAAAAGTTACGAGCAAAATATTGTACACACTGGATGTATTTACATTAAAAAAAATCAGAAGCCTCTCACTTTCATAGAAATCTTTTCTGTTATTTGCTGCCTGCCAGTCTGATTGTGAATGTGTGGCTGATGTTAAGGTTGACTTCCTCTCCCTGACCAACCTTGAGTGCAAGGTTAACATTGATCGACTCACAGCTTCATTGGTTGTAAACATACTTGGTTTGACACACATTCATGTGCAAAAGCACAGATGCACACAAACATAAGCATGCACATGCACTTCGATCAAATTCACCTTTGTTATCAGCAGAGCTGAGAGGTGCACATTGTTAAATTTGCCCTTATCACAGCAGTATTGTGGACAAGGTTCTGAGCCATAGATTAAACGTCATTATTTAATGAGAGGCGAGTAGGATGGATGCAGCATGTAATTAGAACGACACGTTTACTGCTCTGATATATCCATCACCCGTAGACTGAGGGCGGGTGTTTGTCTGTGCCTGCTGTGGGTTTTCACTTCTAATGCTCAGATGAGTGCGAGTATGCGAACATTAGGCACTGCTCATCAGTCTTCAGATAAATCTGTTTGTATCACACAAGAACACCCCTTCCCCCACACACATACACACACACACTTTGATTCTTATTTGGAATCCCACTCCTCTAGGCAATATGTCAAGTATTAGAGAGGTAGAATTCATGTAGTGTTGTGCAGATTGGGCTCGTGAGCTCCCGTGGGTTGCTGGTAGAATATGTTAATGATCCTGTGGTTTGGTAATAAGGATGTCTTCAATGACTAATGGAGGGAGTCACTCTCTATTTATCTCTGTTTTCCCATCTCTGTTTTTTTTTTTTTTTGCCTCCTTCTCATTAACTTTTAAGACACACACACACACACACGTTCATAAAAGAGTCTGGGTGGATCATATTTATCAGGGTAAAATGTGACATATTAGGCACAAACATAGAAAAAAATACCCCGGCCTGCATATTTGCGCGCGTGCGCACACACACACGCACACACACACAGAAAGACAGAATTGGATTGATATCAAGTTACAGTAAGACTGCAGCACAAGGCAAATACATGATTTGTTGGAATATACTGACATCTAGTGGTCACTGTGTTTTGCAGCACTGATCAGTAGTGACTAGCTAATAATTATTAACAGTGTAAACAACAACACTTTTAAAATATATATTGTAAAATAAAATACTTGGAGGTGATGATGCAGTGATATTAAGGACAGAAATCCGTAATCCAAATTCTGCTTGTATACCCATTTAAGTATAGATGCAGTATGACTACCATATTTAAATGTGCCAAGGAAAGACATCAAGACAAGATATTGTTCCCCAAAGTTTTTACAGTAATGAAAGGATATAATAGAGCATTAAATTAGTAAGCAAAGCACATACTATACTCACCTTTTACTCATGAGCTGCAACGTCTTTGTCATTGCTGTCTGAATAACTAAAATATCCGATAGGCACCATGTTTCATACTGGTTGAAGAGACCATCAGCTGCAATAGCAGTCGCCTTACTTACTCCCAGCATGGAGATCAGATAACTTTTAACAACAAACACGCTTTTCATCAGCCCGCCCTCGCCATTGCTGGTTCTTTGAGGTCATTGTGTGTGTGTGTGTGTGTGTATGTCTGAAGTCCAACAATTTTATGGAGATTTACAGATGCAGTGCTAGTTAAATCTGTTAATGCATGCAAATGTCATAAAAATATTTATAAATTCAGTTGTTTCAGATGTGTCTGCAGGAAAATTAAAACACACACACACACACACACACACATTTGAAAGCCTAGATATGGAAAAGTCTCTTAACTTCAGATCATACAGGGGAAATTTTGACTGGTTTGAATAAATAATAGAAACACAGACACAACGCGGTGACCTTGCAGCCTTCATTAAAAAGTAAAAATTTGAATTTGAACTTCTCTTCTGCACAAATGTCTAAGAAAATAATTTATAGTACGTGTCAGTTGTACACATTTAACAGGTTCAGTTCTTTAACTTTGCCACACCCTTTGTCAGACCTTCACATTTGTTGAAAAGAACACAAACTATGTATCCTGCATATGTTGAGTCGTGGAACTGGAAATAACCTTTCAGAATATAGCTAGAGGTAAAAGTAATTGGCAGTAACTGGTAACAAATAACAAGCAACGTACTGTAAAAGAAATGTTTAGTTACTGTAATAACTGTATTATTTGTGGTTACTGTTATAGGGTTTTTACTTCAAAAGTAAACACAGTGGTTTAGTGTATTATTGGTTACAGTTAACACTGTAACAGTAATGCCTTACGCCCTCTAGAAGAGTGTGGCAGTGTCACTATCTGCATGGAGTGTGCTGTCTATTTTTCTCATTTTACTACTTTTCTTTAGTTTACATTTCCAGCCATTTCATCAATGTTTTTTTCCCGCATTCTCTAATCATACCAAATAACCGATGAGGTCAGAGTAATTGGTGTGAAACTGTACTGCTGGAGGAGTGTAATTTCCCGCTTTACATATTTGTCCTTCACAGTGTACAAACAGTAAATCACTGAGGATTCCACAGTATTGTTTACAGTGTATGTTTGTGTGTGAGTCTTAGTTACCAATGTGTGAAAAAGGTTGTGTTGCTCTAAGGTCTTATGGCAGGATGACTTGATCTAACTTATCCACACACGCATACACACAGGGATAAAGTCACAAAAAGTGTAACATGATATACACACAAACAATAGCGTGTGTCATCCTCTTCCTGTAGTCTGTGTGTAGTTGTGACTGTGTACCAACACACTGCAAATCAGTGGTAATCAACCCTCTTAAGTATTTGACAGTCTAATTGTAGCTTTGGTGTTGAGTGGATTTAATACGGCAACTCTGAGACCACATTATTAGCAAACCACTGTCATTAGACATCAGTGCTAGAAACACAGGCAGTCTACCTGTTGCTCTGGCTTTATGCAAATAGTCTGCTGCTGCTGACTCTAATCAAGGCAGTCAGCTGAGATTGCAGGCAAACCCCGTACATCCAGATCAGAAATTGTTTTCATTTGTTAAGGATATCACCAGATGGGCATGTAAGGTCAGACTCAGTATACATAAATTGATTTTTAAGCCCTGATGTTATAAACTTATATACATCTCAGCATAAAGAAAAACCAGCAGGTCCAGAATGTCTTATAAGTAGTCATTTACGAACAATATATAAAGATCATCTTCTTTATTTGTTTCCCTTGATGTTAAGAAAGATGATGAGGATGGTTTATGTAATAAACACAATGGGTGCTGGAATATGATCTTTATTTTTTAATCTAAATTGTAGCTGCAAATGAACTAAGACTGTTTTTCTCCATCCTCAGTGACCCATCTAATGGTATTTAATCTGTGCGGATACTAAAATGCCACTCCTCTTCTCAATAGAGACCTGGGTTGTTTGTCACTTCAGTGCATACAGTGGATTAATCCATGTCCTGCTGCCTCAGTCAGGGCGTGCAAGATACACAACACTTCCTCCAGCTGCGTCCTCTTTAATGCTAAAAAAGGCCGCAAAGAAGTCCGATTTTTATTCTACAGTCTAGTGTCAGTCACTTCTTTTCACGGGCTTTGGCTTCACTGCTCCTCCTGGCAGATAAAAAAAGACCTTGCATCTTATGGGGACTCCTGAAAGCAATGCTGCATTGATTTCCCTGATCCAGAGGGATCATGTGCCAGTGCATCGCTGAGAACAGACCCAGTCAAGAGCTAGGCGAGATGAATGAGAACTACTCACTTTGCATTATTAGAAATTTAAATTGCTGCATCTCCAACAGGAACAATTTCTTGAAAGTCTTTGAGTAATGTCATTTGGAAAAAAATAAAATAAAAATTTGAGTAACAGCGGAATATCGGTTCAAATTTCAGTTGTCCTTTGGTCTCTGCAGTGCTTCTTGCAATTATTAGAAGTGGCTACTTCCTTATTTTCTTTATAATATAGAAAAAAACTGGCCCAGTCTTTAAGCACAAATAAATTCAGTTGTTGAGCATGAGTGCAAAGACGAAGTCACAGATATTAGAATGTGTTTTCTTCAAGTGAATGTCCTCAAAATATTTTGGAAATGTCAAGTGTGCTTGCACTGTGTTTGTGTGTGTGTGTGTGTGTGCGTGTGTGTGTGCACGTGCGTGTGCATGTGTGTGTGTTCACACATGTGAATGCCAAGGGCCCTGACTCTCAGTGAGATGTGACCTGCTGCAGGCTTCCATTTGCACCGCACAGATGAGAGTGTACACACTACTCATTAGACACAGCTCAACAGGATTCTTTGAAATCTCGCTGTCACAGTCACACACACACACACTCGTGCATGTGCATGCACACACACACACACTAACACCTACGATGCACTTAGTGCTTCTCTTTCTCTCTCCTCTCTCTGATGTTTCTATAGCAACAGCAGACATACCCAGAAGTAGGAGAAGAGGAGCAGTTGTATCGAGAACCCACAGCCAATTAAAAGACCCAGTCAAAATATGTGCACAACAGCAGTCAGGAGTTTGTCTGCACCTTTATTTATCTCTGTATCATTGCCAAACCATATGGGAGATAGAAGTTATAGTAGCACATAGAGGCAAAGGCAACTAAAATATGCTGCATAAATTAAAACTGATGGCATGAGCCACATAACCTGAAGTAAAAACTGAAATAAAAACTCAGTGGACACTTTATGAGGTGCACCTGCTCTTCAATGCAAATTGCAGCACAGCTTGAGGCTGTAGCTCAGTACAGAGTGAGAGAGGACCATACTGAGAGGATGACAGTTTGACAGCTTTGGAAGTGATTCTTGCCCTATGTACTGTATCTACTGTGTTGCCTGTCCAGTAAATAATGTGTTGTGTGTGATGATAAGACTCAGAGCCCAGCCACTGACTGTTTCATGCAAAATACATGTCTAGTGGCTCTGTAATTAGCACATTGAACAACAACCATGAATATTAATGCAGTTACAAGTGAATGACAAAACTGCACCTCATGAATTACACATGACTTCACTGTTATATAACTCCATATATTCCAGTCCTGCTATTCCAACGAAAAGTACTTGAAACAAAATGTTGGCATTAGTTTGGCCTGTGGTTGGCTGTGTGATTTATTGGCTGGCTGGTGTAAAGTACTGGACACTACTGTCAGATACACTAAACCACAATGAACTCCCTGAAGTTGTCAGGTTTATTCATATTCAGAACCTATGTGTTAATATTTTGTGTAGCCTATTTGTGAAAAGTAGCTCTAACACCTTATGCTTGATGCTCCCAGAGATCTCCAGCAAACTCAGATAAAGATCGTGTTTCCCCAACTTACTTTTCAATTGTCTCCCACAAGTGTAAAATATTGAGGTTGCCAACATGTGCAGGGCAGATGGAATAGTAGTGCTTTTTAATTAATTCCACTCAGAGGAGGCTTGGCAGACACAGCAAACAGACATTTTAAACGTGGACCTCACTCAAAAACTAGTTTGGCAGCATATGGATGTGAATGGGTGATCGCTGCCTGTATAACTGCAGCATCGAAACAACAGGGAGCAGCTGGAGATAAATATGGCAATGTTGATTAAATGTGGATATGAGCTAAACTAATAAATAATGGGAGCCGTTTGTTCATATGTTTGGTAGATGTGTCTGTTCAAATACAGCAAGAAGTACAACACATGTTTTAGTGCACATGCACAGTGACACATGTACGGGCGCGCACGCGCACACACACAAACACACAATGGAGTACAGTGCAGCTGGGGTCTGCCAACATTTGTTGTGGTCCATAATTCTGTAATTTGCTCGTTTGTTCGCTCCCTGTTGAAAACAGTTATCTCTGCAGGGTAGCCCATGACATTTTCTTTTGGAGATGGAAAACAAGCACTGTCTTCACATGCTTCCTGTTCCATTATGTCCCTCTAAGATCCTTTGCAAACCATGTCCCAGTTCACCTCACTGCAGTGAATAACAATGTGTTGTTATGTAGGCATGTCTCAATTGATTTAGTGCCATTTCACTGAGCCTCAAACCACTGGCCTGACCCACTGAGTGAATGAACATACAACTCGGAGGACATGCTTTCCTAAATGGTTCTTTAAATGTTAAGTTATGTATCTTCACAGAATGGAAAAGAAGCAAGTTACAATGTGAGACAGTGGCCATTACAAGTAATAGTGAAAAGTGAAATCACAATACTAAAGACATTATTATAGTATTGAAAATGGTCACCATAAAACTATCAATAATAAAATGTCATAATTTAGCCTAACTAGGTTTGAAAAAGATGTGACATCCTTCTAACCTCTGCGTAATTAGAGTATTTTATTCTTTTAAAAATAATCGCCTGCCGGTCAATTCAAACAGGTTCACGTTTCCTCCTCATTTATTTGTCTGTGTGATTTTGCTAAAAATTGCAAATGAATTTGGCAGAAATTTGGTGACCATGTCGCCTTTGGCAGGTTTACTACATTTTGATACTGATTCAAGTCTGGGATTCTCATCATCAAACAATTATCAGTCTTTAGACAGAACATTTTTGTTACTGCATACATGTGGTGTTGTGTGGGAAATCTGCCATCTGGGGCTGTTTATATTGGCAGCCAAATAGAATTTCATCCGCATATTTTGTTCCATGTCAGAAAATCAGACAAGCAACATCATTTTATGGAAACTTTAACATTTAAATTTCAATTGTTTTACTATTATCCTTAGTTGTTTCTCTTCCATTCTATCATTGTTAAAAATGCAATACTTGCTATAACTATTAAGAGAAAACCTTATGTGTCAAAATAAAAGTACAGAGGTTGAACTATGATTAATGAAGCTCTCCTGTCCATCACAACAGAAGCTTTCCAAAGCTGTAAGGCAGCTGGTAGCCAGCAGATGTCTCTCCTATGCTAGGAAACAACAGACTCCACAGAGACTCCCATCTCTAATTTCAGCTTCTGCTCCATGCCATTAGATGATATATGCTTATCTGAAAGACAGAGTGCTGATAAACAGATAGGCTCACTTCTCCCATCACTTTGAATGAGCCAGTCAAGTTTGATGGATGGACTTTATCACAGATCTTCTCATGAAGGAGGGTGGCAGCAGAATTGTTAATCAGCTCCTTGTTCCTATCTGATCTGGTATGATCCACCAAGTAAAACTAATAAGACGATATCATTCTTTCTTGTCTCTCTTTTTGCCTTTCTGGACAAAAGTGAAGTTAATTATGGAAGCACACATGGGGTGGATTTGACCCTCTCAATGCTGAAACATGGAACATTGTGTTCGATATTAGATTGAACACCATCTGTCGCTACACTCCACACTTTACCAGTGTGGTTTGATATCTTTATTATTAAAAATACATGACAGGTTTTCAATGACATCTACCAAAAATCACTTTCTGTGTAGACAGACCCACTTCACATCACAATGTAGCAGCACAGTTTTGACAGATCAATTTACTTTTTTGTAGGTGGTATGCTACGTCTCAGGTTTTTCTGTGTGTATTGTTATGTTTGACAGAAAAGACCTGGTTGAGTGGTTCAATTTACATGGTCATATAGAACCTAATTTTTTTGTAATCAGTTTTTTTCTGTGCCTTTAAATGAATTCATATGGGTGTAATCAGTGCTTTGTCAGTTTTGACTGACACCAAGTAATCCAGTCTGCACCTCAAACCCACTCCAGTGCAATAGTGGAACAATAGTGGCCTAATTTGTTCTACTTAATGTTGGACTGAGTTTCAAACATTTAAGGAAATTTCAGTAAGAAACTATACTCACACGAATAAAAGCTTTCACAGTTTTTTTGGAAAAGGGAAGAAAGTGTCAGAGCAGAAAAATATTATTTATGTTCATAAGAAACTGCAGTTTCATTTTAATTCTATAGTAACAGGAAAAGTGATCAACTTGCTGGATATTTCCTGGGAAGAACCAACCTCACTAACATCTAGAAGAAAATTTGTTTTTCAGAGCTTACTGGCCCATTCACATTGATATTGATTGCTGTAATCTGCAAAAAAATATGATGGCAATGAAAGATCAAAATGTTCATTTTTTTAGTAGATTTATGTACATGTCATATCATCACACTTTTCACCCTTGCTGGTTTGCTCTCTGCACTATGCTGTGTTATCTGTGGAGTTTACAGTCCACATATCGCCTTCATACCTGCTCCGCTCAAAATAGGTCCCTTAAGCTGTGTGGCTGCGTGACACCAAACAGAACCTGATGAATGTGGATAACGGAATCAAACAAGAGGATTACTTCTTCTGTGCCTGCGCAGGTGTTGCTGTTGTTTTTTTTGTTTTTTTTTCTTCTAACCACTGACTATGAAAAGTACAGCGTATCTCTGATATTGACTGAATACCTACAGCACTCTCATAAATCCACAGGTCTGATCTGGTAATTGTAATGACAGCTCTTCCTTCTAGATCTCTGTCTATCTATTGGTTAAAAGTTCCATATTTCAAGTTTAACCATTAGCAATAAAATATGTTTACTATCCTGTCACTTTCCAATTTCTATAGCTTATGTAGAGATGGTGTTATGACATTTTCTTTTGTGAATGCAATGATAGCCAAAGGTCATGTTTATACTCCTATAACACATGTCACAATATCTAGGTTTATTTTTCTGAAGCTGTAGACTTTAGTTTTGGACCACGCAGGGTCTCATAGCAGGGAGTTTAGTACACAACATCTCTCTCCATCTCTAGAAACAAGAACTTGAGAGCCGTTAACGTATGCTAAACTAAACACAGCTGCATATTTTTTAAGGTTGTCTGTTAAAATTCTAATGACAGTACCGTACACAAACATGCTCTCGCATATATGCATGGAGGTACTCACTGTCTCAGCATGCACACACTTTATCCACTGCACTGTTTGAAGTTGAAATTATAATGATTTTTTTTCCCACAGTAATTTTCCAAACCAATTTTGAATTCTTCAATTAAAAGTTCTGACAAGATCTCAACCCAATGCTGAGTCCTTTTCAGTTTGACTTCAAACTAATGCCGCTTTGGCCAGTGATAAGTACAATGTTTTTTGGCCCCTGGCGTTTGTTTGACTCCTACAATTTTGATATCAGTATCAAAACATTTATGATGTAAGTCATATATTCTGGCTGGGTGCACAAACTAAAAAAGATTTCCAACGTCTGTTTTTGGCTGTGAAATAACGACTATGCCTAATCCCATCAACACAAACTGCTAAAGGCGATTTTAGCAGAGCCAAAACTTGCAGTCTCACACCATGCCATGTTTTACTTTTAGTTTTTTGTCAAACTTCTTTGAAGGAAGAAAGACCCAGAGTGCCTTTTCATGGGTTAAAGAAGTAAAACAAGGAAAACCTTGATGTATAACATATTCCACTGTCGTTTACCATCAGCTGAATTAATCTTATACCCAGGCAGCTCAGGAAAATATGGAAAACAGACAAGTTCTTGATTTAACCTTACAATAATGCACTGAGACCTTTAATCCACCCATCAGCTTATTTTTTTTATATTCTCCATCCTTTTCTTCGTGTCAAAATCAAAATAAGTTTGAGAATCACTTCCTGTGGGTCAATGTCGTCTGGCACACAAAATCAGTCAGTGTTTGGATTAGTGAAATATCCTTCAGCAACGACGTGATGAAAAGCTCAATTCGACCTGAGTCGAATAATTCACCATTTTTATGAGCGTCCTTGTCAACCAGTGAAGTGATGATTAGGTGGAAACTGAAGGACAGGAGTTGGTCATGCCTGAATGGCTTTTTGTGAGCAAAACAAAGGCTTGGCAGCTGACAGCAAGCAGGGTGAAATTTTAGCCACAGAGGACCATGTTCCTGTCATTTAGAAAAGTAAATAATTAAAAATAGGTACATGGATGATATTTAGATATTCCAAGTAGGCAAACAGATAGATAGATTGAGAAGTTTTGCAATCCAGTCAATGCCAAATGTAACAACATGAATTGTCATAAAAACACTCTGATTTACCTCGTAAGTAACACATTTAAATTAGTATAAAAGGCAAAGCCTCGCATATAATGAGCCTGTTGTTTATTTACTGTAATGTAGGTGGGGAATAACAATGAGCTGTAAAATTTTAAACACACATAAATATTCTATTCAGAGCTTCGGTCCATAACCTCAGACTACAAAGGCTTTTCATGAGAAGCACTCGTAGCTGGTGGGCAAATTGACTGGGGGCGTGATTGGTCTATCACGGACTCAGTAGAATTCAATAATGTTCTCTGTTACAGGTGCAGTTCGTGCTCTCTCTCTCTTTCTTTTTGCATCAGAAGTGTTAGTTAAATGTTTTATTAAGATTAGATTATTGAGTGCATATGATACAATTAACTGCTGTATCTACGGCTACAAGTCTCATTGCACTTTCGGCAGCTAATTAACATTATCATTAACATTATCATATTATTCACTTGTTGGGCCATCCTGTATTATAAAAACAGTTGTGTCCCTCATTAACTTTAATGTGATTTGTCTGACAGGCATTCGACTGATTACCAATACACTGTGCTCGAAGAAGAGCTGAATATATTTGAAAGCTTTATAATAAGTTTTTAATCCATGTTTTGAATTCATGGTGTTGTATCTCTGATCCAGTTACATTTACACATGGTGTAACCATGGTGTCCACCATGTTACTCATGGTGGATATTCTCACATTTTGCTCCCACCCGCAAAAACAAAGTGCTTGGAATTCCTGGAGTCATCTGGGAAGAACTGCACATCAACAGCATTTACTCTCATTTCTTTTTTTCCCCCCTTTGATTATTTGCATGCATAAAAAACTCAATCTGCATAATAATTCTTATAATTTGTTTTGTATATGGCACCACTGTCACCTGCTGGTTCCTATAGGACTCCTCTTCCAGATGGATAGATGTCACTCTGTGAGTTAAACACTAGAAGATGCTGCCTTTCAGCTATTAGTATAATTTCTGCTATTTTTGATGCTGAATTTCTGCAAAAATACTCCTGCCAAAAGTTTATAAATTATAAAAGCCTATCAATTTTCAGACACAATCCTGCTGAGTATTTAAACAAAGATAACTAAATATCATGTCAGTCTTTTTTTCATCAGAAACAGATTTTAAACAGATTTTACAGCAGCGTTTCACATGGGTTTATATGCTAATGCTTCCACTAAAGTCTATTGATTGCCCACTATATCTAAAAAGTCATTGCTAAATTGCTCAGGGATATTTAACACCTCACATCCTTGCCCTGCTCTTTGGTTATTGGGTGACCTTTATTGCATTATCAATGAGATCTATTGATAACCCTGAAAACACTGCATCAAGAAAAAAAAAAAATCAATGTCTGATTAAAGGTGTAAAGACCTGGTGTTAAAGGTGATTTCCACCCATTGAGGGTGATGCACGTTGATTTCAAGGATCTGTGCTGATGACTCTGCACGCCTGAATATGTGGCCTCACTCGCTCTGAGGCCATTTATTGAGGTATAAATTATTACAGACATAAAATCCAAAAAATAAAACAAATATAGGTGTGTGTGTGTGTGTGTTTCATTCTTTTATTAAAGACAAAAACTGAGCTGAATGCATGCAGGCACAAAGGTCTCTAGAGAGGTCCCACTGCTTTGCTTTTGGAAAACTCCCATTTTCTGAGCACTCTAAAGGCTGATAGATGTGTGTGTGCGTTGTGTGTGTTTGATGGGAGAAACAAAAACAACACAACAGCAGGTTATGAGTATTTGCCGGATGTCTTGATCCCAGATACAAAACCTGTGTTTTTAAATCTTTTATAAACCAAATCTGAAAGTGCTCTGCTTTTTGGGTTTCACAGTGAATAGAAAAAAAATAAATAAATAAAAATAGCTTGGTAACACTACCAAGGGACTGACCCTGACACCATTTTATGTGCACAAGGGTATGTGTGCTTATACTTCCTTTAAGGCACAAATACATAATATAGTGGGCTGCTCTCCATCACAACTTGCTGACAGAGCCTCAGAGAAAGAGTGTTTTCAGAGTTGACAATCGAATGACTGCATTCTCACTGCTGCTTCAGTTTAACTTTAGGGGGTAAATGGACCTTCTTGGGAAATGTTTTGTATCGGTGTGTAGAGTTTATACAACCAAGTGTGTGGAGTGTATTGATAGATTGACCCATTCACTGGACAGTCAGCAACAGAGTGTCTGCTCCAGGCAACGCCCTCCCAGTGTTTATCTGCTCTCTTCTCCACCCCTCTCCTCAGAATCTCACATGGGTCTTAAACAGACTCTGCCCTGAGGTGTACTTGTTGATATTAAAGGGAGGTTTGCCTCCGGCCACAACTATAGAGCAGAAAGTGGCTGCACGATGTTCTCAGGTTGCCTATAAAAGAAAAATGTGGAGGCAGGGATGGGTTTTCTCTTCCCTCTAAGCAGAGAATGTCTAAATCTGTTCAGATACAAGATGCTTTTCGAAATTGGCAAGGCAACCAAAAGAAGTACTTAAAGAATTGGTAAGAACCAGGATGGGGGGGGGTGAGGGCAGGTGTGTGCCATTTTTTTCATTGGCACAAGGAGAACAACACACAATATAATATAAGGTAAAAATAGATCTATATTATGTTGGGGGACAAGAATATGTCACTGCTTTAGTTGTGACATTTCAGCTGCCTGGATGCAGCTGGATGGCTATATTATGTCATAGTGTGTTATGGGTTATGGCAGACACTGACCCATCCACAGTGTTCCACCTGAGTGCTGCTCCTACTGTCCCTCAGGACTCCTCGAGGAGGCCACAGTCCCAGAGCTCCACCATGTACATGTTCTCAGCTGTATTTGCACAGGCCAACTGCAACTTTATTTGTCAGATATAAAAGCATGTCAAATAGCCTACAGGTTTCTGGGTCAGCAGCCAGGTCAGCGTCAGAGTGTGCTCTGCCTGTGCATCAAATTTATTAATTTTTAAACTTTTTTTTTTCTTTTAAATCTCACTGTCTAGCCACCAAAACCCCAGTAAAGAAGAATTGACGCCCTGGATTTAATTTCTCCAGCCACTTGTAGACTACCAGTTACACTGGTAAAATGTGTTGTGGCTGAATCTATCCACAATAGTGGTAGATCTGAACACCTTTCAAATTAATGTCTTTACTAGTCTAAACATGATTAACTGAGTATGAGGGCTATGACTGTAGTTGTAATTGTATTTGATGCTTCCATAATGCAGTTGTGTCTAATTCTACATTTCTGTCAATAACTTCAGTTACAGAGGAGAGCATGTGTAATTATCAATGACACAGGATTAACCCGTGGCAGCGTTCTCAAACAAATTGGGGTCAAATGTGCTTTGGACGTGCACATTCTCTAGATATGTTTCATACACGTGTCTCCTGTATGAAAGACAGTCTGAAAGAGGCCAGAGCATGAGCTACAATTGGACTGACCTTGTCGACCTCGGGTATGAAGAGAGGTGGAGAGTGTAGCTGCTGGCAAACAACAAACGCTGATTGAAGTCAAGGAGCAAGGCTTTCTCTCCCTCTCTCCCTTTTCTGCTTCCTTCAGCCTATATTTTTTTCCTGCACCTCACTCTGCACCTCTTTCACTGTGTTATGTTACATTTAGAATCTGAAGTTGACGTTTTCAACTCTTGTTTCCTGCTTTCATTTTAACCTCTTTGTTTTCACTGGTCCTGTTTAGAGAAATGCAGCAGTATGAAACTACAAAATAATATACATCATTTGGCTATAACATCATGACCACCTACCTAATATTTGCCACCAAAACCACCCTGACCAGATGAAGACTTTTGGGAGTAGAGCTGGGGCATCTGGCATTAGCTCCCGCTGTTTGTCAACCAACCCTGAACCATTTCTGCAGTGTGGAAGAAGCATAATGCTGCTGAAAGAGGCCACCAAGAGGCCAAGACCAAGAGGACTTGGTCTGCAACAATGTTTAGGAAGGTAATGTCAAAAAAACATCCACATGAATGACAGTTTCCCAGCAGAACATTGCTGGTGGAGGCAAAACTGCCTCCACCAGCTCGCCTTCTTCCTGTAATGACTGTAGTGCCAGGTCTTGCCCAGCACCCATCCATCCATGCGATAGACAAGAAAACATGATTCATCAGACCGGGCTATTTTCTTCCATAGATCTATTGTTTATTTCTGATGCTCACAACCATTGTAGGTGCTTTCATCTCTGGTCTGCAGCAAATTGTGATGCACTGTGTGTTCTGACACTTTTCTGATAGAACCAGCATCAAATTTTTGCAATTTGAGCTACAGTTGAAGTCATACATACAAGCTAGCCATCACTCCCACTGCGCAGCAGTGAGTTTTCTGCATTGTTTTTCCATTTTTGGGAGGTCCAAGACCTACAGTTTTGTAGCTCTGTAGTTCTAGTTGTCTAACCATCACCATTTGGCTCCTATCAAACTCACTCACATCCCAGCCCATTTTTCTTGCTTCCAACACATCAACTCCGAGGACAGAATGTTCACTTGCCGTTTTTACAAGATAATCAGTATTATTTGTGTCCTCTGCCAATGGTCATGATGTAATGGCTGCACTCTTAAATGTAATATAAACCTAAGTATTACAGGTAAAATGATTTATCAAACACATGAAATAAATATCAACCCAGTTAATTACCAGTGGAAATGTTGAGGAATTTACAGACTGCCTTAATTTTAATGGAATGCAATGTGTGAGCTAGGTCTATGATGGGACTGGTCACAATATATGTTGTGCAACATCTTCAAAGTGAGAATTTGAGTTTTCTAGCAATATACAGTGTCGTCTGCATTCCATGTATATGTTCAGTGGTCCATATGGTCCATAGCAGCAGTCAGATTGTAATATTTGAGCTGTCAGCGAACCTAAACTCCAATTTCTGTTACAGTGCTCTAGGTCTTGTGTTGTGGAATGATCAAAGATCACCTGAGAACCACTATGATTGACAATCAAAGATTCGTAAAGGGGTCTTTTGACTGTGCTTAAACTACTATGATCAAAACCCTAAACACTGAAGAGAATATTGTTCTCAGGCTGGTGTTCATCCCTCCAGCTGAGTTTCTCACTACTACAAGAAACACCACTCGCTTTTTGTATCGGCAACTATTTATTATTTATAGTTCCTTGTCCACCATGTACATAATCCCTTTTCTTTTTCTCTCTTTGCTGTGATTGTTGTGGCATCCCTTCAATTCCTCTCTCCGGCTGCAGTTTGATAAGAACAGGGATGAGATGCACTGTATCTCAGTCGACCCCTGATATAGCACTGCTCCTCACCAGTATCTGTCATCTGCCACTCTGATCACAGCCCCCATACAAAAAAAAAAAAAAAGAACAAAACAAATAGCTCAGCTCTCAAACAAAGAACAATCTCACTATTCTATACACAGCCAATCTTTTCTTTTCACCCACTCCCTTTTTTCCTCCTCTTTTCCTGTCTCGGCATCCGCATCCCCTCTTCAGCTTCCTTTTTTGTCATTTTGAATTGCTGCTCTGATGGGAGTGAAATAATCAGGCTGCCAAGTTGGCTGGATATGGACAACATGGGGAGCTTTGATCTGGACTTTCTTTTATAGGCATGCACATATGGTCTCTCTCTCTCTTTCACACACACACTCATGCACACACACAATGCACATGGCACAAACCAAGGACAAGCTCGGATGAAACCGTTTTTAGGTTAGCGATTTGTTATGGCTGTAGACGACGTCACAGATGATGGGGATACACAGAAGCTGGATGTATGCCACACAGATCATGAATTTGTTTGTTTTGTTTTTATTTATTTTTTGTGTATAAGTCGAGCAGCCACTCAGTCAAGCTGCAGTGCTCTAAAATAAACTCTAGTTTACTCCGCTGATGTACACCAACCTTCAACTATGGATTTCACTGCTATACTTCACTCCTAGTTATAAATGTAGAATCTGTTATAATATGAACAAATAATTAGCTTCAAACATGAGTGTGTCTTCTATGCATGGCTTAGTGTGTGTGTCATTTTATAGTACAGAGAATCCCACAGGCTAACTTTATTGTAAATATATTGCAAATATTTCAGTCTCAATATTCAGCCCTTCTATTTTCAAATTCAAGGGCTTTGTAGGGCTGTGCACTGGACAGATTAATTGCATAACTGATATGCAAATCTAGATAATCCAAAGAGTCAATTTAGGTAATATGGCTGTTTGCTTTTTGAGTAACCTGGATATTGTTGTTTATGTAACCATGGTGGCTGCTTATGAGTGAACTCAGCCTCAGTGCACATTGTGCATTCAGTTGTTTTTGGTGTTCAATTCATGGGGTTAACCTCCACTCACCTGTAACAACTACTTAATGCTGTTATATATATGAATCTTAAAGCTTATAAATGTAATTAACATGAGGATCAATATTTTTTCAGACTTTTGTCCAAGTTCTTATGCCACAGACACCAGAATAGGCTAAACTACACTCTTGTTTTATCAAAACTCACTAACTACCACCAATTAGACTCTTATATTTGCAGTTTATCTATAAACACATCTGACATGCGTGTTGCAGAAGCCAGTTAAACTATGATTCCTGGCCAAACAGCTTTGCTAATAGATAGGCATCACAGAGAGCCATTCAGATGACAAAAGGCCAGCGTTGGGTAATTGATGTATGGAGACCAGCATCAAACCGTCAGACCCATCTGTGACACCGTTTCCCCAAGGCCCTGCTGGGGTCGTTTAGTATTTATTCGCTCGGCCTGGCTCCTTTATGGCTCTGCGCTGCTTAATGGGCCAAACGAGAGCCACAGCTCAGTTTACCTGTCCTCAGGAGATGATGTATGATTTGATTCTGCTCAGATTCTGTACAATTCAGACTGCAGATCTCACAATCTAGGATTAACAGATTAGCCAGATGAATTCCAGAGTCTATAGTCAATTACATTATTGGCAGGTAGTCAGAATTACAAAGTGATGATCTGGTGACTAATAGCATCTCTCCTCCACTCTGCATCCACAGTTCCTCCTAGAGAAAGTATTGGCATCAGGCTTCCAGTCACTATGATGTATTTATCTCTAGTTCTCTACTCATGACTGATGTTTTTCCATTAGCATGGCGCAGGGAGACAGGGGAGGATTTTAAATCTCCAGCGCCAGCTCGCATGGCCAACATCTGAAATAAATTCACCCCCTCTTCCTGTCTCTCCCGCTCTCCACTTTCTCTGTTACTATCTGCTGATCTTGTCTCATCCATCCCTTCACTCTCACAATCATCCTTTGTGCTATCTCTCTATCAACCATGTTGCAGCCATGACTCTCCCTCCATCTCTCCCTCTGTCTGGCCTAAACCGAGTCTGCTCAGTGCCTTAATAATCCCCAAAGTTCTTTTTCTAAATGGCTGACTAGTCCGGCAGTGTCCCCTGAAAGACTTAGCATTATTGAATGAAACGTGGTAAACGCAGCTGCTGGGGAAAATTAATGCCACATCATATCACTCTCACCCTTCATCTCCTCCCATGTGTTCAGGCTGACTATTGTTTTTATTGAAAGATTGAAGGTGAAGACTGATATTCCCTACTTTTATTCATCTGCCAGAGGGGCTGGCTGAGTGTAGTCAAATGCAATACAGAGCTGTCACTTTTGATCAACATGATAGAGATAGTTCAGGGTTTTTTTTATCTTGCATATATGTGCTCTTTCTTCAACTGTACGTCATGGAAAGTCTTTTTCATTCATTTTGTACTTGCCAGGAAAGACAGGGATGGAAACATCACAAGTACTCTCAAACTGTATTTTTTTTTTTTTTTTTAGAAGAACCCTGAAAATGTTAAATAAATGAAAATCAACTATTGCATCCTGTAGAATGAGGCAATACGGTCTTTTCATGAGGCACACTAATCAGTGCACCTTATGCACCTCTTTACAAAACAAGCTGTCCGCTCGAAAATACTTGAATATGGTTGATAGTTGTGTTGAGAGTAAAGTGTCGTGTAAAGAGACATTCAGAATCGAGGGAAGTTAGCCATGTTTGTAGTGATTTCAAGGACCATCAATCATTTCCTCACTCAGAACACAGTTGAAAATTAAATACATTTCGTCAGTGGTACCCAGCAACATTGCTAGTTAAATGAAGAATGGGAAAAAGCGTGTTACTTGTTAGTGAAAGAAATTATACGCCAGTCACTAGTAACTATGGGAACAAACCCACATATTGCAGCAGGCAACACATCAGCACAGACTAAGCAGTTGAAAAGCAGAGGAAAGCATCTGAAAGATGTCGAAACTGATCACTAATTTTCTATTTTCTATTTCCATTTTTCCATTTCCTCTTCTTTGTGATTGATCGTGTCCACTAATGATTTCCAGTCCATAAAATTGTCTGTACTTGTGTATCTTCACTAAAACTGTCAATTTCTGTTATTGACATAGTATTGATGTTGTGTGTGTGTGTGTGTGTGTGTGTCCCCACAGGGAATAATGATAAAAAGCAAGACATCTTTACAAATTCTCATATTTAGAATGTGTTAGACATCTTACATATATTCATCTGTGCAGAAGCTCATTATAACCCATAGTTCTATAACCAGTTATAACAGGAGTCAGTTGACATAGAATCAGATCAAAGGTCGACAAAACAAGAACAAGACTTTCATACAGAGCTGTATTAATAGTGTTTATATTATTCTAACCATAAAAACAGAGGTCTGCTAAACTTAGTAGTGCATATTTTAAATCATAATCTTCCCTTATTTACTTAACCAAACTCTATCCTTTCCACAAGCTTATTTTTAAGTCCAGTTTAACTTCTACTATCAGGGTCTCATTTCAGGAGGATACTAAGGATCATATCAGATTGTAGGGTCCCATAGAAATTACTCCTCTGGTTGGTTAGATTGTTAGATAATGCTCATGAGAGCCAAATTAAATTGTAATATTCTGAATCACAGTTCATCAGCACAAGTAAAAGAATTATATCAGATATTTACATTGGCAGCTTTTATCATGCAGTGAGTCTGCACAAAGTGCACAAAGACCTTCTGTAATTGCCCTTAGGAGTGTTCCCCTTAATCCATTGTGAGACCTCATGAACGCATCAGTGTGCGCATGCTGACATAAATAATTGCATTCAGGTTGATTTCTAGCTTTTTAATTTAGTACATAATATTTTTACACACATAATGGTGTTATATTTGATCTTCAAGTAATCTTCTTTTAAATAGATGTCTCAGAAGTATCTGTTCCCTCTATAGAGACATTTTGATTGCAGGGTAAGTGAAGTGAGATGCTGAGAGTGTAACAGCTCATGGGACTGATGAGCTCCACTTTTCTAAGTCTGCTTTGTCCCACTGTACAGAGACACATTTAAATAAGAGATAAGTGCGAAAAGCAAAGACAGCGATGAGAAAGAAAGGCGTAGAAACATCTGAGAAACCCTGACACTACATTTAAGATACATCATCGTTTGGCTTGTGACAAAAAATCCATTTGTCCTGATGCTGAAGAACTCTTTTGATTTTAAGAGATAAGCATTAGATTTTGAGAGGATTGTGTGTGTGTGTGTGTGTGTGTGTGTGTGTGTGTGTGTCCGTGTCGTGTCCGTGTGTGTGTGTGTGTGTGTTTTGGCTATCGAGAATAGCAGATCCAATGTGAGAGAAGAAGAAGAAAGAGGCCTCGTCATGTTTTATGACTAAGAATAACACCCACCAGTACATAAATACACATGAGCTCAAACCGAGCCACATGTTACATTTGAAAAAAAGGCAAGTCTATGAAAACAAAGTAGCGTTTCTTTTTTTTTTTTTTTTTTCTTTTTTTTTTTTTGCAAGCCAGTACAGTTAATTCTCCTTCAGCTGCGCCCTGAGATGAGCTGTAGAAATGTCCCCATTTCAGCTGTATTCACAAATCTCTTTGTTCCTCTCTACTGGGTTCCAGCCCAACCCAAGGATTACTATGAATAGAAAATCTGATGGAGATATAAAGTATCATTCTGCATGTGTGCCTCTATGTATGTGTGTGTGTATATACACTGGGCGTGGGCACACGATATACTACAGCAACATACCCACTTTGTGTTTTGATCATTTCTTTCCTATGAAGAAGATCAAAGCTGTGCTACATAATCAAGGTAAAAACAGCAACATTTCCTCATGAAATATAAACAATACAAAAGAGGGAAATGTTTGTTTGGGAAAATGTGTTTTATGTTGAGTTCACCCTAGGGTTACAGCTTAATTTAACGCTGAAACAATTTTCCATTTATTTTTTTTTAATGTAATCATTGATTGATTTAATTTTTTCATGATGTACAATGACCAATAATAAATATAAATATAACATACAACTCATGTGACATAGGCAACTCTGCAAGAAGTTTAATGTTAATTATGATAGTTAAATTAAGTAAGTTTCAAGTGTTTTGATCGGTGTTTTGGACAACTTAACCAGCAGAAACTATTTTTTGCTGTGTCTGAATCTCAGTTTTGTTAGACAAATGACAAATGACACTGATACACATTTAAGGAATTTTGGGTCTTATGGTATCTATCAAAAACGCACATCAATACATTACCTTTAGTCCTGAAAAAAAAAAAAAAAGACTGATTAATTATTGACATAATAAAGAGTAAAAGCTCTGCTCTCCTGTCTAATGAACAGACTGTCACACACTTTCACCCTGGATAGCGATGACCCCCTGACAAAAATGTGAATGTTTCATATTCATATCTTTGTACACCACTCTATAAACATGTAAGGAAACACAAGTAAAAAATAAAATATAATGATCTCCATCGGGAAATGGGATGATTCATGCGCTGTGTGTGCTGATCAACATATAAAGTTGGTGTTTATTTCCCTCTTGTCTCCATCGTCTGTGTGCTGTTGCCATTATGGATTCATTATGTGTTATCCTGGCTTGGCTTGTGAGACTAATCTTATGACACAGGAGTACATGCTCCTGACTGCAGGGCCAGCGGAGGTCATGTACTTACACAGATCAAGCTAAGGAGGCTGTGACTGTTTGTGTGGGTGTATACATGTGTGCCTGGGGATGGCACACATGGGATCACACATGAGGGATGTGCATGAGTACATTTGTCTTTGTGCATATTATATTGAGGTGACCTGCTCTTTAATACCCCACCCCAGCTCCTGTGGATGGGGGGTATTGAGGCGGCCGTTAAATCATTACGGCCCTGTAATTACCTTGTAAGAACATTGGACTGCTACCTCTTTTAATTGAGAAGCTTAAAGATAAAGGCAATTTGAGATTTTTTTTCCCCATCAAAGCTTTAGTGGTAAAACAGTAATAAACTGCAGCTCACTTTTCCACATAATCAGTAAAATAATACTTAATTAATTGTGTAATCCTGATAATTTTGTTGTCCTTCAGTTCCTCCCTGAAGTAATTTAGTGTGGGTTAGCATTTTTAAGCTAATGCTAAAACACAGTGGCTCTCTGGATTGAAAGCAGAGTTGCATCATTGAATCCAATGAACCCTGTCCACACAATGTCTGCCGCCACATTCAATTACAGCTCTTGGCGATACAACTAAATTAAAAAACTAAAAAAATAAACACACACTGGATGATAAGGCTGAAATCAGTATCTTTGAAAGGCCAAGATGAGACTTGAATGGAGCTTAGAGGTGGACAAGGTTAATGTGAAGAGCTAGGATCTGCTCTTGCTATCCTGGAGAATAACTGAGCGCTTGTGACCTGTGATAAACTAACTTTTAATCTCCCTTTGCTCCTTGTTCTAGAGCAATCCAGAAAGAGGGTTGTTGGGAGATGCTGAACTTTGATGTGAAAATGAAAGGGAAATAAAATTGAAGGGAGATCACCTTCAACCCCAACAAACCTTTCACAGCCCCCTTTCTCTCTCTGTCTCAAGGTCAGGATTGATGCAAGCATGTCCAAGGCCAAGAGGGGGAGACATGGCTGTAGAAGTCTGAATGATTTGCTATTTAAAATTTTACGATACAATCTCCAAAGCCTTGCACTGGAAGTGTGAGAACTACATGGCTCAAAGTAGAGCCATCTTAATTGAGAAGAAATTCATCCACTATGACATTATGACTTTGTGATTAAAGATTAATGATGAACTAATGCTTCTATCAGATTAATCAAATGATAGAAAATTAAATTTGAATGCCACCCCACACCCCCACCCCCTTCCACTGGAGAGCATCAAACCAACAGCATCTATATTTTACGACTTAAAATATAAATTAAACAATAAGGATGGAGCTGCATCCCAGACGCAGGTCACTCTATTCTTACTTTATATAATGCACAGTACCATACAGGACTGTGGCAGCATGTTTTGTTAGGTAGTACTCTTACATATGCGTGATTACAAAATAAGTCAAATAAAATGTTTATATGTAGTTACAGAAAAGTTTTGAGTTCCATTCACTGAGCAGAAACTTAAGGAAACACAGAGCAGATGTACTGTACTACTATTTTTAAGGAGAGAGTGCATGTTAGCATTATTTCAGTGGGGTTTTCCACCCCCAGGTTTGTAGGTTTTTTTTTTTTTTTTTTTTGGTCAGGTAAAAAACATTTGAGTTGGTAACTGTGATTTGGTCTACTCTTTTGTACCACAATGAGGGTAATTTTTCCCCAGCCACAAAAGGCTGTATTCCAGAGGGTTTCAAACTATAAATGAGGCATGGGGGACTTGCAGAGGAAGCACACAGGGAGATATTAGGCAAACATGCTGTGTGAGCTGAAAAGGACAGGTGGCTTCGCTGTGTTTTTTTTTTTAAACTTATTTGGGAAGTTAGTTGTGGCATTTTATGCAGCTTATGAATGCAATCAACAGTTGCAGTAGAGGCAATAGTTGTGTGACAATATTGAATTAATTCTGAATGTATTTTTACTGTCAACATGAATATATTTCCTTAGAGCCCCTTGGAAATCACACACACAAAACAAAAGGTACATATTAAACAGCAACTGCCATTTTTTAGCCAAAGGGTAACAATTAAAAATGTATGTGAGTTTGACAAAGTGTATTTAGAGTTTGTTTTGACCACCAAGTCCTGAAGCTAACTGCCATTTTTCTCTTGCATGTCTTATCTTTTTTCCCTAGAGGGCATATAGTAGTTTAGTTCTCTTCAGAGTGCAGTATCTCAGGAATGCCTCATAGGAATTCATGTATTGCAATTTCATAGTGTTTTTTTTTTCTTCAGTAAACCTGACAGATCTGTTTTCTGACTGTTTATTAGAGAGGCAAATTAGCTAGCTGTCAAGCCAGAAGCCAGTCACCACACCACCAAGGTTATATTTTTTATTTTCACATTTATTAAATCTGTTAGAAAAGCTGCAGATAAATGTCAGGTGCAGTCATTAGAGGCAATTTAAACATAAGCCTCTGAGCCAGAGCTACCTGGAAAGTGCTTTCATAGGAGTCTTTATTACCACTGAATATTATGGGTAACACAATGGAACCTTAATGGAATCGGGTGACACGCGCCACGTCTACTAAACGGATTACTCTCCTCTAGTCTCGCCCACAAGCGTTCACCGCTGGCATGCCAACAAGCCGCTGACTCAGGATTGCTCCAGTGAACTTTCACCAGACATCAATAACTGCAATTTATTGTGTGGTGGCAAAGAAATAAGGCAGTTTTTCCCCTCTCTTATTTCACATAATTTTTTTTTTTCAGGTCTTGTCTTGTTACGGTCCCACTTTGTCGTCACTCTCATTGTGATCACCTACCCTTCCTGTCACTGCCTCCCCACACACATACTATGTGTCTGGCTTGGGTACTTCTTTTAGGTCAGTCTTTCTCTCTGGCTGTGTTATTAGTCATTTTGAGAACAAGTCTGCAGCTCTCTGATAGCATCCATCTCCCTCGCATTCTCTACTTGGAACAAATTAACTTTAGAACTACATGCTCCTATTTTATGGAACTAAATAACACCAATAGATACAAAACAAGAATGGCACTTGACTCCCTTAATTGTAAGTGGACATGGACTGTACAAAACTGAGATCTCTGTACGTGCTGCCACATCATACACCAGCCGACCACAACATTTAAATCACTTACTCAGTAATGTACAGCCTCCCTGATAAGACAGAAACATCTCTGATGTACTTGGACATGTAGACAGGATCTCTGATATGTCCTGTGGTGTCTGGCAGGTGGACAATGGCAGCAGACCCTTTGGGGCCTGTGGGATGGAGCTTCCATGAATCTGGCTTGTTCCTTAGATACTCATGCCCTGTTTACACATAGCCAGGTATCTGGAAAAACAATCACATATCCTTGCATTTTTGCCTTTCGTTTCCATGAAAACAGAGGTGTAAATCATCGAAAATGATTATTTCTGCAACGTCCGGCCAAAGTGGAGATTTGGGAAAACTCAATTTTTATGTCAGTGTGTAGAGGAATGGTTTCTAGTTTTCACTAGTTTTAAGTTTTGAAAATACATCAGTGTCAGGTGCACAACATTTGTACATTTATTCACATTGGTTAACATTGTTTTATACTTCTCTTTATACTGTCAACGTATAGTTTGGTGTGCTCATAATATTTTTGGGGGGATTTTCTTGTGGATCTGTGTAAATAAATACTTTTTTGGAAAATGATTTGACGTGAATAAGGATATTACTAAAAATGGATCAGTCAGATTGGGATCTGGGTAGTTTGGTGACAAGGTTGACGCCTTGGGTTCTTTGCCATGTAGCAACATTGTTATTGTAGGGCCCATTATTCTGCTGGAGGAGGATGCCACTATTGTACAATATTAGTAGGTGGCAAAGTCACATCCAGATGAATGCCAGGACATGAGAGGTCCCAAATGCACATTATGAAGAGGTGATCAGTGTGAAAAACTTCAACAGTCAGTGTTTTAATGTTATGGTGTATGGAAACAACCTTGCATTTGTAATAAGTTTATTTCTAATGTTAATATTTGATCTTTTATGAATAAAATTTGAGATATGTAATGAAATGAATTGGTGAAAAAGGGAACAAAACCTCAGGCATTTAGGCATTACATTTTAAGGAAAACATAATTAAGAACCAAAATGTAGACAGAAGAAGACTTACAAAAATGTATCTAATAAAGAAATTCAAAATTTCTTTTAAGGCATGGTTGACGTAGATGCAAACTATTTCCCAAATCACAGACAGTCCATAAACAGGCAAACAAGTCCAAACTGTTGCAGCAACGTATCCACAACCCAGAAAATTTAAGCAAAAATGAAACCGTTATTAGTGTAGAAAAAACAAAAAACAGAGGTGCTCTGGATGCACAAGAGGAACCAAAGGGTCAAAGTGGCAAAGAGGACTGAGCTCAGAGGGATAACTGGATGGAGGTGAAACCCATAAGGGTGTGTTTGTACTTATTAATATTGATAGTTATAGCTATAAATAATACATTATATGTAACTAACAGTCACTGGACATTTTTTCAGCTTTTTTTTTCTCTGCAATATAAAACTCCTGCATTACTTTAGAAACAGTGCAACCATTTTGTGTATTTCACAAAATGACCAGTCATTCATTTTAAGGTTTGTAGAATGACCTCAATCACAATCAGGTTCTCCAGGCACTAAAAGTGTCTTTGTGTGTGCGCATGTGTGTTGGTGTAACTGTGACAGTAGTGAAAATCTGTTATCTTTGGATGGAATTTGCTCATATACAAAGTATATGTGAGTTTGTGGCTTCTGGTGTGTTTCAAATATCCCTGTGAACAATGTGGTGAAATGAAATGAGAAACATGTGCCCTGAGGTGGTCCACTGCTGCCTAGATTATTTAGCTTGCTTGTGTTATTGTGTGACTCAGTAAAGTAGAAGTATTCAGATCCCTGACTTCAGTATAATTACCACCATGCTGTAACATTAGTGGTAGACCTGCAAATGTCATGTTATGCCAGGTAAAATTACTGTTTTTGTGAAGGGAGTCTAGTTGCAATGCAACATCAGCAAAATGGGTCTTATAATGGGTCTATAACATAAAGGTATGTCTCTATAGAAATCTAAGCCATAATTTTGTCAGACACTGTCAGTAGAAGAAGCACTTTAGTGAGCATACTTTGATGAGGACAATAGCCCCATACTATTGTGATGCATCATCTGTTTAGCACTCTAGGGTGTATTATTTTTGCTTAGTACACAATACTTTTCAAGCCAGTCAGTTTTGCACCTCAAAACATGATAAATGTTGCAGTATACAAAGAACTCTTACAGCAGCTTTCTGATCACCTTGTTTTGATTATGTAACAATGTGTCACATGTATTATTGTCCGACGTGCGAATATCCGGCTTCAGAGAGTAAAAGTCCAGCTACCTGTGCAATTAACACAGGTGATCTCTCGGATATTCCCATCTCTGATTATTGGTAATTAGCTTAATATGGATTTGCTTTGATTTTGCAACTAGGATGTAATGTTAGGTGTTATTCTGTGTTATTCTGTGGAGTCTAACATTAGTTGGCATACTTGTTGTTCTAAATCCCACTTGCATAACCTTACTGGCATGAGGGCTCTGGGACTGCCTGCATAACATTGCTAACGATGCCGTGTTGTTGAAAATTGCTGCATACATTGAACCCCTCAGCCAAATTATAAATCCTAATGGTTCTGCTTTCTTTATGCTGAGATAATGTTAGCAGGACTAATACCATCATACAACTTCACAATTAAACAGTTAGCTTTTGGATTTATCTGGAAACATGAAACCATTTTAAGACACAACAGTGTAGCAATGTCAATAAAATGGGCCTTTTTATGAAACCAGTTCTCTTACCATAAGCAGTAATTATGTAGATTGATAAGGGCAAATGCCAAGCTCACTGAAAATGGCAAGAGATTTATTTTAATTACTTTTGTATTAAATCAATTATAAACATCATATCAAAGCCCTGGCTTTTAATTGACTGAACAACAGCTGCAACACCTAGAAGAGCAAAAACTACATTAATTAAATTAATTACTGCTCCTGGCCACCCATTAACATCTTTGTCACCTTTTAACCCCTGATTCAACACCTCAGGTGTGAGCTCAGCAGCATTGCTCTATGTTGTGCTCACGGAGGCAACTTTCTGCTTCACTGAGTGCCGTCTTTGTGGCAAAGAAAGGGAAAACAAAAGACACCGAGTTACATTACAATGTAACGTGCTTGACAGTATCAACAGGAGCATTATCAGCTGAGATTATTTCTCTAATGGTTTCTTTCTTTAGAAACCTGTAAAGTATCCGTGTGGGTCTAGGTGTTAACTGTAACTGTAACCTGTTACATTTATGCTGCCTGAGGTGAATTAAAAAAGTGAGGGAATAAGATGTTGCTGCATGACTATCAGCTGTCCATCTGAATCATATGTTCAAGTAATCAAAAAAGTTTCGATGCAAAATATGCTTTGTTCCTTTGGAGGAGCTCAAATAAACTATTCCTTGTGTCTAGAAACCTGTGAAACCTCAAAACAATAACCATTCATACCTTTTTTTGCAGAATAATGTGGGAATGACATTTGAGAGACTTATTGTCTTAAAGAATGCTTTTTTTCTTCTTTTCCTTCATGAAAATGTATTTCTAATAAAGAAGAAGAAAATTCCTCTGGAGACATTAAAGTGAAAGGAAGCCCTGCAGCACCTATTCCATTTCTTTATTCCCCAGTTCTTACTCATGCAAAAGAAAATGACAAAAATAGCAAGATGGGAAAATGGCAGAAGCTAAATTGAGACTTTTATTGCCGATGAGCAAGGAAGCCATTCTACATGGCACCTGCTTAGTGTAGACACAAAGCTTTCCCTTAAGGAATATCTTAATCACAGTCCGTGCCTTAAAACCAAACCTCTTCAAAGACATTCACTGTTAGAAATGTCAAGTTATGCAAAACCTAGTGAAAACGTATGCAAAAAAGAGAAAAAAGGGGTAGCTTAGGTCTTTGAATGGATGAATCAGTGTGTGTTGAGGCTGGGAGGGGTCTTGAGTTCAAGTTTTCCTCTCCTCCTTTCTTTTCCCTCCCTCTGTTCTTTCTTTTTAGTGCCGGGAGGATAGAGCTCTGTGCTCTTGTTCCTTTGTGCTCTCTTGCTTTTCTTTCCAGGTTCTTTCTCTTTCATCTTCTCCTGTACCCTTTCCTTAGCCCCTCCCTCTCCCTACACCTTCTCTGCACCGCTTTCCCCCACCGCTCAGAGGGAAAAACACACACACACACACACACACACACACACAAACACACTTAGGATGCAAATATCCATCCAGCATTATGTCTTTGTTTGAGCAGGCTTAGCTGGCCAGCATACCAAAAGTGTGAAAGCCACCTGTGAGGCCCAGTCCAACCAGGAGGAAGGAACTGATTGCTACTGATCCCTTCAGAAGGAAAGACGGACTTTTCTTTACAAAAGCAGGAGCATGTGTACAACTCAGTGACCTTCCTGAAGCCTCCACATGCCTTCGGCTGTATTTGAAATAGTGTTTTCATGTGTTTGCAAATTTCACATTGTTTGAGTCACTTCTATTCACAGAAAACAGCTTCACACATACGTCACTTGAACCTATGTTTGGTATGACATGCTTTCATATGGGAGAAGATTTTGCATTATTCTGGATGTGTGGGCTACATGTTGCTTAAAAGAAAGAAGGGAGTTGTTGGATTTGATTTACCTCATAAGCTGCACATAAATATCGCATGTGTCGAATCAACATGAGCATCACATCAGAGTCAGAATCAGATCAGAAATGAAGAATCATTTTTTTAAGTGATGTTGTATGGTTACGTTCAGCCAATATCACACCTTGTTTCACTGGCTCAGCATGACAGGATGTTAATGCTTAAGCTTCAGATGCTCATACTGGTTTAGAAAATGTGCATTTATCCATTCCTGTCAACAACACACTATCAGTCCTCTCTGATCAGTCTTGTTTGTGTTAACTGAAGATGCATAATTATAGCGCTGCCGTCTTCTTCTTCTTCTTCTTTTTTTTAATTTTCTTTTTATTTAGAAGGGCACATTTCCAACATATACATTATTTACAACTTTAATTTGTCAAGGACATACAACAGGATGGATGTCCCTTCTGAAGTTTTGTTGCCGTCTTCTTTTACTGATATTGATATTTATATACTGATATATAACGAAAAAAACTTTGACCATTTTGATGCCTTTATATGTATTTATATGTTGGTTATATAACTGTTCGCTGTGATCTTGTTAGTGGTTGCAGCACAACAAATGCTTTCTGACAGTGAATAAAAGGCTGCTTTCACAGATCTTGGCTAGTTCTCAGCTTCCTACCAGTTTTCTTGTACAATCCATGTGTTGCCAGTGTTTGTTAGAATGTGGTTTTAATCACAGCTTTCCAGAAAGTCAGCTGGACACTTGTTGCCTTGTATTAAAGGTGTTAGTCCCTTGATCCCTTGTTAGAACTTGACTGCTGAAGAGGTGAAATGCCTGAATGCTACTCAGCACAGCAACCGTGCAGTTCATCTTTGTATTACACTACAAACAGGGGTAAAAGAGGCTGCACAAGTTCACCATTGGTGAACGGCTCACCAGATGGGCTTGTAAAGCAGTATCTGTGTTTGTGTGTGTCATGAGTGACAAAGTGAGACACAGATAGTCTCCATCACCCCTATGTCATCTCTGTCTCAGAAAGAGGTGCACTTTTCAATAGACACATGCACTGCGAAGTGTAATACAATCAGTAGGAGCAGCAAACACAAGCAGCGAACATCTGTGGAGCAACAGAAAGCCAAATTCTCTCCACTGGGACACAGTGACATGGACACACCGGCATATGGATGGGCTAGAGCGTTCCAGTAAAGCCAAATAATGATTGATGCTAGCAGTCGCTTGCTACACAACAGTCTGCATCCTCAATTCAGCAGAGAGGCTCCGACACAGCCCAATGAGCAAATAAACCAAAATTTCATTGTCATTGACGATCAAATTACCCTGCCAGGCTAATTTGGACCAGGAAGCACATAGTTAGCGGATTTCTATTTAGCTGTACTATCTGCCATCAGGAAGGACAGGAACAATAATAAGAATGATGATAGGCTGTGTCAATGAAACTTTTGAGCTGAGAATGCAATGCATCTTTTCTTTTCTTTCCTTTTTTTTGGCAGAGTGCTGACTTGGTGGATGATGAAAAGTTCTGTAATAGAAGCAGCCATCTTAAACTTACAAGACCTGCAATAAATCCCGTCTAGCAGCTCATACTTAACAGTGATATTGTCAGATATAATCCCACACTGTGACCAAAAGAAAGAAAAAAAAAAAAAAAAAAAAACAATTTAATTGTCTCTGGTTTAGCTGCAACGGGATTCTGCTGCATGGAATCACATCATATACTGTGACAATTTGTTTACATATTTAATTCCTTATTTCTGTAGGTGGTTGTCATTGTGTGCCTCGTAGTCATCATTACCTTTGCACAGTTACATAAGTGAACTGATAATAACTACTAAAAACTCCTTTGTATTTATTTATAGTTCTTCAGATGCCAGATGCCAAATCTTGCACATTACATTACTTTTTTCCAACCATATAGATGCTGGTCGTCTGTGATACGTACAGTATTTGCGTATATGCAAATAGGGAAAGAAAATGAAAACTTGTATTTGTACAAACTGGGGCTTATTTTTGTGCTCTGCCAACCAAGCAGTGACCTTCCAGCACAGAGCTGACAGTGAAGTGTTTCTGGATGCAAGCAGATGTTTTCTCACCTGCATCTGTTCCGTAGCAGTCTGACATATCTGGAGCTAAAATGGGTCGAGGACACACTAATGGGGGTGCAAACCTGTGACACAACAGAAATTATTCTCTATATCAGCAGTGAATCCTGCACCCCACCCACTGTGTCTCTGTGCAATGTTTGTTTTATATGCTTCATAGAAGTAGCACTCACTGTTATGTTTTGACGCACCTAACATGTCCTTTTAATTGGCCAATAAAATGATTATTATAATATGTTTTATCACTTAGATGTGGAAATTCAAAGTTGTCTGCCTTTAATCAGAGCATCTTATTAAATCCCTGCAGCAAGGCGAGAACAGTGGAACTGCTGTGTTTGCTCCATTTAATAAAAAAAATCTAAATTGAGGGTCATAGTGTACATTTGTGTTGCACAATTACACAATTTCACATGTTTCATCTGATGCTTCTCCTAAGATTAAATGTTGTGCAACAATCAGCGTGCTCAATATCGATAAGTAAACCAACTCTTCACTTAATATTTTATATGACATCCAAGTTCCTGCTGTGGCAGAGCCACTGCCATTACTGGGAATACAGAAAACAGACAGAGGGAAGTAGAGATGATCATTTCCATGTAAACATTGGACATTGTTGTCAACGCAGCACAATTCTGCGAGTTTGAGTGGAAAGCTGAAACTGTGATCAGCACTTTATACAACTGTCTGTACCACTGTGGCTCACAGAGACAGAACCATTTGTCTTTGCCTGCACAGAACTTATTATTTTCAACACTAAACAAATTCAATTCTTAAATTTTTAATGTGAAGATTACATTGAAAAAACAGCCGATGATTGGTATAACATGGTTTTGGTCACTACCTTCTACTAGTGTAAAGTGTACTGGGGTAGGTGCAAATAATAAAAGGAATAAGTTTGAAATGTCAAGAATAAAATTGACATTTCAACATTAAAGTCGAATGTTTGAAAATAAATCAAACCCAACTGTGTCATCAGCATGTCAGCACCTGCGGTCACTACCAACTGAGCCAGCACCTCCAACCTGTGCCACCACCTGTGCCCGATCACCTTGATTCCTCAATATAGGGCACCGTGTGCCTTAGGGGAGAAAGTGCAACTTAAAGGGCCGTTCTCACACCTGACAAAGAAAACAGCATAAACAAATTCCCTTGTTAATGGTAAATTATTTCTCTCCGCTGCTGCTGGTAGTTTGCTGATGAAAGAAATGTCAATTTTCTGGCTCTCCAGCTGCAGTTGCTATATGGCTGTTGAACAACTGAGTCTATTGACCTCCACTCTGCTTTCACACTGTGGCTTTGTGAAGTGAAACAATCAGGCTGTGATTTACATGCATCTTCTGCATACGGCTGCTTGAAACTGCAGTCTCTGAGGACGATTTGGGTGTCTCAGTTACTCAAGTATCCAACACAAACACACACACACACACACACACATTTCTATTGTCAGATATATTTACACTGGGGGCAGCACTGCTTAAGGGGTTATTATCGGTCCTGGTATCTACTGAGTTTTATATTAATGCATTTGTGCTACTATGTGAGACAGCATTTCCCAAAAGTCTTAAGTGAATCTGACATGTACATCTCCTTTATCACAAACAAGGTCAGTTCTTCATGGCCCCATTTACCACACTTGGTTTGACAGTATATACATATATATTTTGTGTGTGTAATTTAATTAGATGAGCAGGTTGCCTGAGTGGGTCTGTAATGAAGCTCTCCTGTGGGAGCAGCAATGTGCGATTGAATAAAAACCCTATTATGGTGTAATAAATAATATAAGTGTGACAGTGTGTTAATTGGCCCCACTGTGATGTCATTTATGAGAAGTCATATGATAACATATGTAAGTGAACATGATAATTTATGATGTGGGTTCTAAAAGACTGGTAATTTTTAGAAACTTTATTTGATAATTTAATTAACAGTTTTTCTTGCAACTCCTGTTGTGAAAAGTTAAGCCAAACATCACCCACATATCTGGCTCTTTCTTTCTTTAGCTTCTAGACTGTCAGCTCTTTTTTCACTGATCTACCACCTCCATCCATCAGCAGCTCAGTCTGTACCGCGACCACCTGAACCACACTTTATAGAGCCTGGCTTGAAGGATCACAGGAAGAGACAGGGAGAGAGAAAGTCAACTGAGTTGACTCTTGATGCCAATAAGACTGCCTGTTCCTCATTAAAATGCAATTGGCAATTTGCCGTGTACCGTTGTCTTGTTGTCATTTTTTTGTAGTTGGCAGAATTTGGTATTTCTTTTGAAGAGAAGAGTAATTGCAGTCACCCAGAACAAAGTGGATTATCTTCTAAAACACAACTTTAAAAGTGGGTCTTTTCAAGAAAAACTTAAGATTAAATGCCACGGAGACAAGCAGCCTTGGGGTATTTTTATGAAGTAAAACTAAACCGCTGCCAAAGTGCAGATTTACCATGCAGTTATTCATTGTGAAAACATGGATGTTGTCTATCTTGGTTTATCTGTGTTACGGTCAAAAATCAGAACCCGGGCGCAGATTCCAACATGAAAGAAAAAAAGAAATACATATATTTCATATATATTGAAACATAAACACATATATCTCATGAACAGGTTTTGCTTATGTTGGGGTTAAAGATTAGCTGTTTGGTTGGCTATGCTATGGTTGCTATGAATGTAATGAGTGATAGACAGTTTCCTAGGATACCCAACATGACGGAGTTGAATGATGTTGAATATCGCTCATGATTTAAATGCCACTAAGACATTTGAATTATTGCTAAACAAACATTGTTTTAAATGTTAAATCCATTTGGAGTGTTATGGTGGTGTTAATTCATTTTCTTTATAAAATATTTGCTTTGTTTTATGATTCATATATATTAGATTTGGCACCCTGTCATTGGTCTGCTGGACATAATCCTGTGGGAGAGAGTTCCAGACTTTAGGAGCCACAGCCATGAAAGTTCACTGTCCTTAAGTTTTAAAGCTCAACAAACTGATCAAAAGGCCACAGACACCTGTTGTTGACTTCCAGCTTAATTAAACCTCTCATGTAGCTACGACTGAACATTCAGAGCTCTGTACTTCAACACAAGGACTTTGAAGTGAATGGAATTGTTAGACTGAGGAGATGTCACCTGTACAAAAACAGTATTTCAGGTTCTCAAGCATATTCTCAAGAGGATTACCAAACATGAAAGCAATAGGAGCCAGACAACACAGAATTGGCAGAGAAAATATCGCTACCCCAACTGAGCACATAGAAATAGGGAGCTGAGCAGCAGGTGTATTCTCATCTGAACAATGTTACATAGTAAGATTTTATTTTCTGCCCACAATGATCGGTGCGACACCGTTTTCACTCCACCTTAAAACGTCAGCGGATAAGATGAATGAAACCAAAACACAGTTTCCATGGTTTTTCCTCTGTTGCCCTGCTTTCAAATTTTCTTTTAAAAATCACTATTCCGCATCAGTATTTATTCATTCTTGAAGTAAATCTCATTATATTGGTGATTTAACGTTTTTACATCACTCTTAAAGTACAACTGATTTTTTAATGCTCGGCCATATTATTCCCAAGCAGTAAATAAAGTGACTCACGGCAGATTTATAACTACCATGCTAATGCGCTTACAGTTTTATCTCCCTTTGATGTCAGCCATTAGTAATCATTCCACTGCAGCTTTATATGTTTGACAAAAACAGCCAAAGCCAAGCATTTTCTAATTAGCCCTTATTATCATATAGTTTATTTCAGTCACTCTCTACACGACTTCACTGCAGTATTCTTCCATCAAACAATACCTTTGCATTAGCATTTTGCTTTGTCTGCTTAACAGGGTATGAATTCTTTGTATTCCTCTCTGTGCATGAGGCAGTTGCTATAGACCCGAGCAGGAATCCACAGGACCAAGTCTTGCCTAATGATGAGTGAACGGGCCTCTGTGTGTTCGGGCTCATAAATATCTCTCCCAGTGTGTCAGTCCACCCGTTTGTCTGTGTTTTAACATGGTGCAGGCAGAAGAGCTTCTGCCAGGCTGCGATTATGCCCGCGGTAGCTGCAAGCAGTCGTGTAATCATCAGCACCTTATTGTTGCTTCTCTTTAAAGACACACTTTCATTGTAGCTAAGAGGAGCGATAAAATTAGGAAGGAAAGATAAAAGGCGTACAGAAAGCGAGAGACAGAGATACGGAGTCCACGAGGGAATCTGAATGGTACGCTTGTTTTCAATTACGCCTTGGTTTTGTGGAAAGAAAAAAATGTTTTATATTTTTTTTTTCCACATATTTTAGTCTAACCCTGTTCCTTTCTTTATTTCTGTTGTTCATTTTCACAGAATGACTCATTGCTTTTGCACTTTCTCGCAATCCCATCTGCCTTCACTCCACCACCACCTCCTCCTGTTCAGAAGCTCTTTCTTCAAATTCTCTCTTCCTTACATCACATGAAGAAAAAGAAAAAAACATGGGAGGATGAGTATTTATCGAGAGCCTTATCTTCATCTCATCTCCCAGAAGAAGTTTTATTTATTTATTTTTGTTCTTCATTTGGTGTAAAAGTACAAGCCTGACAGAATGTTCAAAGTATTCAGGATCAAAGGAGAGCACTATGCTTTTTGAAGTGATGGGGGTGGGATTGCATCCAGAGGGTTAGCTTGTGTCAGACTGCATCACGCCTATTTTTCTCGCTATCTTCCTCCTTGTTTTTTTTTTTGTTTTTTTTTTTCTCTATTGCTGTCCCATTCTACATGTTTACTGTATCTCACTTTATCTCTCTCGGTTGACCTGCCCTCTCTGTCACTCACTCTTTCCAAATTGCTTCACTTCCCACTATCTCTCTTCCTTAGCTGTGATTTCCCGTCCTACATCTCTCTTCATTTTACCTCCTGTCATCCATCCATCTCCTCAACCTCTCACTGTCGTTATCCATCCAGATTTATCATTTATCCACCTCTCCATCTTTCTCTCTCACTCTCTTACTCACCTATTCCTCCTCTCCCACCCACCTCTTTCACCTCCTACAGGGGCTCGTAAGGCTGATGGCTACTCCAGTCGGCTGCACTAGTTTCACACAGCAGGCCTTAATTTCCGAACTGATAGTAAATGATTAATCAAAGGCATCGTAGTATTAAAGCAGTGGGAGGAATCTCAGTACTTGAGGGATGCGTGCTCACAGTGGGGTGCTATTTTTGGGTTAGTACAATGGAGCAGTCAAGTATTCAATTAGGATTCATGTGATTTCTCTGTTGTATGTACAAGCAGAAATCTCAGGCATAAATCACACTCAAGCAGCTCAGTGAGATGTGTGGGTCAGTTTTTATCAGCATAAAGCAGCAGATGCTGGGGTACTCAACATTTATTTGCAATGTGAATTAGCTTTGATTGTCATGCAGTTCATCATTATTTCACCACTGTTTGTCATTATGGGACACAGCACGCTGCCACTAAAGCATAAAAAAGCTTTAAAATGATTTCCAAAGTGGCCATACTTTCTCCTCTTCCGCTCTACAAACAAATATCACACTGGTGGCTTTTCTTATGATTTGACTCATGACAAACATTTGAAATGAGGCACTTAGTTCAAATACACTGGAGTGTAGACACATTTGAAAACACCTTATCACATTCTTTTTTTTGGCTGTTTTTAATTTTTCTTATAAGCCTATGTTTTTTTTTTTTTTTTCAAGTGGTTAATAATTAAAATCCTTCCAGAACGAATTTATACAGACATTTTGTTGATACACCAAAGAATTGAGAAAACTACCGAAATGACGCAACATTTTTCATTCAGTCACTCTTTATACCGTCTACTATTTTTTGATCCAATTCCACAGCTTTCAGTTAGAAAATTGGTTTATTTTTTTTTTTTTTTTGGTATTTGCATCTTTATTAACAGTCATTTCAAAGCGGAAGGTCAGTAAAAGACAGCTCAAGTTAACGAGGGGTTTCCTGAAACTCCACATTCCTGAAGTATGAATACACAAATCAACTGTCAAGTCCATTGAGAGTTTGGAGCAATAATTTCTAAAGATGTAGGAAAGCTTGACTGTGAGGTGGAATAGAATAGAATAGTCTTTTATTCTCATTGTACAGTGGGGGTACAACGAAATTGAGGGTGCTTCCACTGAGCCACCATGCACCACAACGAGAAAAGACAATGACAGTCTGACAATCACAGTGACAGGCAGGAAAAAAAAACAAACATAAGGGCTGTCATAGAAACCAACACACAGGGGACAACATAGGGTGAGAAACAATACAACATATTAAAAAAAGGCGGTATTCTCTTAAAAAAAATAGACATAAAATTTGAAAAAAAGAAGAAATCTTGTAAGATTTTAATATATATACAACTGAAAGAGTACCACGAAATGTAAACTGTAAAAACTTTGGGGGTAGTGCAAGAAAAGTAGTGCAACAGAATTTATACACATTTATAAATATAGGGAACTCAGATTTAAATAAAAAAAATGTGTATTTGTGTAAAGGTGAGTATATAAATAAATTTAAAGTGAAAATGCATTTATATTTAGCTAAAACATGAGATTGAACATGTCAGATGTTCTGTTGACCCATCCATCCGCCATGACCTTCTCTGTAAGAGCTACATCTGCTCCTGTCAGACAAGAGTCATTTCTCACACAGCCGCCAGGCATAAACAAAGGTCTTTCTAAGTGTTTGAACACATGACTAATGCTTCTGTTCTTTTAGTCAAGACAGCATCAGCGTGGATGGAGAAAATAGAGCAGCAACAGTAAAGAGTTGACTCTGAGACTGCTGCTGCCGTCACTGCATGGTCAGGTCCTGTGTGTTTGGGATTCTTTAACCCTGTGGTATCCTCTGTTAAAAACCTTGGGCTTATTCTGGACCAGTACTTTACTCCCAAACCTAATTTAAAGAGACCAACTCATCCTCTTTTTTCACTTGAGAGAAACAACTGGAATTTATAATTTCTAATTCCTTGAAGGCACTTCTGTGGCTTTTTGATTGAGATCTTTTGTTGACTGTTGCTTGGTCAAGGCCTGTGGACCTGTGGACCAGGGTCTTTACCCTCTGGAACAGCTCAGTTGAGGAGCCTGGTCCTGAAACCTCACTCTCTACTTTTAAACAGTGTCTATTGTCCTTCTTCTCTCAAAAATCAATTTCACCAAATGACATATGTGAAATCATTTTTTGTTTAACTTATAAAACTGATTAGTTTTATTATCTATTTGTCCATGAATTTATTATGTTTTGAAACTGTTATGTTGGGTCATAACAAGAAAATGTATTGGTGTTTGTTATGGTTGTTTTGAGAGGAAAGAAGAAATTATTATTATTATTGTTATTGTTATTGTTATTGTTGCATGGGGACATAAATAGTTAGCTATAAATATAGTCACAGTATCAGTTATTTCACTCTTTTGCTTTAACTGGATATCTCTTTAATTAAATACATATATATATATATATATATATATATATATATATACATTAATTTAACTCATTATGTAGTATTATGTAGGCTTCTTAATGATTTGCTGATACAGACACACACACCTACATGTAGTCAAAGAGAGAGTCGGCACATAGTTTCCAGTTCACTGGTTTGTGTGTATTTATATTCTTTCTTAGTGTCAAGTCAAATGCAGCCTTGTCTACAAACAATTAATAAAAAACTGAAATATTTATTTCCAGACGAATAAAGTAACACTCTGATAGTGACATATCAGTGTGTGTTTTAATGTAATCATAATTATAAGAAGAAAAAAAATGAAGCAATTTTGCACAAATTATTCCTTCATATCTGCCAGCTCTGCTAGATGGCAGAGTTGTTTGTGTCAGGGTCTTTTGAAACGATGTGCAGTCTCACTGATATCAGACATGTAATAGCTTTGTCAAATACACGCAATTATGGGTACAGATGAAAGACAACACACACTCTCACACACAGGCACGCGGTGCTCTTTTTACCCACTGTGAAAAACAGGTTGCCAGTCTTTGTCTGACTCCGACATTATGAGAACACCAGGTGCTCTGAGCAATAGTTCTTCCTCCTTAATGTGCCTCCTTGATGTGTGTGGTTTTACCATTGTGTGCGAACATGAGTGTGTGTTTGAACCGGAGGAGGAGGCAACAGGATAGTGGAACTGTTCCCAGAACAGTGACAACTCTGTGGCATTGCTGCCTCTCAGATAATGATGATGATGCAATACAGGTCAGGTAAAGCGAGCAGAGAAAGAAAGTATGTGTCTGGCGGTTATGTGTATGTGCAGATGTATTTATGTGTAAATGTGCGTTTGCATGTGTACCATGTGTACCTGTGTAAATGCCACCTGTTTGTGAAACGGCCTGGTTTTCTCTGCCTTTCTGTTTCTCATTCTCATCACTCCCCTGCTCTCTCTCTGCATCATAGCCCAAGCACAGCACTTTGAAATGCAGAGAGCGTCGATCAGGACTGTGGCTAAGCTAGGGCGAGATGCTGTCATTCAGATGTGGTGAACTTCTTAAGAGCCGGGGAAATAGCTGGATGCTGATTGGGGAGGGAGGGGACGTAGCAAGTGGCTGGGATCAAAACAGAGCAGAACCAGATCTCACGGGTGAGACATAAATAAATGAGACCAGGCCACCGAACTGGCTGAGGTCCAGCCGTTTGCTGCAGGGGCTGAGGAGTTGAATGGGCAGGTGTGAACTCGCCATCACCGATTATTGTGACAGGAAGTAGAATGAGGGTATGGTTTTAGACTGGTGGAGTTAGAGATGATGTAAATACCTTTAGTATATGAATGGTGGAATTTGTTGGTCCTTGTGGTTTCTTCGCTCTTTAATATTTATGCATGAGCAGAGATGCTGATTGTTGTCTCAGTATTCAAATCGCTCTGATCTGATGTGTCCACTGTTAATGATGTTTCTCACTTCAGCAGAACACAGATTTGGTTTGTAAACAAACCAGCATGCCTGTCTTCCACTCAACTTCCTCTCCCTCCCAATGTGATTAGGAGCGTAATAGGCACATAATAGCATGGCAGACACAAATGGGGCTCAAATGTGCCCATCTACACCCCCCTCCCCCCAAACCTGTTCCCCCACTTCCCCAACCTCCAGTCTCCAATGCTGCTCAGGGAAATACAATCAGAGCATAAGCCACTGACAAATTCCCATTATATGCAATTTCATGGACGATAAACCCATTTGAAATCAGAATGATCCCCTGAATGTATGCATGCAGCTCACCCAACGATCTAATTATGATTTTTTTAATTTAGTCTCCTGGAATCCAGAAGATAAATTTCTTTTCTTGAAATGGAACTGGACTGAAAAAAATGTGAGATAAAAATGTCAGTGTAGGAAAAATGGAAGAAAAGGAAGCTCGTATTTCTCTGAAGTACAAGTTTCTGACGTAAAACTTATTATTTTATTTTTTGCGCATCAGGAGTGTTTCCAACTTCTCTTAACTGTAATTTAGTTTTTGAGGCAATGTCATTTTTAATCACACTTTGGACTACAAAGACAAAAGAGAGTAAATAAATGAATGCCAATCTTTTTACAAACTTTTGAGCACTTTTGTCGTAGCTTGTTAATGACATTTGACAGTTTTACTTATCATCTCTAAAAGATGAATAACTCTTTTTGTCATCCATAAACTATCTGCAAACTTCTTCTCCATTGCTCTGTTTTACTCTATTAATCATACAGTGTGAGTGTGTGTATGTGCATACAAACTTCAATGTTCACTAGATTAAATCTAAAATACAGTAATCATCAATAAGTGTGTGCACATACTTGGACAAATACATTCAGACTGTGCTTTCACAGTTCCTTCTATTTTCTGCACTACATTTAAATAGGTAGAGAGGTTTTTTTCTCTCTAATTTGTCAGGCATGTCTATTTCCCATCCATTTGTCACCACATCTGTAAATGTACACACTGTTATACACTGGTTACCACAGCAACACAGGTGCCTTTGCTGTTTATAGCAACACACAAGGATGCACCTTCTCTTTCTAAAATACAAGATTGTGACTGTGTAAATAACGTCTAATCTCAAAATGTACAAATATCATACTGGTCCACTCATGTTAGTCACGTTTTTTCCCTCTGTTCATTTGTGTCCAGGTCACAAAAACGTCAAGTCTCTGCCTACGAGATGGGAAATGTAATATTTTAAGATAGTTTCAGCATTAATTTGAATTTCGACAACATTTCTAGCAAGAAATGTGTACTTTATTTTCAAAATCGTTGTTCACTGAGTGTCTATGATCAGACCTTGAATGTCAAAGAACAGCTCACGAAACCATTCCTGCTGTTTACAATAACTCACACACTATTTCACTGTAGTAGTGCTAGTAATAATGATAATAATAATTGTAATAATAATAATAATGGAAAATATTAAATAAAATTAATCAAAAATAAGAGAATAGGAGAAAATGGGAGAAGAAGAGGAAATTTGGGGAAGTAGGGAGGGCTACACACAGCATGCTTAATGCATATATTATGTTGTTGTGTGAGTTGGAGCTGTTGGGGCCTCACTGGTTTATCAAAGTGAAAGTTTGACGCACGAGTCATGCTGATGCATCCACGGTAAAGGGCAAAGGTCAGGGACCGGAGACTATTTACAGGGTTTAGGTGCAAATAGGTGAACCGGCAGGTGGAAGAAAGAGAAGAAAACCACAGAGGATAAAGACTTGAACAAAAAGTTCATAGAAACTGACTGAATGAATTAGCTTAGTTCGATGTTGCATTAAAATGTTACATTTTCCATCAAAATTATAAAGAATGTCAACCATATTGATCTGTTCTCGCAGGTAGAAACTTGGCAGTCACGTGACCTGGATGCAGGCAATGGAAATAAATGTGGGAAAAAAAAATGTGACAGTTTCACAAACCAAAATTTTGAAATTGATAAATTTTGCCAAGCGGACCAACCTGGGATTTGTACGTTTTGGGATTAAACTGGGTTGGATTGTGAAGAAGATGCCACATGTAAAAGTGTAAAGGTTGGAAATATGACTCAAAAGCACTGTGTTTTCTCTCTTTCTTTCATGCCCAAAAAATTCTCATTCTTTACCCTCAGATTCTGTGATGTATTTTTTCGTAATTTGCGCCTTAATGTGCCACATACATCACTTTACCTTCAGTATAAACACTATTAATCTTCCAACAGAGTACTTGCGTCACACTCAACTTCCTTTCCCTCTAACTTCACAATCCCTTAGTATTTTGGACTGGCTATAGTTTCACCTCTGATGTTTATTTCCATATGATGTGTGAACCATGAATCGCACCAACCAGACCACTTGGTATCGGTGACATCAAAATGCTGCACTGACAATAAATTAATTTTTGTATTTGTTCCAGCTGGACTTCCAGCCAAGAGAGCATTATGATTCAAAACAATTCCATAATTTATTGAGTTCTAGAGGTGCAGGCCCCATGCATGAAACGCACACTATCCTATAGATTATTTACAGCTTCATTTGCATCCATTGCCTGTGTTTGCCATGCAACACTGCACTTAAGTTAATGAAAATTCTGTGGAAGATTAGCGGGCCTCTCTGAAAAGCCCCCAGCAATACGGTTGAGCAACACAGTCATCATGTTGCTTATTCTTCATCTACTCCGAAACTGTAAATTCAGTCTTTCCTCTCTGAAATACTATAATTTTAGCGTCATCAATCGTTACTGTGATAAACTAATTACATGCATCCAGATGTGATTATACTTCTGAGCATCATGACAGTAAGAGCCACTCTTGACATAATGGCCCATCTCCGCAAAGAACATGAGGATATTGGTTTTCTGATCTATAACTTTGCTCAATTACAACATCATTCCAATAAAATGTATAATGTCCTCGAGGCAGTTTCTTTTTTCTTTTTTTTGCACAACAGTTGTTTTTCAGAAGAAAGAAAGTCACCCTCCTGACCAGTGTTCACTTTTATTGAGAAGGTGGAGATGGTGATATCATGTGACTCATTTTTAGAGGGACCTTTACCAAATTGACAGTGACATTCCTGGTAAAGCAAGCTAGGAAGGAGGAAATGAATTTTTAACCACAGTCTGTAGTAGACAGCACTACTCACCATGGTTTGTCAAGTCAGTTTTTCACAGGCCTCTTCACATCATATCAGAAGACTTAACAGTGGTCTTTGAAAAAAGACTGACAGACATACATCCATACATACATACATCTTATGGGAAGAAGGCAAGCTGGTGGAGGCAGTGTGATGCTCTGGGCAAGGCCCTGCTGGGAAACCTTGGATCTTGCAGTTCATGTTGATGTTGTTACTTTGACACATACAGTGTCAAAGTAACACTGCCCTTAAAGGCCACTACTACATAATACTCCTGCAATGCTGCCAAAAAAAAAACAAAAACAAATCTGTTTTAAGGACCACAGGAATTTGGAGGCCAAGTCATTACCTTGAACTCCAAAATCCTGAGATCTGTCAAATGTCTGATATGACTTATAGGATCTGCTGCTAACACCACTGTGTCAGATACCAGCGCACCTTCAGGGGTTCAGTAGAGTCTAAGGCTTGTTGGGTCAGGGCCGTTTTGGCAGCAAGTTTATTGTCAGTAGATAAATGTATATGTTTACTAGTATAATTTTTGATATAAAAATACATTTTAGAAAAAAAAAAAAACTTTTTTCATTATGCTACATTTAGGAAATTAGAAGTTTAGATCTATTTTATAGATCCTGCTTGTTTCAATTCAGCTCAAAAAATCGTCTTCAAAAGGTCTCTGTGATCTGTTATTGTAAGGATGAGACCACCTGCATCTCCGTAAGACTGAGTTAACTCGATAGGTACGTCTACTCTCAAACAGTCTTTGTGTTAATTGGCACATCATTAAATGTTGTTAATAAAACCTTTCGCACAGCACTGTGGCAATTTTGTTTCTTTTCACAGCATTCAGGTGGTGGTGTTAAATCTCATATGGAGACTGTTTCAGCCTTGGTGTGTAACATTATATATTTACTTTTTCCCTTGCTGTTCTTTTTTTTTCATTCCTGGGTACTGTAAAAAAATCTAACCACATCTTTCAACACAAATCTTGGAAGGAAATGAAAAATAAAACTGGAATGAAATAAATAAATAATCTCTATTTGAGTTTACGTGTATTTTAAAGGTATTTTCTTTTCCTTTTACAACAGCTTATTGTTGCTGGATAATCCTGGCACTGTCACCACTGTAATACAGATACACAGACAGATGTTGTTGATTTGTGCTGCTGCAGATTGTATGAAAAGGTAAATCAAAGTGTGAATGTGTACAGATCTGTGTGGAAAGAAATTTAAAAATAAGTTTTTAAAGAATTCACTCTTTCTCACACACACACACACACACATACAAAGACAATCTGTTTACTATCTGTCTAAGTCTGTTTTGGTCATCCATAAGTTGAATAATGATAATAAGAATAGCAACTTCGGGTCCCTTTACATGAAGCACACGTGGCTCAACAGAACGCATATTATTCCAGTTATCAGAGTTGTTATATACCATCAGTCATATATTGGGAAAGTTCAGCTTTGTGTAGACTTAAAAAACTATTGAATGAGCAGCTCAGTAACTTTCACTGATATTATTTTTGGACCAGAAAGAGCCTTTGTTCTTTTCTGTTCCCTTTTCTCTTTTCTCTCCAGAATAGTTATAGTGACAGCAACAAAGAGAATTCAAAATGAGTGGCATGTTGGCCAAATACAAGCGTACAAAGTGGGACAAAGAAATGCCATGCAAACCATTAATTAAATTAACATGAAGCATTTTCGATTCATACTGTATTTAGCTCGAACATTTTATCATCCTATTTACCAGTTTAATAATTGAACTCTCTCGGGAGCGAGATGAAAAACAACACAAATAAAATAATGAAACATTTCTTGACTTCATACTTCAGAGCGTCCTTTACTATTTTCACTTTGGGTGTTTCTCAAAGTGTTCACTCTGTGTGGATTTGTTAACTTGTGAGGGGATTAAGTCTCTTGTTGCTGTGAGCTGATTGGCAATCTGGTGAGGAAGTCAAGCTTGAGGAAAAATTTCTTGGCTTTATGTCTTTTTAAAGTTAAGACTGTAAGACCATATTTATTGGAGGACATGCGGCGTGTACTGATTTTTTCCACCTCTCCCTTTTTATGCCTCTGTCCACAAATGTTCACTTTGACTCAAACACAAACTGATTAGAACTAAGTGACTAAAGAATAAAGTTACAGGTCACTGTGACCTCATGACCTCCTGTCTCTTTGGATATCATCACATCTCACATCCACCTTGAGAAAATCAAATAAAAAAATATTCAAAGATGAGACCCAAAGATGATTGGATTTTTGTGATTTGGGGTCACGGTCATTGTGACTGCACTCAGTATGTGTTTAGGCATAACTTATAAATTACCTACAAACTGGACTGGTTCAGAGAAGAAATTTTAAGATGCTTAAAGAATCCACATTTGTCCCCCATTTCATTTGCCATGGTCCTACAGATTTACCTGTTATTGTAACTGTTGACTTACCCATATTTTCATCATTTCTTTGTGACTAGCAAATGCATGCTATCACAGGTTTATTGGTTTTTGCAGTATATTTGCTTACAGGTAATGTAATATCTGTAAAGTGATTTAAAGTAACACCAAGTAATTAGGTTTGGTCAGCCTTTATTCATTCAGATGTTTCATTACTTATGCAACAAACTGAGCCTCATTTTGTTCATGAAATATGGTCAAACTTAAGAAACAATAGAAACTGAGTGCTGTTGTATGGAGCTATTCCCATTCAGTAGTGTTGAGTCACTCAATAAAGAGTTTTGATTATTTGCTCCTTCAGAATTGTAAAGGTATTATAATATAATAGAATAGACTGGAATGGAATAGAATATATCCTTTAATTGTCTCACCAAGGGTAAATTCAGCTGTTTAACAGCATCATAATTTTTCTACAAAAATGTTGAAAAAATGATGTTGGTGACAACCACACAGGATGAAATTCATCAGTTTCGAGTTGCGGCCATAAAATGTCTCATTTAAATGAGACTTTTGCATTGGACTGTTTATTTATTTATTGCTACAAGCCAGTTCCAGTCAACTACAGCAATGTTGACGAAGTTCGACAACTCACAGCTCTGCAGAAGAAAAGCAATTAATCAGACGGCCATCAAAAGAGCGCACTTCCAGCATCTAATGAATCACCACACTGGAAGATTTCCCAATCGCAGCAGAATAGCAGAATACAGAAAGCAGTCATTTTAGATGGCTGTATTCTTCAACAGGAAGCATTTCTGTTGGATTCAGAAACAGAATCAATCAGTGAGCTTCTTGAAACATCAGATAAAACATCAGCGATTCCAACAAAAGGCTCAGTGTAGAGCACAAATGTCTCATATACCATAATGTTGCTGTTACTATACCCTGTTTCCATAAGTCTCATTCCTGCCTGACTCACTGTTTCACTTTCACATTTCACTGTCATTGATGGATAGATTGACTTTTCATAAATCTTCAGGCCTTGTTCTGACTTCAGACAGGCAGTTTGGTGTCATGCTTTTAAAAATGCTTCTCTCCTTTTGAGCTGTGTGTCATAATGTGTTTTATCTGAAGCAAGACTGTGCTTCACAAGATTACGAGTCCTCCACCCTCTGAAAAAAAAAAGACTCCTGGCAAGGATTTAAAATGTCATCAATATAAAAATAGACACAAAGGTTTGACTTGTTCTCAGCTCTTGTGACACATCAATGGTAATCCCTTTAAAATATCAAAGTTTGTGTTTTTTTATATCCTAACGATATCATATTTCTTTTTAACAAGTCAGTGTTGATCCATCATATCAAGAACAGTTTGCTTTATAGTGTTGAAATCAAGTTGAAGTTTTAGACATTTATTTTGATTTTACATTTCAGCCCATTACTTAACTCCCATCATTTTGATGAAAGACAGCCAGAGCATTATTAAACTGACAAGAAACCCAGAGCAAGGTTGATGAATATAGCAAAAAATATAGATAGTACAACATTAACTTAAGATGTCTTTCTGTTTTTTGAAACAGGATCATTATGGAACAATGCTGCAGACTGTAGCTTCAAAGATCCTCACAAAAAAATATACCAGCCTTGTTCTACAACACATAACAAGATGTACAAGTTTCCATTTTGGGATCAATTATTTCTCCATAAGAGAAAATAACAAAGCTGTAGATATTTGATGTTCTCTCCACCAGACTTGGTCACCAGTGACTGCAACAGTTTCTATTCAAGCTATAAATGACCTTTCTGAAGGATGGTAAAAACAATGTCCAGTCTTGTAATGATGCTATAAACCTGTTTAATTAGGACATTTTATCTAAGGGAAATTCAAACACTTTTCTTTGAATGGAATATATATAATGAAATCTTAAATAAGAGATCTTGCTTGAATATTTAACCAGTGGTCCTTTATTTGCATTATAATGTAAAATAATTTCTGCACAATGGCTGTTGAAAATGTTTCCCATAAGATTTCTAACATCCCACTTTTTTTAGACTTCCAGCTGTGCTGATAACATGTAGACTCCAAATTACTTACTCACTCAGTCATTGCTCATTTTGTGTTTTTGATCTCTTGCCTTTGTCCTTAAAAAGTGGGTTTTTGAAGAGCTTCTTACAGTATATGTGCCTCTTTGCTGCACACAGACAGACACCGTCAGGACTGAACAATCAATTCAGCCTTTTCAGTCGGCTTCATAATTAGCCCCTTCATGAATAGGGGTGAAACATGAAATCTCTACTGCTCAGGACAGTTTCACACTGCACATTTGAAAAGTGGCTTAATTGGAGCCAGCCTCAGCTGCTATGAGATCTAATGGGAGGACATAAAGAAAAGAGCTGAAACAGACCTTTCCACATTAAAACAAACGGGTTTACTTTGATTCTCAGACCAGATAAGAAAGCTAACAAGTGAACTTTCAGTAAACACTGCTTCTTCTGTTTCTAATGAACGTCTTTGAATTCTACGTTTTTTAAGTAGCTTTGAAGAGGTTCCTTAGATGATGCAAAACATGTGTGGAACAGAAAAGTATATGCATGGATTTTATTTGAACATGTCACATTTTGATATACATTTGAATATGCAAAGATAATAAGCTCCATCTCATAGGAGTGCACTGCATTTCCAGTCGAGGCACTGTGCAACTGGAGCTAAAATGGTTGGGGGAAATGGTACTAATGACGTGAATGAAGAGACAGAAACACAAATAACTGTTGAATAGCAGGGAATCAATAAATCAAGCCATGACAATTTCATGGCTGGCTTTTATTGGATTAAACATATGTTGCATAACACTGTTCCTTATAGATCGTTATGCTGACTGAGAGTTCCTTAGTGTGACAGTGTTTGCTGCTGCCAAACCTCAGTGCTGTCAGGTGAACAGACACAATCACTACTGTATTGGCACGATTTCTATCAAATGCATTAATCACTTGTGTTCAAACACTGAAGTCAGTGGCTTACTGTAGATGATAGACAGTCTTAGTTTACTGTAGGTTGGCATGTGGTATGGGGCAATGGAGCATTGCTTATATATTATTAATTTTACAGTAGCTACAGTCCATCAGCTGCATCCTCCTGTTCTTTCTCCTCTTGCTGTGCACATGCCATCTGGGTTGCAGGGTTCTTTTTCTTCTCTGACAAAACAATAAATGGGAGCTACTCCTTCACATTCACTTTACACCACAGACGCACAGCTCAGGCCTTGCCCTTGCTGCCCCCAAAAGTTATTCTCAGCATGTCCAACAGCCAAGTAACTGAAAGGATGACACAACAGAGTTGAATTGCATTAATACTGAAATCTTTTATTCACTATCCCTTTAAATTAAGTATACCTGAAAGTAGAATATTATGTTTTTACAAAAGAATGTAAGAACTACAAAATTATGTTTGAAGAGAAGCCCTTTTTTAATGTGTTCATTTGTCAGCAGTGTGCACAGCAAACCAAGTGAAAGTATTTGGGACTGGTGGGTGGTTAAAAAAATTTGAATAAAATGTAATCTTTGAGTGTAAAATGACAATTGCTTGCGGCATGAACAAGTTTAAAGCCTTTTAGATTGTCCCTGCTTACATTCATAGCAGGTACACTGGATTCAGATGGCAAGCAAAAGTGAATGTTTGATCCATAAAATATCAATTTAGTGATGATCTGTCAACCACAGTATCTTCTGCCATATTTTCTGTGTTAATTTTCAATTAATTTAGCTGCTCTTTGTGTAAAATATTTTTCTAATGGAAATTTCTTCCAAGTCTCTTTTTGCCTGAATTCTAGGTGACCCTGATTGAACCATAAAATATTAATCACATCATTCTCAGGGTGAAACAACAGAATCAGCAGCTCTCTTTCTTTGTGTGTGTGTGTGTGTGTGTGTGTGTGTGTGTGTGTGTGTGTGTGTGTGTGCGTGTGTGTGCAATGTATGCATGGGTGGGAAGGTGTGTAGAGACATCTGCTAAAAGAGCAGGGACTGAGTGACAATTTACTGTCATGAAAGTGTTGAACTGATGCAGTCAAGGAACTGATGCATTTTAGGAGAATAAAGCCACATTTGATCTCAAAGTCAGCTCTATTTAATTAGAGTTTGACATTTTTTTTTTCTATCTCCATTTTTCAGTCTCGGCATGGTAATTGACATTGACATTTATTATAAGCCCATATGGCCTGGGCACTGTTTGGTTTAGCGTACTCCAATAAACAAAACCATCTACCAAAACATTATATTAAAATATGTTTTGCAACTGTCACAGTCTCTATTCAAAATCTTGTTGAATTTCTATTTGGCATATGACCTTATGTTAAGACCTTCTGCCAACAGATAAACCAAAGCAGTTTCCACCATTTATAATTATCTATGTAAAATGAAAAACTAAACAAAAATGATCTTGACATTACACCACAGGAGCTTTGAAAATGTATTTGATTAATAGTATTCCATTTGGACAGCTGATATACAGCTGAGAAAGAACATGGAAACAAACAGTAGTTCAGTCAGTGGAATTATGTTTTAACACAAAACCTCCAGCAGTTGCTGCTAATCCCAGCAGTAGTGAGCATTAAGAATCCATAGAAACAAAATTTTAATCTAAAAGTTAAGAGCTATCAGCTTCAAAACAACCCCTTTCACTTTAAATACATACACACCGCCAAGCTGCCAGCTTTTATTAACACTTGTAAGACACTTCACAACTCAGAAAATACTGAGCAGTCTGCAAGTGTGAAAATGGTTTTGCTTTGCACACTGGAATTGCAGTGGAATGACAACTATTAGAATAAAGTGCTGATTCTCAGGTTTAATTTGTGAGTGTTTGCAGGCACCTCCTATGAACCATGTAAAAATTGTATGCCCCCACCCCCCATCTCCCCCACTGCACCCTGCTCCCCCCCTCCAGGCTAAAAATGGATATGACTCCTACACTGTGAATCCAGTATGGATGCAAATGGCCCCAAACACCCTTAAAGCTGAAAGTCAGCACTTAAATCTCATCATCTTTTATCCTTTGTGGTGGAGTAGAGCCAAAACAATGAAAACTGTATTGTTGACCTAATACTTAAATGTCCTGTTTTTGGTGCAGGGCTGTGTGGTAAATACATTTAGTCATCACTCTTAAATTTTGCTTTCTCCATACAGAGTGTTGGCTTGCCTTTATTCAAGTGCACAGCATATCCTGTCAGCAATAACAGCTGATACAGCCATACAGCTAAAACATGGGCAGACGTACATTCTTTCAGTTTGGGATGACTGGATCCAGTACTCTGTTGCATCACCACTTTGTGATGAACGTTTTTCACTTTTAAATGTTGTTGCTAGAAAAACTGTCAGTCGTTAGAAGACCACACCTCACACCCTTGTTTCCTGGAATCATCCTGGACAAGCTGTCAAGCCTAACCTCGACCTTACTGTATCAAGCTGACACAGCTCCTGTTAATGCAAGTCAAACTAGTATGCAAATGAATTCAGTTCAGTTCAGCACTTGGTTACAGTAACTTGCATCAGTATAATCAGATGACAAGTGAGCTCAGAAATATATTTCTTAAATTACACTTGCTTTCTGCTTAAATTTTGGCCTTACCCCGAGGCAGCTAAAATTGCAGGTGATGCTCATTGGAGTTATGGCTCCAGATTGTTGATCTAGAATATAAACTTGTAATCATCAGCAGGCTAGACTCTTCTGTAGAAGCCCTTTCCTAGCTACCTCACCAGAGTTAGTGCAAGAGCAGATGGATCTGCAGTGCTGCTCTACATCGCAAGGCATCTGCTTTTGTGTATGTGTGTGTTCATATGTGTATTTGTCAGCCCAGGACTCACCTCTGGCTCTGACCATAGCAGACGGCTTTGGGTCATCATGGCAGGTCCAGGGATGACAAATAATGCAGTGATGGATTATCTGTGTTTGTGTGTATGTGTGTGTTACATGTCTATGTGAATCAGGTCACCTCCATTCCCTCCTGACCTTCCCCAGTTTCCTCCTCACCTCCTCTCTCCTTCTATCTAGCTCTTCTTCTCAGCAGCACTTTTGCAAAGGTTATTATCACCACTAGAGAAGTTACAAAACCTGTAAAGTTGGAAATAAGCTGAAAACACACAGAACAAAGTGTATGTGATAGGAAAACACGTTGCCATATCTTAACACACTTAACATGCACATATAACATACAATACATAAAAAAAAAAAAAACATGGTGTGTTTTTTTAATTGCAGTGTGGTGTACATGGCAAAAACCAATGCACACCAATGTTTTCTAATAATGTGTGGGAAGTTTACTGCAAAGTGGTGTTATTATCTTATTATTATTGTAGTGTATTGTTGTCATTTATTAGCAGTATGAAAATTATGTGGGTGAATGTAGTTTTCACACTTCTAATCTAAATCTGGCTTCGTTTCCATCACTTGATACAAATGTAAGTGAGCAATGGCTTGATTTAAACTAATTGGTAATCTGTGAGACCACACTGGGTCATATTATTCATTCTGATTTTAAGCCATTAACGTTACAATAGTTGATGCATCAAGACATGCATCAAGATCTGTACATGATCTCCTCAACTTTTACTTTTCAAATCCTGATGGATCTTGTCTCGACAGCCTAATAACAACAACAAACCAAGCCCATATAATTGCAATTTTTTTTTTTTACAAAAATATATATAGCTGGCAAATAAAAAATGATGAAATTGGCTGCCATGTGTTCCCTAATGTTAGGGCATGAGAACATGATCATGCACTAATCACATAATCATAAATATTCAAACCACTTCTAATTTTAACTAAAAAGTGTTTTTTTTTTTTTTTTTTGTCTACCTATAATGCAAAGAGCATTGTCTTTTACTGCGTTACATTTGATTGATGCTTAATTTTAGAAAGAACTTTCCTTTTCTTATTTAGAAAAGGAAAATTTTCTTAGTTTCCTTATTTTCTACCTGGAAAAAAAGTTGAGGAGTTTTATCAGCCCCAGGTAGTGTCTGTAGTTTCACTTATGAGCTTCTTCACTGCTCCATCAACCTCTACTACCAACCTCATACTCCCTAAGAGGCAAACTCTGGGCCAGCTTTAACTTGATTCAGGTAATTGTAAAGCAAGAAGGCACAGTTAAATGATCTTGTGGTGAAGTCAAAATCGTAAAAAATGATGGGAACAAAAGCATGAATTTGAAAAGTATGTAGGGGATGTCCAACTAGTTCAACATGCTGCAGTGAGGTTTTTAACTAGGTTCTCTGTTAGGTAGAGAATTGAAAAGTTTGTTTAAAAAGTGCTCTGGTGCCTGCAGAGCACCTTTTCAGAGACCTGAGATCGTGCCATATGTTCGTCTCATTCTACTGAGGTTTTTAAGAACCAATTTAAAATGCACTTACATCCACCTTTACTCATCTGCGTCTAACAGTGCCCACCTGACCTGCTCATTTATGTCTTCTAAAGCCTCTGTAGGTGTTGTCTTTATATAACCGTTAAGGGTTTTTTGCCTCTCTTATTTCTCAAAGACAAAATGTATCATTTTTCAGAAGTATCCAGACAGTGGTCAGTTTATGACATGTAAAGAAATCCTAGTGAGAAAAAAACAGTTGCTGTTCTTGGTGTTAACTGGTGAAGTGCAGTCAGGCAGAGGGGATGATGATCATCAGCACACAGGTCAGGACTCAGCAGAGAGCTGAGCAGGACCTTGGTTGAATGGATGATCTCAAAACAGTTTTGTATGAAAGATTTTAAGGGCCAAGAAAGTGCACAGAAGAATTTACCACTGAAAGTGTTATGTCCTTTATATAGATGGCAGAAGAGCATCAATAGCGTTGAGAATGCATGTCTAAATCAAAGGGAGCAGACTGTCCAACTAAAACATTGAAACAGTGGGATGTTACCTTGTGAGCAGGATTATGAAAAAACTATAGATCTGATTTGAACCAAATCTCAGGGTTAGAATGCTGAGACTTTATTACATTTTGAGGCACATTCACAAGTTTCATTATCACTGAAAGATAAGGCACTCCACCAGAGTTTATATATATATAAATATATATATATATATATATATATATATTGTTGCTTTGAAGTGGAGCAACAATCATCCACCTGCTCTACATGGATGACATCAAGCTGCACGCCAGGAACGGCAAGAAATCGACTCACTAATCCACACCACCTGGATCTACAGCAATGACATAAGGATGTCCTTCAGATTGGATAAGTGTGGCCAGATGGTCTCAAAGAGAGACAAAATGATCAGAACTGAAGGGGTCGACCTACTGGAGGGCAACATAGGTGATATCGAAGACAGATACAAGTACCTTGGTATCTCACAAGCTAATGGAAACAATGAGGAGGCCGCAAGGAAGTCAGCCACAACCAAATACCTCCAGAGAGTAAGGCAAGTCCTGAAAAGTCAGCTGATTGGCAAGAACAAGATCCGAGCCAACAACATGTTCGCACTGCCACTCATCAGATACCCTGCCAGGATCATAAGCTGGTCAAAGGAGGAGACAGAAACCACTGATATCAAGACAAGAAAGCTCCTCACCATGCATGGGTTTCACCCCAAATCCAGCACCCTGAGACTGTATGCTAAACGGAAAGAGGGAGGCCAAGGACTTGTGAGCATCAAGGCCACAATCCAGGATGAAACATCGAACATCCAAGAATACATCAAGAAAATGATGTAAAAAAAAAAAAAAAAAAAAAGGATGAACTGCTAAGTGAATGCCTCAGGCAGCAGAAACCCAATGAGAGTACAGAGGAAGAGGAGCAGACAATTTGGAGGGATAAGCCCCTACATCGAATGTACCACCGTCAAATTGAAGAAGTGACTGATATCGAAAAGACCTACCAGTGGCTGAAAAAGGCTGGACTTAGAGACAGCACAGAGGCACTAATCATGGCAGCACAAGAAAAGACCCTAGGTACAAGAGCCATAGAGGCGAAGATCTACCACAGTAGACCAGACCCAAGGTGCAGACTGTGCAAAGATGCCCCTGAGACAGTCCAGCACATAGTGGCAGGGTGTAGGATGCTAGCCGGGTCAGTGTACACTGAGAGGCACAACCAGGTAGCTGGAATAGTGTACAGGATCATCTTTGCCCAGTATGGAATAGAGGTACCCAAACTGCCACAGAAGGTGGCTGAGAACAACAGTGCCAAGGTTCTGTGGGACTTCAGCTTCCAGACTGACAAACAGCTCCTGGTTAACCAACCAGACTTGTGGTGGTGGACAAAGTACAGAAGAAGGTAGGGGTGATAGATGTGGCGATACCAGCTGACGCCAACATCAGAAAGGAGGAACATGAAAAGGTTGAAAAGTACCAAGGGTTGAAAGAACAGCTGGAACAGATGTGGAAGGTCAAGGTGAGCGAGGTCCCCATGCTAGTAGGAGCACTCAGGGCAGTGACCCCTTTAGCTGTTCCTAGAAACAGATAAGATACTGTGCAGAACCCTCAAACTCTCAGGACCCAAGCTTGAGAATAACACACACTCATATACAACCTAGGAGGGTGAGAAGGAGATTATATATATCATAATGTTCAAAATATTATATTCTTCATTAATACCATATATTTATAGTTTTATTTAGTTTTATCATATTATATTATAGCCTTTTCATTTAATTTGGAGAATATCCAGGTAATAATCCACCTCTGACAGACATGTGTAAAATAATTATTTCCAGATTACTTTAGTTTGTGCAAGTTATTTACATTTTTGGAAATAAAATTAGCTTTGGACTGCAACAGATGTCTCTAAGTTCATTGCAAACTCAGTGCATATGATGTCCACTGATTCAGTGTATATGGTGTCTAGTTAGCAAGCTCAATACTCAAATTTAAAGTCTGACCAAACTAATTCCCAGAAAATGAGAATAATGAATTATGTGTTGTAAATCATGTAGAAGTGTGTTTTTATTTGCTCTTGTAGCAACTGAGGTTTAATCCCTCCCTGTGGTGATTCTTTTGTATTTTCAGTGCATTTAGTATTATACATCACTGTTGTCAAAGTACAAAGTATAGGGAAGAGAATTTGAGAAGTGGATTCCGCTGCAGGAATGCTTTGAGAGGTTTTGTCCGATGTTTTCTACAAAATGAAAACTTACCACTGCTGGAATCCATTGCAAACAATATCAATTGAGGCTGACCTGAGCTGCCATTCTCTGCTGCGTAAGGCTTTCAAGCCTACACAAAGAACAGTCTTTGGGGTGGACAACACTTTAACCAACTATAAGTGTAAAAGATTTTGAAATTGTGAAAGCCACAAATGAAACATCACAGATATGACCTCCAGATCTGGGCAAAAGGTGGCATTTTCAGTTGCATTGGAAAGTGCTCTTGGTATGGGACTGCCCCATCATTAGCTGGATTTCATCATGTAATGTGAACTTTGAAAAGGGCAGACTCTGAAATAGGGAAGAACCCTACAGTCTGTTGGAGGAAACACATGGCAGTTCACACCAGCCAGAGGCCGACACAGGGGAACACAACGAGATTAGTTGCAGAAGGAAAATATAATTTCATTCAGCTTAACCAAAGTACAGCAGCTTTTGGTCATTCAACAACACTGACAATCTCAATGAGCTGCAAATATATTATCTCATTAAGGTTGTTATTTATGTTTAGTATGGAAAAAAAAAAGAATAAAAAAAAGGTTATTTTTTTATATTATCAAATATTTTATCAACATGTTAATAAATCAGCTGAAACTGTGACAAAGAACACAGAATAAATAGAACAGGGCCTAAATGTTTTTTATGCTTGGTTAAAAAAGTTGTGCAAGTGCAATGAAAAGAGATTTAGGCGTTAGGTCATCATGTACATGAAGCATGTGACATAAATGTCCAATGCCTCTGCTCCACTGAAAAGATGGAAAATGGTGGCCAATGCATGGACCAGTATGGGGACTACAGGACATGAAACAATTGTCATATTTCCAGAGACACTGATTTTGTCATTTCATTCTTGTGCTCTTTTGATTACATCATATTTTTCATATTGTTTTATTATATCCTGGAAATTTAACAAAACTCTGATTTTACCCTTTGACTCAACAGCTGCAACAATCACTTATTGTTGCTAAAGTGACAGTTGTGACCAGAGGCATTATGTATTTTGGGATGTCTGTCTTTCTCATATGATTGCAATATCTCCTTGAGGGAATCCTTTCATATTTGGCACCAACATTCAATGGGGTCAGACATGAAGTCATTAGAACAATACAATCCAGTCATTCTAGTTTGATCAGAAAAGTGAACTGCATTGTTTTTTTTTTTTTTTATTATTTCTTCTAGGTGATAAGATGGTGCAGAAGGTTGGCTTTTGTCATACTGAAGCATACAAAAGAGCAGTGTTTCAGGTTCCTCTATTTTAAAGCTGTGTTATAACTCATATATATAGGAGGTGATGGTCCCATGGGTGCTCTATGGTTTTGTACCCAGAAGCACCAGGCTTTTCGTTCCTTTGCTGTACACATTCACCCTGAAAGTCACTAGAGAAAGAGAGAGAGGGGGAGAGATATTAATTTCTATCAAGGGAGGTTTGGGCCGCAGCTTCTAGTTTAGTTTGTATTATTGGAGATGAAATAAGGTTATTATCCCAAGAAATGAAGGTCCTGTAGCTTCCTTTTAACATCTAATAAGCAATGAGTCATTTGAGCTTTTTTTATTGTTGGGTTGTTATTGACTTTGGTGGCTTGTGGCATTTCTTTCACCCCTAATTATTTATTCTGCCCTCCTTTATTGCTGCTCTCTGACTTTAAATTGCCCAGACAAAAACATGCCTTTATGATGATAAAGAAGATGAACATGAAAAGGATGAAAATGATGAATATGACGATGATGAAGAGATAAAAGAAATATGACTTGGAAAGGAAAAAAATGCAAGAAAATGAGGTAGATAGGAATGTGTCATATGGGAGGAACAAAATGAAACATCTACAACTGACTGCAATTACTATGCCTTTATGTCCATGGCTGCCTAATTACGAGAACAGAGAGAGAATTCAGATTAGAGGGGAGGGCCTGGAGATAGGCCTGTGGCTCTGTAGTCCTCAGAGAGAACTTAATCCAGAGAATCGCTCTGCCAATACAAAACAATGAGGGGTCTACATTATTCATCTCTGGGAGTGGGACGCAGAGAAGCAGCGGAAGGAAAGGATGGAATAACAGCAGAACAGAGGTGGAGAGATCAGATGTAGAGGCACACTGGACTGCTTAGGAAACAAACTATCTACATGTCTCGTATGTTCAAATTTGAATTTTTTATGCTGTCGTTTTGGTGAAGCTTATTTAGAAGTGTGTGGGTATCAACTTACTGCTTAAAATCCTTCCAGGGTTTCCCACACAACAACTGGCAGCTGCCCAGGTATATGGATAATATTTGGTGGCCCACTCTAGCATTAAATTTGTATTTTTTTTTTATTCAGTCAAAGGGAATCACGTCATCTATTATTGATTAACTACCCTGCACGTGGTATTCATTCTCTTGCACCTATTTGTTCTACTAATGTGCAGAGGGTCTGGGCCACTGAATTGATCCTGCATGCAGCACCCAGTCGTTGTCTTGGCTAAATAAGCAGAATATATCAATAACTAAAGCAGCATTATGGGCTGCCCCCTATGGACATGTGTTGGAGAGGTTCTTTAGATAAGCCCATATAATAAAAGTTCTCTATACTGGTCCTCTATACCTCTATATATGATATGAGGTAACATCCCTCAAATCAGATGTTTATCTTTGCTACATAACAAGGTGGTGTTACTGAAGTGAAACAATTCACTGTCAACATACAGTATCTGGTGCTTTGTGCAGATGAAATAAAGACAATAATCAGATGTTGCAGTTTGTCAGGTATTTGACCTCCACCTTTAAATGAGCTGAAAATCTATATGAATCAAATCAAAGCTGTGCTTCTGGCTATTGTAGGATCAATACACAGTGATGGGAGGGTTGCTTTTAAATTGGAGTTCACCCCAAGTTACACAATACATGCTCTTAAATGTAACTTTCCATATTCCATCACATTACTAAAAAATAAGAAACAAATAATAAATACTTCAAAATTGTCTTCCATTACTACATCCAATGTATGAATGAATGTGGCATTGACAGAATAACACACCAGGGTTCACTTGGATGGTTATGTTTGTGAGGCAAACAGAATAAAAAACAATTTCTCTCTGACCTTTGTGGTTTCCACAATATTATGTCAGAGTGAAAACCAGTAAATGGGATGAAAATAAAACAATATGTGTTCAGTTCCACAGAACATGTTGTTTTTCACTTGTTATCTCACCACTAATCCCCTTAAAAATAAAAATAGCATCAGATAACACTGGTTTTGCTTCTTCTCTGTTCCCACAGTATGAAGTGGTAGAAAAAAGGATATAAATAACAATAACAAATCTGCAGAGCTGCAAAAAGTGAGGAAGCTAGTTCACATACTGTAGTTCTCAAAAAGGTGTCTTAGAGATGAAATAACACATAACATGTATGATGTAAATGGTTAGTTAGACCTGCTTAGCAGTTAGCAGTGCTAATGGTGGTAACAGGCTGATCTGCAATGTCACTGTAACTGTATTCTGACACATATTTGAACTGTAAATATAATTACACAAAGTTAGTCATATTTTTAATTCACATTATAATTGAAACTCAGTAATATGTTGGGTATTTTATTACTCCCCAACACTGTCTCTGTCTCATCAGTCTCATTGTGGACCAGACTTGTCTTGCGCCATTTAGTTGGTCTAAGCTCAACATTTTTGTGATGCCCCTCATCTCACAGTTGCAGCTGTTTTCCGTTGGGTTGGTGATTGTTCCTCCTCCAACACAGTGCTCTATGCAGAATGAGTGATGCTTGTGGTAGGAGCAGCAGCTCTGGTGTTGACTTCTTATGAGAGGAAAGTATGGTTTACTTAAAATTTCGTTTGCAAATAACTTCCGGAAATCTGAAAAACAAACAAAACCCTATTGGTTTGTTTGTAGTTATATAGCTGCAACAAACCCTACTTGTTTGTTGCAGCTTTGGTTTCAGATGTTCATATTCCATTTTGAGTATATATAGATAGAGATAAAGGACAGGATTTGCTAGGAACAGAAAATTAAATGCTTATGTGGCTGTATCTTTGAAAGCAAGCGATGCACAAAATACTGTGAAATTACTCTCGGTGGTGAGAATGAACATGTTAATGACTGTCTGTAATTACAGCAGTCAAAGGTGCACCTTTGTTTTGTTGAGGTGTTAGCGACGAGTCAGCCATTATATATACACTGAGGTGCACTAAGTTTCTCTTTTTTTTCCAAAGGAGGTTTTGAGGTCTTACATATTTAACCGTGTGAGGAGAAAACAATAAAACTTCATTGCAAACAAGCATAAACTAAATGGAAGATACAGTAAGTTCACATCAATTAACTTCGTTCAAGTTTTATTTCATCTTTTGTTTGAGTTGTCAATTTTAATGGTGACTAATGAGGAACAGCGATGATGCAGTAAGACTGTGAGATATGGTGAAAGTGTTGTTTTAACATATCTGTAATTATCTTGACATTCAAGGAATAAGGGAAGAAAAAGAAGAATTAAAACAGGAGATCAGAAACCAGGTTGTAAAAAAACATTGTAATTAAATAAATGTGATAAGGAAAAGATAATTGCGTAGGTTTGTAAAATCTGACTGTTCAGTTGATCAACTAAATGACACAGTCACTGACAGAAGATGGTGAGTTAATGGTGTCTGTAGTTCCTCTGCGTGGTCGCATGTAAAGCACTTCACAATGTTTTTAACTGATTCTATATATTTTTAGCCTCGTGGTGGCACAGATAAACGCAAGAAACTACCCAGTCTAAGGTGTAGAAGCAAATTTCACTGAAATCACAAAAAAAAACCAAAAAAAAAACACATGTTTAAGTGAATATATCCTGTTTAGCCATCAACTCGACAGACTCATTTAAAAATATTTTCCAAAACATAGTACAATTGTATAAAGTGCCAGTAGTTCCAATATTTACGGTTAAATTTACTTTAGTCTGATGTAAATAAATAACTCCTGCTCACCCTTCTGTGTTGTGTTTGCCTTTGCTGTTCTGCTGTTAGTGTTCTTTTGTTAACTGATGATTTCTTTCCATTGAATATCACTGCAGGAATAACTCTCCGTCATTACCCCCAAAAAAGGAAGTAATTTGGGCTCCTTTAAGTGAAAATATAGAAAATGTCTCTTTATATTTACGAAATTCATTTAAAACAATCAATTTGCTCATGAATGAGGCAATTTCACACCACTGCTTTTCATTTATGAAGACTGAGCCATCTGGGATGAGGAATGGCACATGCATATTCTGAGAGTCTTAGTTAGTCATCCATCACTTCCTGAAATGCATCCCATAATTTAACAGATCAAAAACAACAATTTAAGTGAAGAGCATGGTTTGCATGGACTTACTCTTCCACATAGAGCTCATAGAGCTGCTTTGTGTTCACAAGGACGTGCTCCTTCTTCGATCTATCTTCGACTGTACATCCTTGTACTTCTGCGAGGAATTCATCTTGTTACCCTGTAGGTTTTCACCTTGAACATTACAGCTGCAGCTAAACCAATCCTCCTCAGCAAGGTCTCGCTGTGCCTCAGCTCTCTAATGGAACTGAATAGAAAAAGGAGGGATGACCCTCAGGGGCCAAGTCAAAGCAATTCTTTTGCAAGAAGATTATGGAGGCATTGTGTGAGTGTGTGTGTGTGATAGGATGAAGGGGTGGGGCGGGGGTGTAGAGGCATTGTGCCATCACCTCCCGTTGAAGAGATGGATAACGTACAGGTGCTGAAAGCTGAGGTCATGCTTGTGGTCAGACAGATGTGGCATGACTCATGAAGTGACAGACTGTCCTACCCATGAAGCACTGGGGCATTTGCATCACCAGTCGACCCCTGGTGGATGCAATTGCTGTCTCTTTTATCATTACATACATAGTGGACAAAAAAGTGAGGAGGGATGAAATAATAGATTTAAAAAGTTTTTGCTGCTATTACATTGATGTACAACCAGCAGTGGGTGTGGAATATTATATACCCGAGTACTTTTATACAGCTGTAACTATGCAATTCTCGTTTGGCTCACTTACTCTTATAAATCTGCAGCACATGACTATATGTGTATTACAACCCCATTTAGGAATGTTAGTCAGGGATTTTTTGCTGACCATTTCATTTCGTATTTCAGCTTTGGAATGAACTGAACCAGCTCGAGCTCAGAACATATTCATCAATGCGAATGAGCTTGAAACAAATAGAAATGAAAGTTGCCTTATGCACTATACTGCTTAATACACCTCAGCATAATGGTGTTGTTTGGAAAACTGTGTGCAATTATACCTTAGCTGAGTCATTTGGGGGCAACAAATTACTGACTGGCCCACTTGTCTTCCATTCCTACAAGGAAGAAAAGGTAATGTTTGTGCTTCTACCTCAGTTGATCCAGGTTTGTGGTCCCTGTTGCTCGAGAGGCAGCCTGAAATATTTGAAGTGCATGTGGTCAGGGATCATAACAGCTTTTGGCAAAGTACATATTGATTGAAAGTTTGAAGCGAAGAGGAAAACTCAAAAGAAAACACAGAACACATTGCTGTTTGTGAGATAATCCACTTGCGCGCAGACAAATACGAATTGTGTTTATCTGACAGAGCATACAAGCAGAGGATATGATAACATTACACAGTACAGTTAAAGAAGTGAGGCTTTCTAGATCTCCAGACTACACACAGAGGACACTACAGAGATCCTGTCTCTTGAACAGACAGTCTTGTTGAACTCACGTACCATCCACCTTCACACAAAGAAAACAACATCAAACCTGCAGTTCAGGGAGACACCTGCTTAAACGCAAATCCACTCACAAGCCAGTCGAACTTTGTCAAGTTACAGCTTTAATGCAAAGAAGCCCTTAAGGGTGGCTTTTCTCGTGAAGTTTAATGTGTCCTTTTGAAGTATGGTTGTTTGTGCGTGTTGTCCTGTGAGCGTAGGTTTTGGCAGCCTCTGCGGGTAGGCGTTACGCCAGTGTAAACATGCTTCATTAGGAATGCAGAATGAATAACTCAGATGTTAATCTAACCGAAACCTGGAAAAAAAACAAAAACCCCACAGGTGATCATTTGTCACTGTCTTCTATTGCCAGCATGTCATTATAAATCTAGTATGTGCCTGCCTTGTTGAACAAATGCTCAGCCATAGATTGGTCCCTCACTTATCAGATGGTGTTTTGGAAAGTTTGCATTCAGCAAACAAACAAACAAAAAAAAACTGTTTTAAATAAAGTGAAACAATCATTTACTTTATTTTGCTGCAAAACATAGAATTATCACTTCGCACATGCAGAGCTCTGTGCCCCTGTTTTACCTCATTTTGTGTTTCTGCTGACAGTGAGAAAGTGCAAAGAGCAAGAGCCCTCAGACCAAGGTGCGTTATGCTGTGTGTGTGTTGATAGTGATACACTATTACTATCAACACTGCTGAGTGTGTTGTTGGGTATCCTTTATCCTGCGTATCATGCATTTCACTACTAAGACTCAGGCTTTGATAGGAATGCCCAGACAAATTATACACACAGAGAAGAGAAGAAAACTGTCTTATTTTTATCTGTTATCAAACTTGTTCTATCCTATTCCCTACGTGTATATATATATATATATATATATATATGTGTGTGTGTGTGTGTGTGTGTGTGTGCACATTAACTTACTGTAACTGTGTGAGACAGTGTGTGTGGGGCATTTTTACTAATACAGCCTACTTTGGTTTGGCATGGAGCATATTTGGCTTGGATAGATGGAAAAAGAAAAAAAATGGATCTAAAGGGCGAGCTCGGCTCATTGATCTTCTATAGCTCACAACAGAACTGAGTGCTATTTGTTTTTATGCAGAGGTTAGATAGTTCACAACAGAGGTGGATGAAGAATCAGAATCCCATTATAGATCCTCCTCTTGTTCAAACTATTGCAGTGTTTGTGTTTCATAGGCCATTATTGAGCTGAAGACTCAAAGATGGGGAATAAATTTAGAAGAAAAAATATACACCTTTGTGGAGGTTTGTTTCAAAATGACATGTAACAATTAGAAACACAAAAGACCCACTCAGCTTCTTATAGAGATGGTTTATATGTAAGATCTCAGTTTTATCATCTGTTACCTTAGTGGAAGGTGAGGAAATACAGTGACAATTTTACCGACTGAATTTTGTTTTCTCCTCCGAGCCTCTGGGGGACGAAGGCCTGTCACTGCAGCTTAGTCAGCTAATAAAGTTGAAAACTTTATTTTGGTCAGCCAAAATTACTTATCAGTACATACCCACAGAGAACTTCATTGATTACTTCACATTTTACAGCAGTAAGCGTGACAGAGTGGAGGCATACTGTATGAGCCAGCGGCCATCGCAGAGGAAATGCAGCACAGTGAGGCTGAGATACTGCTGCTGTCGCTAAGGCCGGGAAGCAGCTCTGCTAACATGGACAGTAATAAAGGATGTCCAGGTGAAAGTTTAGGCTCCGTTCCTCTATTTCTCTTTACTGCTGCAGGGATTGCTGTTGACATTTACATTGCCATTAAAATTCTTCATGTTCTCATACTGTGTGTGCCCATTCACAACATTCACTTTTGATTAGGTTGTTGAGTAGTTTGAACATCCACATCAACCAGTAGCTACGCTACACTACATAGTCTCCTGCAGCAATGGTCGTGGATTGTGTTTGCTTGATTAGACCATGTGTTAACATGTTACTCATTCTTTGTCACTTCCAACTGTGACTTCCACCTGTGAACATCATTAAGAGGACAGACTGCGAGTCCTGAGTCATTTGCACTCAGTGTGATAGCTGACAGCAGTTTAACATGTCAGATGCCATGTTCGATGCATAAATTGCCAGCCTAATTTTTGTGGCTCTTTTCTAAAATCCTACTACTTGGGTTTCCTATGGTTACAGTTATTAAAAGTGACAGGTGTTTGGATTCTCATCACTATGCCTGCTTCCCTAAGTAGCCAGTATTTGCTGTTTATTTTTAACCTTACCCACAATCCCATACCTTGTTTGAATTTCTGTCAAACTATTTTAACTGTTTGCTTTTGGTCAATATATGTCATACTGATCTTGTGCTAACAGCCAGTCTTTGCTGACCTGAAGGGTTGATTGGCCATTGTGCAACACATTCAGGAAAGATTCAATAGGTGGACAAGCCACTGTAAGTGAGGCATTTATGCTATTATGTACTTAGCTGCTGAACACAGGTGAATTCACAAACATACTGGGTTCTAAAATTAATTACATTTGAATAGCACATTTTTAGCTTTGAAAACATCAATTTCTTTCAATTTCAAAGTGCCTTCAAAGAGATTGTCCCTGTCATTGAGTTAATCTCCAAGCCAAAATAACACTGATGACATTGGCATAAGATCATCAGGGTTTTTATTTTTCACACAATACTGACAAAACTCAAAACTTCACAGACATAACACTACATTTCACCGCATGTTGTACAACTATGTATGTGGCAAATGAATCGTGAACTTGAACACCAATCACTATAAGCATTACATGAGCATCTGTAAGGAACACTTCCAGTTGGAAGATGGACTGATGGACCATAACACTATGAACACTGACAGGTGAATAATGTCGATGTGATATATTTGGCAGCAAGTGAACATTTTGTCCTCAAAGTTGATGTTGAGGAACCAAGAAAAATGATAAAGTAAGTAAAGGAGGTGAGCGACTTTGACAATGGCCAAATTGTGATGACTAGATGTCTGGGTTATTTTGTGTAATATTCCCAGTCTGCACTGTTGCCAAGCTAATAGCAGTACGTACTAAAAGTAGTCCACAGAAGACAAACTAGTGAACTGGTGACAGGGTCATGAGCAGTGGTCTCAAGACTCCAGCCACTAAAATTGTTCAGGAATGCTTTAAAGAACATAACATCAAGTTCAAGGTATTGACCTAGCCTCCGAATTCCCCAGATCTCCAAATGAGCATCTGTGGGATGTCCTGGATAAACAAGTCAGATCCATGGAGGCCACACCTCACAGCTTACACGACTTAATAGATCAACTGCTGATGTCTTGGTACCAGATACCACAAGACACTTGGTGGAGTCCATGTCTCAACAGATCACAGCTGTTCTGGCAGCAAAAGGAGATCTACACAGTATAAGGCAGGAGTTCATTATGTTTTGGTGGATTGGTGTATGAGCTATTGTAAGAGTCTGGATGATAACATTATTACAGAGAGAAATAGCACAATGTAACCCACCTCTTGTGCAATATGAGCTGGGATTGGCGCCAGCACCAACTGAATAGGTTTATGTGCTCTATGATTTTCATTTCACACACTAGAGCCTTTATTTATGAACTACCATCATAAGAACAGCACATTCAGTTTTAATGGTACTTTCTGTTTTTTTTCTTGACATCAGAGTTCTGCATCCATGGTTTTTTCTGCTGCTCTGAGCTCTTTGATCGGCAGGGCCACTCACTTACTCTGCCAGAGTCATAATGACTAATGAGATGAGGAGAAAGTCAGGGCACCTTGTAATGGGTATTAATGAAATAGTTCTATTGTTGTTGCCCTTTGATGCAGACCTTATGTCAAAAAAATTACAAAAGGCCGAATCACGCATTGCTAACACATTTCAAAAATATTTGCAAGTTTAAAGCCAGTCTTTAGGTGAAACAGCATCAATGTGTCTTACAATGCAGTGGGACTGGCCCGTTGCTGAGCATGAAGAGGCTGAGACGTGATTTCCAGTTACATTATATTACTCTCTGGTGTATTTCAATAAAATCACTTCCTGAGGCGTTCTTTTGCAATCACCTTCTTAAGCTGAACTGCAGAGCTGAATAATAGATCATGTTCTGCTTTTCCCTCAAAGAAGTTAATTCCCCCTCATACTGTGGTTGTTTCATCATTTATCTGTCACAGGCAGCAGAGCTTATCGCAGAAGATACCAATTATGACAAGTATAGTTCTACTCACCACATCATGCATTAGAACTACTGTGGACCTGATATACACTAAAGGGGCTCATGCTTTAGCACTGCAGAATTTGCAGCAGATGCAGTGAGAAGTTGTCCAGGTCTATTCAATATCTGTCATCATTTCTGCATTACATAGGCTAATAAGAAGGTGGTACAAAGTGCAAAATATAATTATATCACAGGTCATACACATTACATAATACTGCTTCCCTGTGTGTATAATAAGGTCTTGTGTTCTATAAGTTGGCTTTTACTGTATTGAGTTTAAATCAGATGTTTTTTTGATGAGGATTGATGAGTTTTAATGCTGACAACCGCTTATAATCCATTCTTCTACACATATGTTGTTGCATTTCCCTGTAGTATATTGTGTACAGTTTGAATTGTGTGCAGAGCAACAGAATTTAGGACCATTCCTGCTGTCTAAACCACACCACCATCCAATCATGAACATCCCACCAGCATAATAATAACCCCTCTGTTTTCCAGTCCTTGCAGTTTGTCTGTGTGTGTAGTGTAGTGTTTGTGTGTTCACCGCTGTGGGGGGTAGAGAAAAAGGATCACTGTCCTTTTGTTATGAAATGGTTAAAGCTGCTGTGTCCCTGGCTTCCCCCTTCTCCATTTTCATACAGTTTGATGAAGATTTTTATCTAGCACACACCCACATGTGCATCTACACTTGGACTTTTGAGAATTTTTAACTATAGATGTAACTAAAAGCCTCACAGGACCTCCTGTATAAATCTGTATGCAAAGCAGCACCTCATCTACTCTTAGAGCTTAGTAGCCCCCTTTTAAGTGGTCTTGATGCATATGCTCTTTCATAAACTGTGCAGTCTCCAAGATAGCTAAAACCTTCACATGCTTTGAGGAAATAGTAACAAGTGCTGATTATTAAGGACCAATTCAGGAACAGCTCCGCAAGCATCCCTCACTGAAAACATTTTAGTGCTCCTTAACTAATACACTCACATTAGCACCTCCACACACTCTCTGATATAAATTATCTCACTATAATTCCCTCTCAGCTGTGCGTACATCGGCATTTCCATTTCCTCTAATCGAGCTGTAAAGCCTACATGTCACAGTAGGCTGCAGTTGTTGTAAAATGAGAGCTTTCATCTGATATGATGCTTTAAAATCTGCTGATTCTAGAAAGAATGCTGAGACCACTCTGCCTTACTCTGGTCGAAGGCTGTTCGTATAGAACAGGATTACTCTTTGTCGAATGTGCCCTTTACAGGTACGGATAAGGCAGAGTGATCATTCTGCATCTGAGTCATACACTATATTCTTACCATGTCTTGAGCTTGTATCAATGTATAGATTGACTGCTAGAATTAAAGACTTTGTTTTGTATCTGAGTCTGAATTATTAACCAAATATCCCTTGAGACAAAACAGAAAACTAGAATGTGCTGTGCAGTGACTGACAATGATTAATATTACTATTAATGTATTTTGTGAGCCAAATAAAATGCTAAATGTATTGCCTAAATTGTTACTCCTCAGTTCATTAAACACATCGTTGAATGAGCATTAGATCACGGCCTATTAAGCCAGTGTTTGATTGGCAAGTAGTGAAATTAGAGGCCCATTCTTTATTCACATATCTGTTGAACTGGAAGCCACTTGCCTCAAAAACTTGTGTCACTTGGGTTAAAAGTAGAAGTAATTACCAACCAAGCGACAGGCTGATGGTAGCCATGGTGGTCTAGACAAGCAGTGATTATGTCTGTTTAAACTATTTGCAGCTGAGCTTTACTCTGTTCATGGTCAACGGTGCTTGTGCTCTTGAATCTGTTTTTCTCACCCCTTCCTGCTGAATTCAGAAAAGGGTCGATGAACAATCAGAATAGACCAGAATAAAAATAATTCATGTGATGTGTCCAAAATATTGGAGACAAGAGCACTTGATCATAGTTTGGATGGTAAAGCTATACTTTTTTTTTTTCAAACTAGAAATGATAGAAGACTTCAAAAAATATATACCTGCCAGATGTTTTTGTTTTGTTTTGTTAAGATTTCAGTGTTCACTCCCTAACAACACTTTGACTAATTTCTCACATTAAATCATAATTAACTACAGAAAGTCTTATCCACTGGGGAGTTCATGGCCCACCGCAAATCTGCTTAGCATGAAAATGCTGGAGAGCCAGTGTTCTAGACAACATACCTGTGTGCATACAGATTGTTTTGAAGACTGATGATATTGTCATTCTGTCGCGATCCTCACCGGGAACCCTTCTCTCTACATGGCCTGTCCTCTAGGAAATAAGAGAACATACAGTTGTGTGTGGATTATGAGATACGAACCCGGTTAGTACTTTAAGTTACTCAGGTAGTTCTGGGGCCGTTTTGTCTTCAGTATATATCACTGAAGACACAAGAAACGTGATTGTATTTTTTCTTGCAGAATATTACTGTAAAATACAAGATTTTTTTATTCTCATCTCCCTAGTTTTAATACTCTCGCTTTTATTCCTCCGTCCTCTCTCAGTTGTGTCTCACCAAAAGGGACCTCAGGTGGTGCTGTTGTCCTGACAACCAATAAGGGGAGCATCACACTCAGACAGCTGGATAATCTGAGAGAGAGAGGGAGAGAGAGAGATGGTGGTGGTAGGGGGATAATTCTCCCAGACTCTGAACAGAAGCTCGCTTCTCTCCATCGCTGCTGCTGGCTGTTCCGTTACTTTACGCAGAGAGCATTACGCATCAGTGGACTAGAGAGTGAGGATCCCGCACAACATCCCACGTTTTCGTCTAAAGAAACCTGCACTCTCTATCAATTTCGGACTGTTTTTGGATCTAAACGCCTTTTCTGAAAAGTCTGGACAAGTACTCGTCTTGTTCTCTCCGCGTTTTTTTTTCTACCCTTGGATCTATAGCTCCCGAAACGCGCGCTACTGTGTTTTAAAATGCAAGTCGGACGCAAATCGTGTTGGAGGCAGTTGCAGGCTTCCTTTTTCAGGCTGCTATGTCTTATCCCAACAGGATTCCCTGTCCGGAGTGTGGATATGCAGCGGGCCACCGACAACATCACCATCCGCCAGGGCGACACGGCGATCATAAGGTAAGGCTAATCTTTCAACTTTTCCTCCTCCTTCAGCCCACCTCCGGATGCTCAGAAACCTCAGCAGCTCGACCAGACAGCTGCATGCTGCAAATGTGACAATTTGTGAGAATGAATTTGCCCCCGTCGTGACTTTGTCTCGATTTTCACTGCGGTAAACTTGCAGAACTTCACAGAGAAGTAAACACGGTTTAAGGGGATGGGTGTCCGAAGGCGAGTTGATTTGCCTAGATTTCCAACTTTTATCTCACCAGCCAGATTCTTCCCACTGTGGACACATGGACTCACACCGATGGTTATCACAGTGATGTGACATTCCACTTTAGGTGGATTTAAGTGTCCAGCGCAAAAAGATTCCCTCGCATTGCCCACATACCGACAGAGATAAAGAGCACCGAGACTCATTTACTAAAACTTAATTGTAGGTCCTCTTTATAAGGTGATGTGCGTCACCTTGTCCAGAGATGTGCGCGCTTGTCTGTGCGTGTGTGTGCATTAGACGGGGTTTTGGGCGCAGAGAAGAGAAGGATGCTGAAAGACGGGAATCTGTTCACCTTTGTGTAGATTTTACAAATCACAGTGGGATGGTGAATTGAAATTAATCACGGGCCGCAGAGGGAAGTAGTTGAAGTGATCTTAATTCTAGTTAATACTAGACTCACCTCCTTTACAGCGATATTTGCAGCTTTATAAAGAGTCAGTGTGTGTGTGTGTGTGTGTGTGTGTGTGTGTGTGTGTGTGTGTGTGTGTGTGTGTGTGTGTGCGCGCGCGCGCGCGTGCGCTAATCACTTCCCAGACAATGTAAGCTGTCAAGTCTGTGGTATTGTGATGCCGCTCGGCAGATGTCAGCGACCACGTGATCAGAACCATGTGTTTGTGGCAGACTATAAACGCAGGAGGATTTAGATGTGGTTGGTTTTTGTAAACAAGCCGCTTTGCCTCAACTAGCCCTAGTTCCCTTCCTATCTCCTCCCCCCGCCCTTCCACCTCTCAAAAATGGGATGTAGCCACTGGAGGGAAGTCCACTGGTATAATAGGCTGCATACTGAACACTCAATCACATTGATTTTTTTCCCTCTCTCCCTCACTTTTCCTCTGTCCTCAGCCCCAATTTCATGAGGTATTTACTGTACCACCACCCAGTCTTGTCTAATGAGTGTGAAACTTTAGAATGCAATTATGTGGCAGTTCTTTAAGACAGCCTGCAGACACTCTAACTGACACACAGACAGGTTTTTCAAATGTTCCCTCACTCACACCACACACACACACACACACACACACACACACACACACACACACACACACACACACACACACACACACACACACACACACAGACACCCTATAACACACAATAAATCACCCTAATACAAACAGGTGCCATCTATCCAGGCACTTGCTGATCAAATTAGTCATCTCACACAGTTGCTATTGAGCTCACCGACAGGGTCATGGCTATTTATCTCTCTTTGCAAATCCAATTGACTGCGTCTTTACTATATTCAGCTGTTTAGTCGGTCTATGTGGTACAAAGGTGATGGCAGGATTTGCAGAACCAAAGTAGATTCTGATTTCCAAGAAAACACTTCCATCATAAATTCACTATTTTACCATTATCTTGTCTGTGATAAACAATCTGTGAATAATCATCTGTGGTGATCACTCAGTAAGCGTTATAATTAATTTGATCTTTTTAATATATCTTGTTGGCATTAGTAATCAGTCTTTTTTATTGTCAGACACACAACTATAAACTGCAATTCAGAACCCTGTGGCTCCATTGAAAAACAACAGCTATTTTTCACACCCAGTTTCCACCTGATAAATTGGATATTGGAAGAAAAGGAGAAAAATACATGAGGGCTAAAACTTTGAGCAGGGGTGGGAGGCTGTCAGCTAGTAATTTGTCAAGCTACACAGTGTATCTGATTCCATAAGCTGGGTTTTGTGAAGGCTGGGGGGATATTGGTGACCTGGGGGCATAATAAGGCCTGTGCTCCTTTAGTGGAGCCCGTGGCTGCAGTCGTGACATTCATGGCACAAGAGGAGAGATGCAAGAGCAGAGAAACAGTATGTGGGCAAACAACTGCTGTGACAGGACACATAGCAGCAGGCTGTGCTGTTGAGGGAGAAAGGAAATGCATTTTTTACCAGAACCATGTCATTCGCTGAATAAATCAACAAACTGATTCTTTCTTTTAAAGCTTAAATCATACAGACTTGCTGCACTGTTGCGACTTACAGTGTAACGCAGCAGCATGCATGACTTTTACCTCCAGGCAAACAAAGCCTCAGGACCAACTACAGGAAGGAGAGGGTAGAACAGCCACTCCCAAAAATACATTGCACTGTCAATGTAAAATCCCATATTCTCATGCTTATATATGTTTACTTACTGTATCTCTTATACAGAGACCCCAACTAACAGAGGGAAAAACATTAACTAATCTTCTCCTTATTGGTTAACGTTTTTCCCTGTGGTTTTGGTACTTTGATTAATCAAAAAATAGATAGATAGATGATAATAGATATGATTTATAGTCCATAGACCCTCACTATTATGATCAAACCACCTCTCATAATTTCATCCTTTATTTCATTCAGAGTGTGCATGCTGCATGTACCCATTCCAACATAGCACTCATAGACATACACTGTGGCATTAGATCTTATTGTCTAATCCCACTTTAACCCATCATTACTGTGAATATGGAAATGTTGACCAAGCCAACTATAATTGCCACACACATGTATGATAGCATGCAATATCATACCTGATCTCAGAACTGTGGAGGCTGAGTCAAGGGCAGTTTGACAAGCACACTTGACAATGTGAATTGACGTTCTTGATATGACCCAACCTTTGTCAAAGGGTCATATCCACACCCATCAAAATGATAAATACAGTGTCTGTATGGAGTTTCCTCACTGGTTCAGTTAATAGATTTTTGGCTTTAAATTGCCCACAGGCGTGAATGAGAGTGTGAATAGTTGTTTCTGTCTATATGTCAACCATGTGATAGACTGATGATCTGTCTGGGGTGTAACCTGCCTCTCACCCAGTGTAATCAGCGATTGACTTAAGCGTCCTTCACTACCCTCAGAAGGTGGGTGTTATAGCCAATGGATGGATGCAAGCAGGCAATATCAGGTTCTTTATAGAGTAGTAGATGTCCTAATTGATCTAAATTTTACTTAGACTGATCATGCACTGTTGGCCTTGCTTGTCCTGATGGTATGCCACCACCCATAACCATCCTCCACCATCCATATTTCAAATTCACGATGTGAATAAATTAATTGATAGTCAACAGTTCAATGCATCTTTTTAGCCAAAAATAAAAACCAAATTTAAAGGAGCAAGATGTCTCAGAAATGTAAATATCCCAGATCCCTGTCAGACAGAATTAATAAGAAGACATTTGAATTTTTGTTGTGACAGATACTTACTATAGCCTGCTGTTTTCAGCAGGACGTGACACGATTCTTTGTTCACAGAGGCTCATTCTCCCTCACACTCCATCAAAAGTGAACATAAACCAAATGTTGATAGATAACTCCACCAACTGTAGGCATCTATGGAGTACTGCAGTGGATCTAAATTGATTTTCACCAGCTCGTCTTCCATCTTACAAGACTGAAATTCACTGGTGGCTTACTCTGCGGTGGCTAAGTCAGCAGATGTGAAGATTTAGTTACTCTTAAACTCGGAACTTGTTTGCTTCAGCAAGTCATGAAGGGGTTAATCTGAAAGAGATTACAGGTTTGAACACAGTGACTTTCTTCTGTCTCAGGTAAACATGTTGACACCATAATTTGTAGAGTGAGTTTAATGAGTGCTCATCTGCTGTGCAGGATTACACTAGTTGAAAGTGACCGCATCAGGCCAGTGCATCCTAAATGCTGAACTATTTTAATGATCTAGTGGATGAGTACTTAGTTCAAAGATTACCATTTATCTGGGTCTTACATTTGTCCCCAAGATATGCTCTTGCTCTAAAGGGGGACATTTCTGAACATTTGTATCTGCTTGAAGTGACATTTGCCCCTGGAAAGCATGAACACCAGTCCCAGCATATTAAATCTAGGTCTGTACTTGTGTTTCAGACCTTTAAGATTTAGGTCACTGAAAAACACCACGAATTTCAGAATCCCTCTCCATCATAAGGTAGCCTGTTTTTTTTTTTTTTTTTTTTTGCAAGGATGATGACAACAAGTGAAATCAAATGCTTCTGATCCTGAACCAGTCACCATATGATTCAGAGGAGGAGAGAAAGTTTTTCCACATCTCTTCAAGCCATTCTGTGTTACAATAGTTTACTTTTTAATTGCTTTTTTGAGTCCCACACTATTCAGTGCCCTTAAGCAGAAGGTTGCAATGTCAAGCCAAGGCCTGATAATTGACAATTTCTTATTAAAGCATTAATGACAGCCTCTCTGATTGCTCTCCTCTGGGTCAATTATCTGCGTTTTGACAATACACTCTGCCTGGGTTGTTACTTTCAGCGAAGATGATTCTGCACTTGTGCTTTGCCCCAGAGGATCTTTGTCAAAACTTACTCTACTTAATTTGAATCAGAGTCTGTCAGATATTATATATGTGAGCTCTGCCAGCGGCTCAGACAGACACAAGATAAGATGTTAGTCAAATTTAAGTTTACAATGTTGTAAAATAGTGAATACAGTTGTTTTCATTTGCCTTTTAAACCAGAGCTATTGAGCTCTCATGAATCAGAGTGCTGTAGTGTGCATTAGTCGCAGACCAAAACATTGCACTTTCCAACATGAAAGACTTTTTAGATGCTAAAAAATTAGCTGTCATTTCCAGGATATCCTACTGTGATAAGTACTCATTATTTTGTTCCCCTTGTACACCTAATGACATCATGACAAACTATTATGCAATGGTCACGTGACAATATGTACAAATAAATCATTTAAAAATGTTAGATATTAAATTTTAACAGTGTTACTGTGCTGCAGCAGTTGACTGTAATTAAGGGTTGTTAAAGTGAATGTATACATTATATATATATATATATATATATAGAATTTCATCACAAAAACAACAAATAAATAAATAAATGAAAGGAAAAAATGAAAAATAAGAGGCTGATTTCATAAGTGGCAGCTGACACCGCACCAACACACATGCTTTGACAATGCACTGTGTTAACTTCTTTGTGAAACATGCCACCAACTGTACATGGATTAATGTGTTTATTCCCACTAATATCCCATAACACTGACATGTGATGAACATTTCCTGCTGTCACATAAAATTATGAAGCAGACTCAGTGCCGATATTCATTTTCACAGACAGTACTAAGCTTAGGGAAGCTGATACTGTGGACAATACAGTCCAGGCTGTATTCCAAGTGGAAGGAGCAAAAGGAAGGGAAAACAAATCAATTTCTGGTTTTCCGGGCAGAGGGCAACAGTGCAACGTAATTTGGGATGTCCATTTCCCAGGGGGTCTCTATATTTCTCTCTACAGCTCATCAGATTGGAGTGCTGCCTTTTTTTTTTTTACAGTTTAGGGTCTCCCTAGGCAACTCACAGGTCTTCTATCTCTTCATAGTCCACCGTTTTTTTTTTTGTCTTTGCCAGCATCGAATTGTCAGCTGAGCTGATTTAACCTGCTTCACAAAGTGAAGATGAAGTTAGATGAGAGAAAAGGAAAGAAGAAAGGAGGGGGCTTCCTTTACAAGGATGATAAAGGGGGAAAGAAGGGAAGAACGATGACTGAAGAGCACTCACTCAGGAGAGACAAATGGAGTGAAGAGTAGGATGAGTAGAATTATGATGTGAGGGGAGGGCAGAGGCACAGTATTAGTACAATCAGCACAATAATCCCTTCTGTTCCAGCCAGAGCTGACATAGGATTTTAAAATCAATTTAATTTTCACTCATGATTCTACAATTGGAGAGCTGAGATGCCAGTTGGGTCATAATCATCTTGTCCCCATTGAGGGGAGAGGGGAATACTTTGGGTTTGGTTGATATTTTGCCAGTTCTGTAAAGTTTTATGAAGTTTTTTGGAACAGCTTCTGGTCATCACAAATTCCAGAGGTTTTCATGTTGGTCAGTAGGATCTGAATAATGGTCTTTTGACACTGAAAATGAACAGAGCTCTAATGCTCTCATCTGAAGCTCAGTCTGTCTCACTTCAGTGAGCCTCCTTCAAAACCTTCCAACCAGATATGCTTTCAGCATGTGATTTGATGTTAGGTGGTTCATCTTTAGAACATACCAGGACACTCTGAACTCTTCTTTATGCGCTTTCAATGTGTTTTTTGTGCTCAGCTCACCAAGAGAGGCCAAACCTGTTTTTTTTTTTTTTTTTTTCTTTTTTATACACCTGAGTATTAAAGCAGCATATCTCCCTAAAAGGAACTCCACTCCATTTACCACTTTACCTAGACTTTTGTTGGACTGCCCATCTCTAAGTGCATATTTAAACTACTCAGCAATTTCCTATAGCCCCTGGATACCTGATAGCAAAGCTAGTAGGAGAGTGAAAGAATATTTTTACTGATCTCAGAAAACCCCAAAATGTCAGTGTTAAAGCTCTGTAGTTTTATTAATGTAGTACTAAAAAATAGTATAGTCACAAAGGCTATGTTCAAGCAATTACTAGCCCTTCTCTTATATACAATATTGTGTATATGTCTTTACTGCTGTATTACATGATCTTCTTTTCACTCAGGGTTTGTCATTGTAATGGTGGTTTCACCTTTCAGAGTTTTAGCATCATTACTTTTGTGCCTTTGTGATTAATTACAAAATCAGTACAGCCACTCAAAAAGCATAAGCTCCTTCCAGCTTGACTGCTATTAAATACACTGTTCAACAGTTTAGCTGTTATGTAAAACTTAAAAGAACGAAGCTGCAATTAGAATTTAAAATCTAGAAATTTGTGATGTCTGAGTGCAAGGGTGAAATCCTCACACAGACTTTGAGTGGGAGACTGAGTGAATAAGAGAGAGAGAGTGCATCCTAATACTTCATTAATGGTTCAGATTGTTTGGCTTATAGTCTCACATAGCCTGACCTATCACCACAGCGGTGTGTCAGTGCAACAGAGCAACATTATCACTTATACATCACTACAAAATGAGAAAAATGCTCTGATTTGTTTGTATTTCTCCAAACTGATCACAGTCATCTTGGGTAATGCTATACCCAAAAAATAGTCAGAAGAAAACTGAAGGTACGTGGGAAGATAAATCGCAAAGACAATCCCACAAAAAACAGTAAAAGACATATGTTGATTGTGTGATTTCTTGATCCAAATTTTCATCAAAACTCGCCATTTTCAGTGTGTAGGTTGCCATCTGGGAATGCTGTTCCCCATAGAGAAGGGGATTTTGAAAACTGTAACATGCTTGGAAGCATGTTACAGTAAGAAGATGCAGTCAATAGTTACTTCCTACATCTGGTGAGTCAGACATTCAGACTTGTTGACGCAGCTGAGATGTGTTAAGTGTCCTCATGACACTGGTTATCCAAGATGACCATTGTTGGTTTTAGTGAAATACCCCAAAGAGAGACAAACTTTAGGCTGATAGCTCAAAACTGTCTACTTTATGACAACAGTTATATGCACGATAGAGGGAATGGGCCCCAGTTAAGCTTATGTCAGCTGGGACTGTGGAAGGTTAAATAAACTGAAATCTTTCAGTCAGGATGGATTCAAATTAAAGCTGAAACATGTGGGTCTGAGCTTTGATGACTTGTGTCCCTGCAGCTGTAAATCCATGTGACTTTAAAGCTGATTAAGGGCCTGCTGCACTAAGTGTAGCCTGGGATGAGCATGTTCATTGTTTATCTCCCATCTCTTCCAAGATCAGCAAAAAAAAAAAAAAAAGTAAAAAAGAAAAAAGTACTTGACCCACTGACTTATATTGAACAAGATGACATCATCGCATGATTCAGAGTTGTTATGTCATTTAAATTATACATATACATTATTATTTACTGTATACATTAATAATGAATAATAATACATAATTCATTAATAATTAAATTAATAATTAAATAAATCACCATAGTATTATTTCTTAACTGGTGCCTTTTAACTTAACTTTTACAATAAATCCAGTATATTGTTTAATCAACATGTGAGACATCTACAAAATGACTGATTTAACAAATTCTGCATGCAAAGGATCTGCTGGCTGTTGTTTGTTGCCAGTTTGTTTACTTTCATACATTAGTTGCTCTGCATGGTCAGTTCTGGTCTTCTACTACTCAGTCATGAGACGGGTTTTATATATGCTAGATAGGTATGAAACAATCATTAATCATTAAAAAAACAGCAAAGCCAGAAGTATGATGAGCCTAGAAAAGTGATCACCCTCCACTATCATGGCAGTGAGTCCATATACTAGCTCTGCACTGAAAGGAAGAACTGTACATTGAATTTGTTTGGCCATAGTATATCCACAAAGCACAAGATGCCACTATTCATTCAACTAAAGGTTTACCACACTTTATTAGAGTAACTCATACAGCAGCCTTTAATATTTCCACAGAGAGATGGAGGCACTGTAATAAACAGAAATAATGAGCAGGTTATGTTGGAGTCCATGCTACGTCGCAGACCTGCTTGTTTTAAGCCTCGGGATGGTGAACTAGTGATACTTAACACCTGTAATCTTCAGATTTAAAGTTTAACAGGCATCACACACACTGTCTTGTCATAACAAACAACAAGCATAGCTTTTTGTGACAAAGAAAGAAATTCTTAATTTGATTTAATTTGATGTTAATCACTGCAATGTGACATTATTTTTCGAAATGCCAAATGTTGGCTGCGTTATTCGTGATAAGTAATTTGACTGATATAAGCTTGTGGCACAAAAAGATCTGAAACATCTCCCATTGTTACTCATTACCAGGGTTTTGTCTAATTTGGTACTGAGGTGTTTATTACCCCCAGGAGGACATATTTAAATGGTTTGACTCATTCCTTTTATCATTATACAGCATAAGGCTGCTATTTAAATTAACCAAAAAGTCTCCAAGGGTGGTCTTTGAATAATATTATAATCTAGATTGAAGCTACAGTAGGGTAAATTGGCTAACATTTGTGTTAATTTTTTATGTCAGTATCTTTTGAATTCACTGCATATTTATTATGAGTAAACTCTTGAACATGTCATGATGATAAGTATGATTACCATATTTATTAGAAAGGGGAGTGAGGAGAGCATTACAGTAGTCTAGTCTACCAGAAATAAAGGCATGAATTAGTCTTTCAGTCTCTTATGGAGTTGAAACTGGCCTTGTTCTTGCTTTCACTTTTTAGTTTGGGTTCTATTCAGAATGTCTCCACTTATTCACAGTTTTAAAAAGTTGTTTCTCATCCATTGATTAACAAAGGGTCAGACAGGCAGATGAATATGATAAATACTATGTGGGTCTGTTGGCTCAGTGAAAATGTATAAGTTTGTATCATCTGAATAGGTGTGAGAATTAATGTAACATTGCCTGACGATGTTACCTTGTGGGAGCATATAAAGAGAAAATAAACCAGCTTAACCCAAACTGCTGCCTTGAGATACAACAAAAGTTATGGCAGTCACCTAGACTGATGGACTCTTGAGGACTTTTTGAGGACACATTTGAGGATCTGGTCTTGGTAACAAACCATTGTTAAAACTACCAGTTCATAGGCATACATTTTATTGTGTTTTATGCGTAGAAATATTGTAGCAACATGTGCACAGATGTAGGATGGACAGTATTATGTATATGACTGATTTAAAAAGACATAAAGAAATAAACAAATTTTGAAGTCAATGTTGGTGAGGTTCTTCTGACATAATAAGTTCTAAACATGGTACTGGGGAGAGATTCCATCAATGCACATTAGTTTGAAAAGAAAACAGCCAGGTTTTGGAGGTAGCAGCAACTTTGCTCTGCAAAAATAATAATAAACAAAATCATCTATGCTTGTGACAAACAAGTTTACAGGTGTATTGTCCTGTTCTGCACTGGCTCTGATACTACTGAGATGCTGCACACACAACAAGAGAAATGAAACATGACTTCAACATGTTGATCTGCATTATCCCATTGAGATTAACTTTTCCATCTAAAAAGAAAGAGATATGAAAAGGCCATAGTGCTAAAGGTGTAGGAGATTAATTAGAGTTTCTCTCTTGAGCATTTGGCATTTGAGGAAATGGGGATGAGTCCATGGCCTACTTGCTCTGCATTCCCCTCTGAGTTGTACAGCGTAAATGTGTTGGTCATAAAGTTTAACTGAAATCCTCTATAATTCATACAGAATGATGTCATTAAATTGAACAGCATGTGCATTAATGATCAGAACCAAAAGGAAAAGAATTCAGCATTGCTCCTCTCATCTGTGCTAATTATCCCTGTTTAATTCAATGTATTCTTCTACCCAGTGGAACAACATTGCTTTCAATTACTGGAATCTCACTCTTGTCTCTGCATGGGATACCATTACCTCCAATTAAATCAGGTTCCCCAGTGAGTAGTTCAGGTATTGACTACTGCTCACCCCATTCATAAACCTTCCTCTACCTTTTGTCAAATGTACCACTGACCCTCCACAGCCTTTTTGTCACCTGCCAACAGTGGGTTTATAGAAAGGCTGATCTGACCCAGGAGGACCAGGCTCGACTAATTCATTATCACCTGATACTCAGTAGTATGTTAGCTAAAGTACTGTGATGCATGCAGTTAAAAGGTTGCTTGTGTACATGGGTCCTCTCATCACCTGAGGGGCAGGGATGGTATTTGGCAGCATCTGGCAGCACATCAGGGAGAAAAGAGAAAGTCAATGAAGGGAAGGTTGGCACTGCTACTGTGGTATTTGTTTTCTTGCTGTCAAGAGTTTCTGTGTTTGTGCTGGCATTGAAGTTTGTCATAACAAGCATATTTTTATATGATTTCTAAACACATCAATGGACATTCATGCATGAAAATCAGATATAACTATCAACTATTTTGCAATGAGATCACCCCACAACACAGCGTCAACATGTTGATGTTGCAACAGATGTATAAATACCTGCCAAAGTAGAGAAAACCAGCGGTTCCTGTTGTAGTAGTTGTGTCCTGTAGGTGAAAACAATATCACCCTGCTGTTGTGGCTGGTAATCAAATCCCCATGAGGTATAAATCACACAAAAGTGAAAAACATGTTTTTGACTGAATATAATTTGACTGAGTTATGACTGTGAGGTGGTGTATGATGGCTGACACAAATTGCAGCAATCAGCCTTTGAAGGTCTTAAAGTAACGTAATTGCCTCCATGAGCTGTATGTCACAACCACTGCTGCAGTTCTCACTACAGCTTCAAATCAAGCCATACTGCAATAACTATCTCCCTGTTGTTTACCCAAAAGCACAAACATGGGTCTGTTACTTTCACCTCATGCAGTATCTTTACCTCACATTTTGAACTTTTTGAACTTCTATTTTGAACAAGGTGGGTCACTTTAGATTTAATCTGAGCCCGCCCTCTCGCTGCTCCTCAACTAAAAACATTTTTGTTTATAGTTGTCAGTGAGATGACATAATTAAGATTTCTTCAAACTCCTATTTTGACCTGCTCTTTCTGTTTTTAAGTGAAAATGAAGTGTTCATATGCCTTAAGTTCATCAAAGTTAAGTTTCCAGTTTGCTTATTCGCCTCGGCCCCCTAAAATCCAGGTGCTTACAGACATTTGCATTGTCTTGCTGTGTCTTGCAATGCTGGAGGACAAAACACAGTGCAGTGCACCTGAAGTAAACAGTGTACCAGAAGACTAGGAACAGGTGGCCAAGTACAAACACATACACACACACACACACACATACACACACACACACACACACCTTTAGAGAGATGGCAGTAACAGTCCTCCTTTGTGGATTTAAACAGAGTGGAAACAAAGGAAAGGAAAAAGAAGCTCAGCCTGTTTAACTGTGGCTTAGTTGAGTCTTATAAGCTGTGGCTCAAAAATGATGTCTGTTTTATTTCTTGAGGGCATTTTCATTCAAGTTTTACACCCTTGCAACGGAGGCTGTTAGAAATAAATCATGTATAGGAGAGGATGGTTGTGAGTTGTATGGTGTTGGGTATGGTTGGAGGAGGTAAATTGTGGAGTGTCATCATTGTTTCTACACACTCCTACAGCATGTATTAAGTGTCCATTCTCTCATGTTTATGTGAGAAAACTACCATACCAGGGATTAGAAGCTTCTGTCATTATCCATTTGGCTGTGGCAGCTTGCACCACAAAGGGTTGGCAGACACACTTCACTGACTGCACCACAGACCGCAATAGTCTTTTCTGTTATAGTGTTTTATTTGAGAGAATGCAAACTCTACCAATGTCCACGCCATGTGGATTTCTTTCTTTGTTTTTTTTACTTTTTGGCTAAAACCTAAATGTTTGTGTTTTTGTCTTTGTAGTATGTATGTAATGGCGTGAAATGCATCTACAATACTGACCTCTGACTAACTCATTTTTAAATCACTGATTTTCTCTTCCATCCTAAATTTTCACATTGAATTTTGAAAAAAAAAAATATTCATTTCTTTTCAGAGTAGAACTGATGTTGCAACCCTTACACAAACAAACACCCTGATGCTTTAAAACACATCTTGCATACCTTATTTGAAGATTTCCTTGATCTTTAAAATTACCTGTTGCTTCTCTTTGAGGGGTCGAGCATAAAATGTGATGGTTCCATATAATTTCACTGAAAAACTGTATTTTATCTGCAAACCAAACTATCTCTTGAGTTTAGTGGTGAGGTGACAGAATAATTTATTTTCTACAGAGTTGTAAACTTACCACTATACTGTCTGAATAATGGACACAGACAGGTAAATCTCATTATGGCAGCAATAGTTCGTAATCAGTGTCTGAGTTACACTATTGCTTTTAACTACTTAGTTGGAAAATTGGAAAGACCTTGTGTGTGACTAATCTGTCATTGCACAGACAAATCAATATGGCGGGCTTTGTCCCACATCTATTTTATTCTGAAATCCTTTTTTTCTTTTTTGTGGCCAAACCGACCTAACAAAGGTGTGTGGGCCAGCAGGAGGTGTGATCTAATAGTCATCCCTGTATGCAGGCTTGTCATTTACGAGACATGATAATCACACACAGGGCTTAGAAAACAAAAGTTGATGAATGAGACGTGAAACATAATCCAACCATCAACACACCTTGACATCCTCCGTTTATGGACTTGTCGTCCTAACAATGGCATCTGACTTCCTCTTCGGCTCTTGACATAATCACTGCTGCATGGGATTTATTCACACAGTATATACTGTATATAGCACAGGTTGATGTGCTGTTTTTCTTGTTTTTCTTTACTTTGCTAAGTGGGATACAAATTATTTGCGATGTAATTGTGAATAATTCGTGAACTTTCCCATAGTGAATGAATGGGAAAAGATGGAAAAAATCACAATTTTTCAGCATTTTTCAAACATCTACTGCTCTGGCATGCTTTCACCTAGAGACATCATTAAAATTCTAAAATGGAGACAAAATTCCCCTGTGTTGATGTGGCATTTAACTTTTTTGCTAGGTTGTATACTTTTTGATCAGTCACAGATCAATGACCATGTTCAATTTTGGAGAAATTCAGACTTTTCAATGATTGTGTATGTGGGCGGAATGTTCAAGCTACAGTGCAGGCCAGCACAGCTAGAGTGAAGACAGCTTTAAAATAATGCTCTAAATTTCTCCTTAAAACTGTGCTCACAGCCACAAATTTTACTCTACACATATAATTTCCTCCAAAGTTGGAGTCACACTTGTCCTGATTTCTACAATGTGTCTACCTAAATGATAGGATTTACGGTTTTTGAATGAGAAGCCTCTAAGTGACAAATGGACAGGCCAACTGCCCAATAGGATCCCATGTTAATCCAGCAAAGGTTTCAACCAGAAAAGCAGAAATGTCAGTTGTTTTCAACTCAATCTATTATCCACATTTTTGACACAAGGGACAAAAACATTACATCAATGTGTTCATGGAAGCCCTGTAGCGCTCAGTGTGAAAGAATTTTGTGGACATGTACTTTACTTTTTGAATAAATGGCAGTAATTTTAGCAGTGCAAAAAAGCTCTGTCCCTGCTATTCTGACTACTCTGGCAACCAGAACCAGTTAGGGAGCAGAGGGGAGGGGGGCTGCCCTCTCTCTGTCTCTGTAATCCTTCCATTTAAACTTTTGGCACACACAGATATTTCAACACACTTCAACATACCCCTACCCACACACACACACACACACACACACACACACACACACACACACACACAGCGTGTTTTCATGCCTTCAGGGGACATTTCATTGACCCAACCTTTATCTAACCCTGACCTCAACCTTAACCAAACAAGGTGAAGCAAAGTGAATAGCATCGTAGCATCATAGTAAGTCACACATGCACACAGCACAGTACAGTTCCTGCAATACCGACTGGTGCAGACACTGCATCACTCTCGCGATTTCCCACAGGGGAATTGTTTAGTTATGCTTCTCCTCTGCCGACCGTGGAGACTGGAGGCTTTATATTTTCAGGTTGTATGTCCATCTGTTCCAGTCTGGTGAAATGGATATTACAAGAATTTCTTAAGGAAATTTGTTTCTAATTGGTATAGATATTCATTTAGACTCACAAATGAACTGATTTGAGTTTGGTAGCCATAGGTCAAAGGTCACTGTGACCTCAGAAAACACTTTTTTCTTTTGTCTTCCAATCACAATATCTCAAGAACATAGCACATGGTTGTGGCACAAATGTTCACAAGAACGGTGAATGACTAGAATAGAGTTGAAAGGTTAAGATCACTGTATTTGTTGTACTCACAGATGACATTAATTCATTTTCTAAATCACAGATTGCAGTATTCTTTTAGACAATTCTGTAGCTCCCAGGAGAACACAGGTCTCCTTTAGGGAGCTAAACCCCTTTGTTGAACCTGTGGTATCAACATTGCCTTCTACAAGTTTTCTTTTCAGCTTTTAATAGCACAAAATGAACAGCCTGTCACTCTATAATATCTTAGAAAAGAAAGGAGCTGGCTACGTGCATAGAACTGTCCAAGTCATCAGAACAAATCCTATATTTTTATTCAGATTGAGACTGAACCTCACAGCTACCGAAGACAGTGGTGACTACACAGGAAAGGAATGCTATTCACTGACTGTACACAATCTGTCAATGAACTAAAAAATAAAAGGCATGAAAGGGTACAGCATATTTTTTAAGTGCTCATAATGCACATGGTGCTGTAGAACACAAGGGAGCAAACATTACGTGCTCACTATAGGTGATAAATGATGTTATTTTTGGCCTATAACAAAAAAAAAACTGCAAAATTAGCTCAAGACTTGCAGAACACGTGAAAGAATATATGCAAATATCCCTCTGATTTGCTGAATTTGCTCCTGAGGTTCCTGTGTGGTGGGCAGCGCGGCGGCATGGGGGTTAGCGCTGTTGCCTCACAGCAAGAAGGATAGACTCCCGGGTCAGGCACAGGAGTTTGCATGTTCTTCTCGTGTCTCCTCTGGTTTCCTCCCACAGCCAAAAACATGCAACATTGGGGAAAGGTGTATTGAGCATACTAAATTGCCCATAGGTGTGGATGTGAGTGCGAATGGTTGTTCGTCTATAAGTCTTGTTCATCTATGTGTGGCCCTGCGACGAGCTGGCAACCGTCTAGGGTGTACCCTGTAAGCAGTGTGTGTGTGTGTGTGTGTGTGTCATGTTTGTATAACATTCAGTGTGTGGAGAGCAACATTTTTCAGACTGGCCCTTCTGTATCCCACTGTGCACTCTGCTTGATGCACTTCCCTCTTCTACTCTTACCCCGTTCATAATTCATCTCCGTTCAGTTACTCTACCGTTCTCACTGTTTATTTTGATGTCTCAAGTCACTCAACTTTAAATTCAGGACAGACATGAAGACAGGCATCATGAAACTTGACTTTAGGAAAATCAACGCAGATGTTTACTTTTTGTTTTCAGTGCTTGCTTAGTGTTTCTGCTTCTCTTTATGGGATCAGATTACTTACTATCTTTTAGCTTTACTTTTCAGCCACAGTTCAAACTGCCTTACTCTTGGAGCATTTCACAGGACCAAGCTAAGGATACATTCACACCGACTGTGTGTTGTATACTCTTTCTCTCTGAGTGAGCAAAGTGCTTTCTCCCCTGGGCCGTCTTTCTGTTTCCACATTTTGCTTGCTTTTTGTTCTAGGCTTATAGAGGCAGTTATGGCCCGCTGCTCCATATTTGTGTCATTTCTTGGACATATTCTGGAGAGACCAGATGTGAGAAAAGCATTAGTAGAATGAAAGTATGCAGAATTATGTCACACAGCGACATCACAAAGCCAGGCTTAGGCTGATGAGTTGAAGTTGAAGATGCAACCCAGAAGTCCCTGGAGTTTCTCTAGGTTCTGCTGAAACCTTCTTACATACTTTTATCATAAAATATCATGATGGAAAGCTTTCATATGCCAATATATTGAGGAAACATTAAAAAGGGTTTGAGAATACTGGGGCAACTGCACTTATTACCCAGAGAATATAAAGACCTACCCACAATGCCTTCTGTTCTCTGCTGCTTCTCTGGCAGGACTTTTTTTGTGGTAAAGGATACAGTGAGATGGTGCTGATGTTGTTGGCACTGGGGTAATAAGGATCATATGCACGGATGGGGGTTGGGGGTGGGGGATTGGACAATTCAAGAGCATATTCAAATTTTAATTATGGTAATGAGCTTCTCCTATTATCATCAGCAGTGGGATGCTGTCATTAATGACATTTTTGATTAATTATACTGTATTTACATAATTTTTTTATGCTCACCTAAACTTACTTAATATATTTTTGCCACTATTCATCAATCATATAAAGGTTTGAGATCTATCTCAGCAAAGTAGCAAAGCAGAGAAAAAAGGCAGAGACAAATCCCAGTTCAGTGGAGTCATCCAAAACTGTGATAATGGGTTTTAGCAATTGCAATCATGCGTTTATCAAGAATTAATTCTCACTAACTATTTTAGAGCATGCAGGTACCTGTGGGGATATATATATATATATATATATATATATATATATATATATATATATATATATATATATAGGTGTCAGGTGTATTGAGAATTGCAATGCATTTAGATTAACATTAATGCTTTCCTCACTGTGTGATCTACCTCTATCCTGGGGTCAATGCCTATTGGAGGAGTAACATGGAGAGTAATTACCTTGGCTGTAAGCTCTCAAGTTTCACAGCCAGAGTTGCTGAAGAGCTACAAGTCACACACACACACACACACACACACACACACACACACACACACACACACACACACACATATATATATATATATATATATATATATATATATATATATAATTTCCCTACTAGAGTTTCTGATGTGTAGCAACAACATGGTGTGTCAGAAATTTCTCCTCTGTAGACACTGAATTCAGTTCTGTGAGGAAACTTCATGAAAGGTTGAATTGAAGCGATTTGATTACACAACAAAGGCTCTGTGAAGGATGAACACAACTCTTCGTTAAGGAGGCGAACACTTCACACTGTGTCTACTATGTGATACTTTATTGACAAGACAAAAATATAACAGCAGAGAGTTCTATCATTTAGTGCCACAACCCAAGAACATAAATCTCCTCATCCGTGCTGGAGGAAAGAAAACAAAAATATCTCTTTTGAAAAATTCCTCTTTTTAGGGAAGTCTATCGATTGCATAAAAAACAGAAAAAAGAAAAAGAGTCTGACATGCTGTAAGATCCACAGCGGCATCCCAGTTGACTTATCTCTGATACAGAGCTGGTTAATCCAGCATATGGAGCGCAGTGAGGGAGTGATAAATGTTGCGTTTGTATGCTGTGAGGAGAGACAGAGGGGAAGATCACAGGATACAGGAAACAAGACATGCTATCACAGGCAAGACAAAAGAGGCAGAACCTGAGGGACTCCTGATTGTACCATTGACTTACTGTGTGTGTGTGTGTGTGTGTGTGTATTTGATGTTTGTGTCTATATACATTACAGTGGTTTAACATTCTGGGTAAATGATGAACATAATAAAAAAGCCTGGTAAGTCCAACAGTGAGGAGTAGCTTAATTAATGCAGCACATTCCCACAGGAAGTCTCCTTCGTTGTCCAAACATTACCAAAATGTTAGTTTGGTTACCAATGGGACCTTCTCTCCCCCATCCGTCCATCCGTCCATCCATCCATCCACCCAACACAAGGCTTTTTCAAAAACGTAATCTATAAACTTAACCTTTGTTCCACCTCATTACCAAAAAACAAAGAGACATGATGCCAGTCTTGTATATGACACAACAAACTGGCACTTGAAGGGAAAATCAGCCTCATATGATTTGAAATAGAGAGAGTGATGAGAGACAGAGTAGGGAGAGGCGTAACGAGAGAGGGAGGGAGCGAGAGAGTCAGAGAAGAAAGAGATTGATCACTGAGTGGGTGGAAATGTCAGTGTGCTCCGGGCTATGCATTTTCCACATGTGGAGGCTACCGTTTGTGCTCTTTTTCACACTTCTCTCTAATGCTCTCTCAGACTTCACCTCATAAGCACCTCCAGTCTTCCTCTTTATGTTCTTTTCTCATCCTCATACCCAATGTGAGCATCTAGTTTTATTTATCTATATGTAATGAACAATATTCCCATGAGAACTCATCTTTTTCTCTTGTTAGTATTTATGGTTTTCCTGTATTTTTAAGCTAACACTATTCTCTATGATTGATGACATATTTGAAAATGTACATTTTTCTGCTATATGTATTATGTCTGCAATGCTCTTGCTCGGCTCTTAACAACTTCAATACTGATGCCTTTCTCTCATCTCCACCACCATCCTCCCTGCGTAACATTTTGTTAGCTGTCCTCCTCTTGTCTCTGCTTCTCTCCAGCTCTCTCCTCTCTGCTCCAGAGGAAGCCAGTGCTTCTCCTTAATTGACTGGTTGTGTCAAACTCCTGTATCCACTGTTCAAGGACAGGGCTGAGAAAAGAAATATATGTGAGCGTGTGTATGGATGACTCAGTGTGGTCATTGTTTCACCATGCGCATGTGTGTGTACATTCACAGCACATTACTGGGCTTTACCTCCTCATCTAAGCCTCTGCCAGGTGTTAGCTTACCCACCCAGGAAATCCAGGACTTACAGAGAAGTCCATAATTATAATCAATCATATGGCAAAAGCCACTTCTTCCACATGCAGGAGTTTCAGTTTTCAGTGTCCCACTGCTGAGCAGCATGGGAGACCACCAATTAAGGTCCTTCAGCTCAGTGTTGCTGCATAGTCTCAACTCAGGGACATTGTTGATGAAGGGGCCTCAGTCAACAATCAGCCTGTACATATAAAAAGCACGTTGCAAACACAGCTGGAAACATGCTGTTTGTTCTTCTTCTCCAGCTTGCTTGATGACAGGATTTTCATCATGTGTACACTTATCGGGCACCAGGCAGGTCTTGAGTTTCACCTCCAGAAAAACCTGAATTGATTCACGCAGAAAAGCTTTGATCGTACGTGTGTCATGTTTCACTGAAACCTAAAGCACATGCCATCCATCATCACCCAGCTACCTGACAGAGATAGTATTTGCTGGTTTCTTTTATTCAATTTTTTCATGTACTGATACAGGATTGTGTTCTTTGTCATCTTTACAACAGGGCTCATTACTTACTTAAGTACTAGTTTCGCCACATCAAATACTAAAATAACAAGAACACACAGACCTGTTTCCTGATTAGTTCTTTGCCAATGAGAAGCCTAAATCCATCTTACATAAAACAAAACTATTCTTGCATCATCTTTTATTTTTGTGCTTTAATAAGGACTCGATAAGAGGGCACGCTCACACAGAAGATTTCTCTTCCTCTGTTTGATTACAGAGCTGGTAGGTTGCAGACAAAACCTATTTATGTACTTTCTACTCTGGGATCAGAGCGTGCCTGCAGGCCAAGCTCAGTGCCAGATGCACTGGCCCCTATGACAGCCCTAATCTGAATAATCTCTTCCATGCAATGCTTCATATCAACTGTGTTTATGCTATTTCTCACTAGTATTTGTGACTCTTCACTTGAGAGCTGGAGATACTTAAGTATGTTGAAGACTTCCAGTATTTCATTGTGGTTGTCTGCCTATGATTTGTTCTATGCGCATGCAAAATATTTAGTGGGCATGATTATCCCTACATCAGACAAACAACCGCATGCTGCAATGTATGCGTGCAGGTCTTTTAAGCGTGTGGCCACATATATGTGTCTGCGCACACCAATGGATGCATGTGCAGATTTGTGGTTTGAAAACTGGAGGGAAAAAATACTGTTTTTAGGTCACAGAGATGTTTAAGCCTGTGTTTTGTTCCAGAAAAATAGCAATTGAAGTGAAAGCGCTTGAATCAGCCAGGAAACACTATCACTGACATCCAACGACAGGGTATCTTACCAACAAGGACAGCTGGCTCCAACAAAAAAAAAAAAAAAACTGTTAATTTGAAGGTTGCCAAGATATTATGACCAAATAAGAAAACCCAGGGTAAGGTGCCCAGAACATGTAGCTTTTCTCACACATTCAAACTGAAAATAAGATGTCACAGTGTTTGCAGACTCAAACTCATGTGTGTATCTGTCTGTCTTGTGCTTTGCTGGCTGATTTTGACATTATTATTTCATTTTTGCAGACAGGTTTTTTCTGTGCTGCATCTGTATTTGTGAGTTGTACCATGCATGTATTTGTGTATTTTTGTGTTTCCTGCGGTGTATATTAGAGAGTGAATAAGGAGATCACTGTGGTGGCTAAGTCATTAGCGTAGCAACAAGTTCTTGTGCTCAGTTCCCTGCAGGCCTACCAAGTGCAGTTTGCATGCTGGGTGTCTGAGCGATGCTTCTCTAGTTTCCTAAAAGCATCCTTTTGTGGCTGCAACTCTCATGACTGATGATAGAAATTCATAAAGTTTGTAAGAATCAATGAACAACCAGCACCAGTTTCCTATAGAGATGTATCTCAGCAGCTTCTGGTTCTATGTGTTGGGTTTATGTTTATTAGTCCATGAGTTTTGCTGAACACAAATATATCTTTATATAAAAATAATAAAATCTCTGTAAACCCAGTGTATAACCCTCAGCCCAAGCATTGTTTTAACGCTCCCTTTGATTACATTTGTAGTATATTAAAAGAAAAGGATATGCACATCACTGTAAAAAGCTGTTTTGCGGCAGCAGTCCTCTTTGGTCTAATTGATTCCAATAGCAGAGCAGTTCTTCATCTTTATCCTGCCCTGGGAGATAATTTTCAGACAATCTCATTATACCAGCTCATATTTCTAAGCACGCTTAAGTTTGAGTACAAATTGTCCTTTCATTTTTTGCTGTGTTGCTCAACTTGGTCTTACCACTGTGAGGAGAGTGGAGATTTCATCAATTCATCTAATTTTTTTTTTCTTTTTTTTTTTTTATCAATTCCTTTAATATCACTTCTTAATTGAGTGCTGCTGCTTCAGTGAGCTGAGGCCAGCTCAAGAATCAGCAGGGACAGATTGAGTGGACAATCCACTCTACAAACAGAGAGTCGTGGTGTTTTAAAGGAAGAGAGAGAAAAATAAAGAAAAACCCAACTGACGTTTGTGAAAAAGTCATGTACTGAGCAACCACAGGCTGTAAGCTCATGTTTTAACTACGAGTTGAACCAGGACCTTCTCAGGGTTATTCATTATTTAACTATGACTTAAACCCAGTTCCCCTGCCCCCAGTATTAAATTCCCCACATTTTTTAAACATTCTGATGCCAACAGAAATCATCATCCAGCTGGATGGTGACTTCAAATAAACTAATGGTGTTTTTTGATCCGTAAACATCGTGTACTGGCCATCTGGCAAAACCCCACTTGGCCATGCTGAAGTTTACTCAGTGAGAATTGTATGAGTCTGCGGCGTGATATGTTTTCAAATCAGATGAGTGAATCTTGTTAAGCTTTTAGCATACCTGTTCTGATAATCAAGTTCATTTTCGTCAAAGGACAGAAAAGGAAATTTACACCAAACAACATCTTGTTCACCACCTTAAAGGCTTTTGACTTCATTAGAACCAACAGCGTCCATTTAAAGGTGAATTTCAGTAAATCCCTGGTGGAAGTTAATATTCATGTAACATTTATGCTGCTGTAGATATATTAACACACAGCTTTTGTAGCATTGTACCAGCACAGATGACGTTTGACCTCCACAAGCTGAGCCCCTGCTAGTAGTCTTTTACACCTGCTGTTATACAGCAGGTTTACTGCAGCCCTATTATACTCATCACACACACACACACACACACACACACACACACACACTGTTGCTAACCGGGTCCTAGATTATAGTGACCTACATGTGGTGGATATTATTGAACTAGGTTACTGCTAATCAACTGTATGCCCATAAGCATTGTAAGAGTGTCTATGTGTGTGTGCACATGTGCAGAATAGATAAGATTGATTGGGTGCACATTGGTTGGTTAGCTTGTGGGTGTGTTGTTGTGTATGTAATGATGTGTGCTCTGTGCTGTGTCGTCACATTGCACAATAAAACAAGCTGTGGCTAATCAGCATCATTGTAAAAATACACAACTGACACAAGCTTTCTAGATACGCTTCCCCAAGAATTTGCAAGAATAAATTATTAAATCTCCTGACAGCCTCTACTGAACTAGATCTCAGCTATGGAGTCAGCATGCCCTCATCCAGCTACTTGTGCATTAACTTGAATGGCTAACGCACATTCGCACATATGTATAGTATGTTGTATGTTATAGAACAGGCAAGTTCCACTGTCAATGCAGAAATGGATCACACAGATGTTGCAGTTCACTGAAAATGTATTGCTGCTGGCCTAGATATTCACTTTTGCATACTTTTTCCTTTGGTGTCGTGCACACATTTAAGACTAACAAATGCAAATACATATACAGCACATGCTCAGATCTACTCTAATGATTGCATACAGATTTCTGCAAGGTCCCTCTCTGCCACCAGATGCAAATAAAAAACATTGCATTCAGTGTTGATACAGTATAGTCAACAATATTGACCATGAATTTTAACCCAACTCATTGCTGTTTTGCACAAATGAAAAGCTGATGGTCTATGGCTGCTTGAGTGGATTGCATAGCCTCTTCACACTCTGAATCTTGTATTTTTTGTGAGCTGTAATTGTTTTGACATTGTGGTTGTGTGACAGAGTGGTTGACAGCATGGCTCCATGATTAATTGAATTGCACTGGAAAATATTGTGCTTTGGAAGGATGGGATGTGCTGCATGCAGATGTAGTAATAAAGAGAGAATGTACGACAGAAATAGTGTGCTGTCAAATTTTGTTACAGTGCTGGTAGTCAGGATCACGAGCTTTTGAATGTGGAGAGCTTCATTCCTTGGTGAATCCTGCTTTGCCTGACACCTCTATTATTTTCCATTCACATTTGACTCAGCCTTCACCACTCTCACCTCTGTGCTTCCCTCTCTATTCCTCTCTGACCTTTTTTCCTTTGCTCTGATTTTTAAATGGTTTCTTTAATTAGGAGTTAACTTAATTCGGAACTCAAATTACTGAGTAATGATGGTTCACTGCCAAAGGTGTTCATACAGACAGTGTCTCGTGGGGTTGGTGGGTTGAGGCTGGTATGTAGTTCTGTTGCCAGCACACTGAATTTTGCTCTTGGTAATCGTTGCCTCTGAAAATTTGACCAGGTTGGTTGCCAAGAGATAATGGTTGCTGTTGTACTGCTGTTTTTTAATGTTGCACTGCATTCCACTGGCCACACCTTACACTAAGTGATTTCACTGATTTTTTTCTATTATTTTTTTTTCAAATGATAAAACTGTTTCAAAGTGCAAACACATAAATCTGGTCAGGGACCGAAGATCAACTGGTGCAATTCTTTTGCACTGCTGTTTTAATCAAGAAAATCATTTTAGAGAGAATAATTGTAACTATAATATGTGAATAATAGTATTCCACACACATTTACCTTAGTGTAGAGCTAGTGGTGTGCCACTCAATGAGTTCATCATCTGATAATCCTTGAACTGACATCATCGGTCCCTAGAGTCAGTAGCAATGTCTCAGTTGTCACATAAAAAAATGGATGTTGTTAAAATCATGGAACTGTCCTAGTTATCCTAGTTAGGGTTGCGGTCTATTATCTAGACCACATTATATTATTTAACTTAATATACGGCACTGATCTGATCAAGCATTTGAGTCAAAATCTTTTGTTTTGTCAACTCATCCATCCACCCACTTTATAATTTTCTGTATCTTCTGATACTGCCACTATTTTGTTGAAGGAATGGCTATTAAATAACTTCATGAACTAATGCTAAAAAAAACCTTGTGGTTTTATTTCGTTAAAATGTTAAGGACACCATGAGTGCATACACTAAATATAGCATCAAGCTATACTTTGACCCATTAGTTGGTCTTCAAGTTGCATTGCTGCATTATGGGTAATGAAGATGTCAGGTTTTGACAAGGAAGAAAAATGCTTCGAATAAAAAACATGATATCCAGACGTCTGCTGCATCGATCACTAGAGTTCTGTTTTTAAGTGGCTGCTTTGACATTATTTGACTTGAGAAATGTATCGCGCTCGAAAACGATTGATTCGCTCTGTAAACTTATACAGTAATGTGGATCTTTGGGATGTGGATCTCAGGCAATAAACATGTAAATGAGAGTGTGAGGCGGATATAGTTGATTACCTGAGGTCGAATCCCAATTACAAGCCAATGAGCAAATACTTTAACATTCAGTGCTGCACGTCAGATGGGAATAAACTTTCCTTTTTCTCACAAAGGCCTCAGATTTTTACTCTCACAATCACAAGAGAATTTGTGTATTCAGAAAAACGTAACCTTACAATCTTTCACATTCGAGGCTGAGAAGGACTCAACATAATTATCACCTTTTTTTCTTTGTATTTTCTTTCTCAAAAATCTGCCTTTAAATTGTATAGCCTCTGGATGTTTCTGGTGTAGATATTTGTCATCATCAGACATTCTGTTGCCTTTTGTTGTTGTTTTTTTTGCTCTTTAAATCTCTTTGGATGTGCTGTGTGCCTCGAGGAGAAGAAAACGCTCTGCCCTATTGTGATAATTTCCCTAGCAACTGATAGTTATAGACATGACTAATCCCATGGTAAAGGTTGACTTAATGAGAGGATTAGTGACCTAGGAGGCGTCATTCATGGCCACATGCAAAATAAAGCACCAAGACCCATATCAACACATCAGCTAACAGGATTTGTTTTGTTCAGAGGATCTCTTTCCTCATGGAAGGTACTAGTCTTTATTTTTAATAACACTATTTTATGTAACTACATTCCACACATACCAACTGTTTCCCTGAAGAAGAGAAACTTCAAAAATTCAGGTGCTGAAATATTTGCTAATGAGCTCATTAGTCAGATGTTAGTGAATTTTTCTAGATGTGGGACACACTAGTAAATGAGAAGTAAGTACATATTGATATTGATATAAACAGGGTTTTATTAATTCAAGTTTAAAAATAAACAACAATTAAGGGAAAATTATATTACAATCCCCTATAAGCCACCATGAAAATATAACTGAACTTATATAGAGGTACTGATTTGATAAGCAGTTGCACATATGCATGTTTAGCACAAATTACCACAAACATTCTCAATTGCGGCGGTACACACATGTATTTATGTAAAAGTTTGCATTCTGAAACCACCAACCTCTGATAATTACCGAGAGTGGAGGGGATTTGTTGACACGTCTCTCCGTGCTGTTTTTCACACAAGCCATATGGAGTGAACACAGTCTGAAGAGGAGATAAATTGCTTATTCACAGCACAATAACTTACACAAGCTGATAACATAGTGTTAATGAAAAATACATCACATCATGAACTTTGCCACAGAGGGGCCAGTTAAAAGACACATAGTTGTTTGATGGTCGCTCTCTCAACCTCTGCACATGGGAGTCTCACATTGGGTGGCAACTTGCAGCATGCCTTCTAACAGGAATCCTAATTAGCTGCTATTGTAAGTGCGCACCGCTTCCTTTGATTCCAATCGAGTCTTACATAGTTCTTCATTGACTGTTGTATTGTGTGATGATGTAAGAGGGGGGGGCCTTCAAAGAATCTGTGGAACAGAAATAAAAAAAAAAAAAAATGGAGATTTGCAAAGAAAAAAAATAGCTCCAATATAATGACACCCCTGCCCCCCTTCTTCTGAGCACATGTGCAGGTGTTTAAGTACTTGCTAGGTTTCACTGTCTTACCTGATGTGTGCTGCTCCACTGAACTACTACAAGTCCTATTTCTGGTGGATTAAGTTCAACAGAAATAATGACAAACTGAACAAGTGTGAGTATACGGGGACTTGTTCTGATCTTTTCCATGTAAATTCATGTTCTTTCTTTATCTCAATACTCATATCTGTTAACAATAACCAAAGTTGACACTTTAGTAATTATTTTAAAGAAATTATGTTGACAACATTAGAAAGGCCGACAGCCAAGATGTACCTGTAAGATTAATATCTATAATTAAAGTGCTAAGCTCTATTTTCTAACCACTTTAGGTGGAGTGTTTTTTTTTATCTCACTAACTGTTTAGTAAGACTATGACAAGTAAGCATCACATTGACCTTCCTCCTATAATTCAAGCAACTACTTCAGATAACTTTCTCTATACATGAAAAGCTGTCACCTGTGTGGCTGGCAATAAATAAAAGACATTCCTTGTTCTTCAGTGCCGATATTTTCGCTGTTATATAATTTGCATTGTGTACACACACGTTATTTATCCACTTTATAAATCATTCCTCCTGTGTGCTCATAGCTACCATGTTACAGGCATTGACTTTCCTCTGCATATAGGGAAAATTATTCATTGCTCAAGATGCAGCAGATCTAATCACTGCAGACATGAGTGATTGTGAAGGGTGTGTGAGCTCTGAGGGTGACGGTGGTAATGAAACGAGTTTCGAGAGATGGCAGATGAATTGGTTTGTGACACATCTAATGGTGTCACTGAAGAACATGACTTCATTCCACTGATTGGCTGCATGCACACACACAGACACTGTGTATCTCTCTCTCTCTCTCACACACACACACACACACACACACACGGACACACACACACACAGACAGCTTTTTAATGTTATTTCCTACTCTGAAAACACCTCTCAGTGAACTTCCACACTTTTGCGTTACACACGTTTTGTTGAATATTTTCACAGACTCAAACACGAGTGGGACCACACTTAATATCTGAGGCACCATTAAGCAAATTAAGAAAAAACCCGAGTTGATTAAATTGATTTAAGTCTACATAAATTAAATTATAATCAACACTACTTCAGATAAAGTATCAGCTCAATACTACAGATTGTGGTTATGTTAACCTACAGGAAGCACTAAAGGTAACTTTTTCTATAGTGTAAATTTGTTGATTGGATAGTGGATGTAAAGCATTAGAGAGCCTCTGGACTTAACTTAGATACCATATCTAAAAAACAGGATCAGCTGAGAGTGAAGTGAGAGGCTATTCTGTTTTATTTATTTATCATAGAAGCTTGAAGCATTACTCTGGCTGCTTTGTGCACACAAACTGTGCCGATTAAAAAATAAATCTAACTGTTGTTTTCAAGATGTTGTTTTACGTGTTTAAGTTAATTTTAAAGACATACAGACACTGTTGGCACCTCTACACTTTCTGCAGTTAGTGTCTCTTTAATATATATAATTAATTCCTTTAAGTGCAACCGTCACCACAAGTAACTTCCCCATTCACTTCACCTCTTTCTGCTTTATGTCCTGGCATTGTATCAAGGATGTATAGCTTTTTTTTTACTGTGGCCTCTTTTCACACATATAGGGGAAGATGTTCAGTTATTGATCCATTTCATATTGCATCATAACATGCCTTAATGTGCCTTGTTGTATTTTTCACTAATGCATTCCCCCGCACACAGGATTTGTGGTATGTAACCTCAGGTCTTAGTTATACTGCTAGTCTGAAGGATAAAAAGGTTCTTTTCAGGGATGCTGTTTATTATATACATTGATTGTGTATGTACGTTTCTCTTGACAACGGGTGCTGCAACAACACATGAGTTTTAATGTTGTTTACCGATCAGTTTTAAAGTATGCACTTCTTGAAATTCATAAGAATATGGCTGACACAAAGTTCAAAAATTTACATTTATCATGAATTTATTTATCTTATTTAATGTCCAACTTAAATCCCATGTCTCGGATCAATGTATCCACTGAGCACTTAACTATTAGGTCCAAAACTACATAATTATGTGACTGATATGTGATTATAATTGTATATGTATATCATCTATATTATTCATTTAGCGATTAAGAGTAGCATGTTCACTGCAGAGTGGCTATTTAAAGAAGCTGATCATGTGTAATTACTGTAATTAAATTTAGTTAGAAAAACAATTCTAATGCTATAACGCATATAACCACCCAAAAACCCACCCATTCATTCACCTATAGGTGGATGAAGGGTTCAGGCTGTAGTTGATTTGTAAATGTCAGTAATGATTGGCAGCAGCACGATGAGTGGTGATTGTGAGCAGCCAAGCTGCAGCAGTGTCAGTCAGTGTGTAGACAAATAAAATAATAGCTTTAATTATGCCTGCTGCTGAAGAAGGTGTTATGTGGCTTCATTCAAATTGGTGCCAAGTGTGTAGTCACTAATTCAGTCATCAATCAGTAATGATGTAATGGGCATACAATAGATCTGTTCTTTGGAATTATCATTATACAGAGTGGTTCTACAGTATTTTACGTTCAGTTAATACAAGACCTACATGGAATTTATTTTATTTTATTGAAATATTTATATTTTCCACCCTGTTAACTTCACACTGGCAAATTTATGCAGCTGTGATGTTTTATTTTACAAAGAAAAATGTAATCATCAACCCACAGGTGGCAAAATTGAACACACTGATAGTTTCCACTTGTTGGTGCTTGGCATGAGAACAGGATGAGCATCAATGTTTTTCTTGTGTTTCAATGTCATCACATGGACAGTCAACTGGTTCTAGACTGCGTCTCTCTGAGGCCTAATCACCTGGAAGAAAGAGCAACTAGTCCAGTATGGCTGGTGCTGTGTTGTATCACAGCACCGGATGTGTAACAGTCGCAAGCTATATGTCAACATACAGATTAACCTTGTTTATCCCACTCCTCTTCTTTCCATCCTCCTCCTCCTCACCTCGCTCCCTCTCCCACTCTTTCTCTCTGTGATTCCCCAGAGGATGTTTCAAATTTATGAAAATTGACTCAGTGTCTCTTTGAGCAGATGCTCCTGCTTGGCAGCAAGAAGCGCTTCATTAGTTATTTAAATCAGAATAGCCCAGGACTGCATACCAGGCACAAAAATTAATATGATATATGGCAAGAGAAAAATAGAGCTATTAGTGGAAAAACAAAAACACGGTGTCAGTGTTGGTGGATCTGCTAGCTCTGACTGGTAACCGTTACAGCAGCACGTCTGTATGTCAGCTGGAGATATGCATCAATGATATATAACCTCAAAACGTATATGCTCCCCCAGGAAGAGCCGAATTGAATTCACAACAGTCCTATCTATTTGTGAAGCTATACAGTATATACATTAACTATTGCCGGCGCACGGTATATAAATATCACATGTCCCATTGAAAATGCCATCTCAGTGTGCCACCCTGTCACACAGTATATGCTTCTGTTCATATCATGAATTTTACATAACCGCGAATACCTCGACATGAATGTCATCCATTGTGATGATGATGTATGACTGCAGGGGGTTATGGGATATAGGCCTTGGACTGCCAACAGCATAGCAGTGTGTGTTTCAAACTGTTGCATGCAATGTATGGGAATGAGCAGGTACTCATATGGATGTGTCCTGGAAGCAGTTTAGATGAATGGTGTTTCACATCAATATCAAATTCAGTTTTTGACACAGGGAAGGAGGCTGTAAACAGACGTTCAAAGCTGACCATTCCAAGATTCTTTAGGATTGTCCATCTTCACTGGTCTCGCAAGTTGATTCTACCTCAAATTATCAATTACAATTACAATTAATTTGATTAGGTCTGATGCAATATGGTGTACTGCATTGTCAGTTTTCTATTTTTATTAATGCACATGGCTACCTTTTCCATCAAAAGATACTAACAGATAGATAAATATTTTATCCTCCAAAACAAAACTAATGCTTCTGCAGTTTAACTGCCGCTTTGAGCAATTAAACCACCTGTTGCTCTAAAATAAATGACACTTCGAATGTGGAAAACATCATAAACTTGACTTGATTCTGCACACAAGAGACAGCAGGAGTATTTAGCTGTAAATAATAAAAGGGCATCAAATGTAAGTAGTTTAATTTGTGGAGATTACTTCTTTTTTCCTAATATGAATTTGTTATGGTTAAATTAAATTACAAACTGAAATAAATAGAACAGGTCTAGCCTAATACCTATGTTATCAATGGTCACTGTTACAAAAAAACGTAAATCCCTCTGTAGTGCAGTGTATGATTTGTGTGCCGTGACCTTTAATCTACAAAATTTTTAATTTCACACAGCTGCCACAGAGTGGGTGATTTTCATTCTTTTCTAAATTCTGAGTTCACAGGTTTCTTCAAAATTGCAGGCATTAACTTCTCAGAGTGAAAACAAGCAAAACAATTGAAAACACAAGTTGGTTTTCTATTTCCTTGTGTAAGACTTCAGGCACAGCATGTTTCTTGTCAAGTTCATTCTTCTCACGAAGTTCATAAAATCTGAAAGGTGCCCATATGTTTGGTTTTAATGCGACATTTCTACCATATGGTGCTGGTTGCTACTAGGAAGTTTGTTTGAACTGTAAAGTTTTATTGTCCAGCCATGGTGGGAAAATGACAATCACTGATTATGTGCTGTTATTGCATTTATGCAGAATCATCCAAGGATCTTAGAAATGATTCATTTCATCATCCTTAAAGGGGAACTCTGCCATATTTAAACCAACATGTTACTGTTTGAAATGGTATAAAATATAAGAAACATCATAAGGTTTAAGAAACGGTATAAAACAAGTGTTTAAACAGGCTGTCATATACCTCTTCTGTGTTCATGAAAGTCCAAAAGAGTTAATTGTCAAGAGGCTGGACGGACGGAAAGTACTGAATGTATGAGCTAGCTGCTATCTTATAGGCCTAAATTATAAGACAAAGATAGGATGTTTCCATGTTGTTACACACTTGTTTGTCATGTAATATTGATTAAAATACTCAACCATATTTTTTGTGGAAATAACATTGTAAGTTTGATATTTCGACTCTTTTGGACTTTGATGGAGGCATCAGAAATCAACAGAGGTATGTGACAGCCTGATTATACACTTGCCTTCTACCTTTTCTTTACCATAACTGAATTAAACAGACATAGTGTTATGTTGGTAAGGCTCCTGGCTGTGTTGCATGGGGCTTAGAAAGAGATGTACAGCTTCTTTTGTGACACAAAAACACTTTTTACTTTGTTAGAAATCTGCCCAGATCACGTAGCTTATTAGCTGCCTGGCCAGGCTCACTACTACTGCGACACCTTCACTAATGTAGCACTGCTTTGTTTCATTTTTCGCCAACTGACATTACTCAAAGACCTCTAACAGTTGAATATTGGTTCAAATGTGCCGGAGTTCCCCTTTAAGGACAACAGGCCAGAAAAACAAGATACAGATGTGTGCTGGAGCTTCATCATGTTCTCTCCTTCAACAGCCATTGTCTGTCCATTTCTCAGATCTGAGATTTAACCATCGTTTCTCTCTTGAGTGTAATTGGGCTATTCCTTCACCTCTAGTTGTCTTCCGGTCCACTGAGAGCACCACAAACTGTATTTATGCACAGTCCGGTGCCTTGCATTATGTGCTCCCACTTAACATGCCATTTGTAACAATTACCTGCCTGTTTATATGGAAATCGCTGTTCCAATTAGGCTGAACAGCAAACAGCCTTGTCTGTCAATAAGTTCCATCCTGCGGGAGAATCGTCTTTGCTTCATGTCTTCATTCACCACTGTTGCCATGGCTCCTGACGTCTTTAACAACGCCTGTGTTGAGCCTGGAGTGATTGTGGGTATATCCACTAAGCACTTACATACCAAAGATAGTCTGCAGGGAAACCAGTTAGCATGGAAGTATCAAAGAGAATATTTGGCATGGGGACAAATTAGTAGTTCCGGAAGATGAACTTCTTTGTTCTTTGTCTGCTACTTTTTTCTTTCACAAATGGATGACTAGACTTAAAAAGCTAAGGAATAGAAGCTTCTGTAATTATATTCCCTTCCCTCAGATTAGTCTGCCTGTCGTTCCATAATCCTTGTGGGTTATTATGAGAGGAGGAATGCAGTGGAGGGGTTTTTGGTGATCAATCTTAAACTATCCTCTCTAATTTTCCACGGTCAGTGCTTCCATCCGGCCTGCCCTTGTCGCTTGGCTGCGCCAGCCAATTACGACTGTAACTATGTCAGCTTATTACAGGACAGGCGTGGCCCTCACCGCCGTATTGACCTCATGCGATAGGCCTTCTAACCTTCAGGCTTCAATTAATTACCACCATGGCCTTGTTTAACATGTAGACCTAGAGAGGTCTGAATAAATAACGCAATCACTATACCGGTTTGTTATTATTTTCTTTCCACATGGATTTCGTTTAATTAATTCAATGAATGCATGAACACTGGAGCATTATGACAGGTAATAAAAGTTAGATAATAGTTTATTTGCAAGGTATTAAAGCAGCAGAGTCCTAGACCTGTTTCCCAGCCTGGGCTTGTGTACTCCACTGTATCCTGTCTCTGCTTATCTTGTCACAGTCCCAATAAAGATAAAAATACCAGAAAATTGACTTCCCCAGTGTGTATTGGAGTGTTTACCGTTAGCTAATAAGTAGGAGATTACAAATGTTTGAAGTGAATTTTTTTCTCCTGCTTGCCGTTGCCCACCATTCTCAATTAAAGGTATGAAATGTGGCACAGCATGGACTTCACACTTTTACCTTTTGCCAAAAAATAGTTGCTGAAGTAATAAGACACATCTCTAATGAGAGACAGACAGATTGCTGACCCGTAGGCAGTGTAGACTGGTGGATTGTAGGACACACTGAGGAGAGAGAGAGATGTTTTATCTTTGTGCATGTGTGTGCACATATGTGTGTGTGTGTGTGTGTGGAGCTCAGTAACACTCAATGAGGCTATTATTGATTAGGCAGTTCTATCATTAGCTGAAGTAGATCAGAGGCTGCCATGTTGAGGCATATGGTTGGCGAGAGCACTGGGAAAATTCACAGGCTGACCTAATTAACAGATTGGAATTATATCACTGTCACCAGCACGGAACTTTTCTGTATATATTATATTCAACAACCAAATATAGACACATTGATAACCAAGTGTAAAAGAGAGGACTTCTGCAGTGCCCTATATAAAAATGTGGCCCTCAGCCTACTTGTTGCACAGCATTAAGTTGTGCAACAGTTTTTTATTCCCAAGTACAGCTGTGCAGAACTCCATAGATTTTGTCACGTGGGCCATTTTCTTTAACTTTACTTTCTGCAATTTCAGCATTTCTCATTTAATGTTACAATCTCTTCTCTTTTCTTGACTACAATTTGCTCTGCCCCAGACATTGTGGCTGTGTGGAACCAATTTGTTTTACAAATTATTTGAAAGGAACAAAAAGTGACAAGCTCTGACATATCAACCTTCACTTACAGACAGTCCTCCGGTACAGGCAGTGGTTAGAAAAGTTTAAAATTTTGAGACAAAAAGATGAGAGAGGCAGATAAAACATGAGAGGTGAACATTGTGTGCTCTTTAAGCAAATCTTCAGATACAACAGAACAAAATAGTGGTTAGGTTAGAGATAGGTAAACTCCTTCAAAATGACGTGAGTCATTTTGAAAGTCTCTACAACACCATAAGCTTCAGTGTTCACTTATTCTACATAATGGCAAAACATTCTGAATGTAATGGCATCAACACATCTCACAAAAGTTGCGATGGGTCCATGTTTACCACTGTGTGGCATCCCCTCTTCTTTTAACAACAGTCTGTAAACGTCTGGGGACTGAGGAGACCAGTTGCTCGTGTTTTGGGTGAGGAACATTGTTCCATTCTCATCTGATACAGGATTCTACAGGTGTTGAGTGTTAAATATTATACATATAAATATTACACAGATTGACAAAAAAACTGTCGCTGATGGACAACATGGGTCTAACCAGCAAAACAAGTGGCACATGTTTGCAACATAAACTTCCAGTTGACCAGTTCCAGTTCACTCATATTATCTGTCCCAGGCATTCCACTGGCATGAATGTGAGCTTGGTCCTTTTGTGTGAACAGAAAAAAAAGGGGACATATGACTCTCTCGACTCATCTAGATCCACAAGTCTCTTTTCACAAGACCCCCCTTCTCTGCACTCCCTCTCCATTAATAGGCCCCTCTTCTATTTACCCTTTCACCTCGTTTTCTTCTCATCAGCCCCCTTTCTCTCTACTCAGCTCTGTTGCATTTGTGCTATGTATTTGGGAAAGAGAGACAGAAATAAGAGATTGCCGAGCCAGTCCATTGAGACGGAGGAGAAGGATGGAGGTGTCTTGGTGATTACTGACAGGGGCTAAGTGGTGCCACACCGTCCCACTGTCTGACCATCTAAGCGCCCAGCTGGCCTCCGCCCAAGTCATTAAAGTCCCTTGTCCCAGCTGTAAAATTAAAGGCCATATCACTAAGGGACGATTTGGGTCTGTGTTCAATCACATTTATTGCAGCTGTATCGCTACCTCTTTGTTCTCGCCTCCACTTGCAGCTGAGGGGATTATGACGAAGCCAAGTAAGACAAACAACAAAAAACTTCCCGTCTTTGAAAACACTCTTGCTGCTCCTATGCAAGATCACAAATGATCGCTTCAGCCATCCTCCATATTTGCAGTATTGTGCACAGCACAATACTGCAAAAACAATGTCAACCCTAAAAAAATAATCTCTCTCTGACTCACACAAACCTGTGTACGTTTTTCAGCTTCCAGCCTCGGCCATCAGCATAGTGACACAGCTTCATAATTAGTGGCTGGCTTATTATAGGAGACTTGACCCACAGTAAGGTCTCTCCTCCTCTGGGAACAGGAGGAGGAGGACGAGGAGGAGCAAGGGAAGGAAGGGACTAATTGTTGGCTAGAGTACAGACACTGCGCTGGTGTATGAATGAGGTCATTAATATGCAAGGAATGGAATGTCCTCCTCATGCAATGCTAGGAAGGAATAGCAGAGGTTCAGTTGCTGTGGGTGTGTGTGTGTGTGTGTGTGTGTGTGTGTGTGTGTGTTTGTGTGTGTGTGTGTGCACAGAAAAGAGGCGTTAGAGACACAAAGAATCCCTCTGTTGTAGCTAGAGCAGCGTATACACTGACTCACAACAACAACAGAGAACTGAAAGGCTTTTCTTCAGGTTTAAACTGTGTGATGTAAATTTAGATGGAAATGTAATGAGCGCAGTAGTTGGATTTTGACTCTTTGTTTGATTTTAATTGGCTTTGCAGTATACAACATACTCAGAATCTACAGTGATTTTATCTCCACTTAAGCTACAATATTATGAACAACATAAATTTAATAACCAGAAAACAAGATATTTTATATTATATGTAGTGATTACCATACAAAACGGTTATATTTTCAGATCCCTCTTAAGCAGGTTGAGTTTACATCTTCATTTATTCTAGTGATGTCAGTGTGCACAGAAGGTTAACAGGCACCCAGGAGATACTGTCCATCATCTGCCGTGGCAGAAACCTCTTTAATTCCAGGTATGAGGTCGTCATCTGTGTAAATCTTTAATCATAGTAATAATTTAGGCCCAAATGAGAGCTCTTTCTTTCTGTTAAACTCAGTGCTGGAGATAACTCTCCCATCAGAGATCAATCTTTTTTTATATGTCGTGAAGGGTGATGAAAGATGTACCAACAAGATGTACATGTTGATTCAAATATAAATAACACAACCTAATAGAAGAGTCTTACACAGGTTTGCAGCTACTCTCTCTGTCTAACCTCTCACCCTCTCTCTCCTGATTGAGAAGTGGATTTGGATACGTGGAGCTTTAAATCAACTCAGCACGGATTATGTGAAATTGTATTGTCCCTGCAATTGTGGCAGGTTGAACTGGAGTTCATGGACGCGAGTTACTCATCAGTTGTTTTTCTTTTTCTTTTTTTTTTTCACACACCACCTCTCCCTTTGCCTCTCATTTTCTGCCTCACATGTATGATAGACGGAAGTTCACATGGGAACATAGACCTAACCATTCAAGTGCAAATCTACTGCTGTACCCACACAAACATACACAAACTGTACATATATACGGTGCTTTTGTCTGTATGTGATATAGATGTTTCTTTTGTCCACAAGGAAAGGCGGAAAGGACGGCCATCTTATCACTGTCAATGTCTGTATCAGCCAAGTTGTCTCTATTGAACAAATGCAGTCAGGCAGCTCTGAAAGAAGCAATTCTTTTGCTCTCTGCTGTACATTTGAATGACTTAGTCACTAAATACGACTTCTGCCAGTGGCTATAGAAACAATTATGCTTTTGTTTTGGTATACAGGCACTACTGAATAGGCAGGGGAAATGTGCCACTGCAGCTATCAGCTATCAATGCATCAAATGAGATTCTAGACCAGCTGCAGACGTCAAAGCTCTGCTCTGCAAAATCTCCCAATACCGTGCATGACAACATGCCATTAGCATCGGATGAACCTCCGCTCTCTGCGACATGTGATGGCACGTCTTCGTGTGTCTGACTCCACTAATGTATAAACATTTCAACACATCAACAACATGCCAGAGGCTACTTCATGAATCTATACAAAAAGAAAAACAATACAAAGTCACAGATAAGCCAAAGACAGAATGGCACATTCAGTGCTGATAGGAAAAAAAGAAAAATCAACATTACTTTTATAACATCATGTATAAAATAGAAAGATTATTCTTTTGCCTGTCAGCCATGCAAACATCTTCCTCCCTCTGGGACTTTTCCTGGCAGACGTGATTTAAGAATCCTGTAACTATTAATTTAGTTTTTGCTCGTGTGCTCAAACATCTTGGCAGATTGTTGCACTGTGGGTGGCCATCATCAACAGTTTTCCTCCCAGGCCAGCAGGCGTTTCTCTGAAACATTGGACCAACACTTTTACTGATCTCCTGAACCAGTGAAAGTGACCGCTCTTCAGTTTGTTGAAAGTACTGCATCTCTGAAAAAGGTGTCAGAGAATTAGAAATGGGCAAACTAGAATATTCTGTGACCCCTCTTTCACCTGGTATTAACACACATTTTAAATCTATTCTCTAAATAATGACATTTGGCCCACATTGTAATCAAATGTCAAAATGCAAACCAGGAAGGTGGAGCTGGCGGTCGAATGTGGTGCTTCCCAGGTGACGTTGATTTATATGGTAAAGGCGACCCTGTCGCTTTCCCCGACCCTGTCGAGTGAAAAAAAGGACGAATAGTATTTATGAGCTGAGGTCGTATCGCATTGTGATGTAGTATTCTGCCTGTAATGTGTTGTGCATGCATTTACACCTGACATATGTTTTTCTATGGATTCTAAGAGATACCATGATACTAGCAGATGCAAATGGGGTCTAGCAGTGTATTAAACAAAAGGCAACAGTGCAAGTGAAAGTGTGAATGTGTTTTCGAATTGTTGCTGCAGAGCTTTTGCTTTTTGTCTTTCACTGAACTCAGTTGTCCCTGTTAGCGAGTAGAACGCTAGTGAGGGATTGTGGCCTTGCTGCTGCAGTATGGATTCACACCTACCTTCATGGGTTGGTGAGATCTTGTTGGGTACAATCTAAACTCTCACAAGTCGAAGCATGTGTATCAGAAAAAGCGTGCAGCTTCCCCTGATACACATCTGGTCAACAGTGAAAGTAACAGTGACAAGGACTGCAGTGCACAGGGATTTGGAGTTTTCAAAATGTGGGAGAAAAAACAAAGAAAGCTAGGGCTGTTGTTGAAATACTGTTGTTTCAGTTTCTAAGAAGACACAATCTGGCAGATAGAATATGCATGACACATCAGTTTCTCTTAATTAGCTGATTCCCCCTATGATGTATGTTGAAAATAGTGTCCATAGAAAAGCACTTTATCAGGAATAATTACCATTACAGGTACTGCAGAAAATGAAAACACAGCAAAACACAGCAGTCATTTTACGTTACACCTTTGAGACATCATCCTTAGGCAGACATGATGTGGCACTGGTGATATACACAGCAACTCTTTCTACTATAATTCTGCAGTGGCCTCTCAGCAAGAAAAACCTTTCATCTGTGTGAATGTGAATGGAAAGCTTAGCTTGGCTTGATAATGGGAGTTCATAGCAAGAGAACAAACAGAATGCCAAGTGGTCATTCACAAAGAAACTGGAAGAAGACAAAAGTCAGTGCACTATCTTGTATGATTCATCGCTCTTTAAAATTGAAATTCAACAGATTCAAACAAGATATTGTCTCAGTTAACCAACCCTATTAATTATCTGGGGTGACCTGAATAAAAGTAAAAGAATGACTTGAATGGAATTAAATGTGAATTTAAATAAGGTTATGCTGTGATTTCTCCAATATATTAGCACTAATGATCACTCTAACCCATGGTAGCCACTGTGTTCTTTGCCCTCTATTCTCCCTTTTAGAGTCTGCTTTAGGAACATTCAGACAGTTAGCCTTCTAAATCGATATAACAGTTATCAATAGTTAATGGCACAGTTAGAGTTAGCGCTGTTCTTTCTGGGCTTTTGCAGCTATTGACTTGCTACTCTGTATTTCAAGCATGTTATATAGTAAGAACGCAGTTTCGTCCACTTTGCAACTTTGTGTGTGGCAAGTGCACTTCAAGGACAACTGTGCTCATACATTCACCTGAAATGGAGCCAGAAGCAAAACAATGCCAGTGTCCACTCTTTCGAAGCCAAACTACTGAACTCATCAACAGTCAAGTAGTTTAAAGTGTGTACTTTATCATTAACAACACAGGAGGGGAAAAAAATATGTGCAAGCACTGCCTGTGCACATGAATCTGTTGTTTATGAAGACTGTAAAACAGACTCTCTGCACTGGTGGATAAAATACCTCCAAACTGAGGACCTGCTCTCCTCCTCTCACCTGTGTGCTCCTTTTGTTTGCCACAATGATGTTTACAGCTCTGGAGTTAGTCTCCTTGCTCATCTGTACACGCTAAACTGATGCGAGATAATGGCCCTTGCGGAGTGTCAGAGAACACAGAGAGTGATGCTTTCTGACACTAATTGTTCTCTCATCTTAAGCGGCGGCATCTTAGCCAATCTCCAAAGCACTCCATAATGAGGCTGGTGCTGGCAAGAAGAGGATGCGGGGAGGGAGGCAGAGACAGTAAGCTGAGTGATGAAATGAAATGCTTTTTGTCATGTGTTTATTTCTTTATTTCTTTTTTTTTTCTCTTGTGTATACGTGATTTTTTCTGGATTATCTCTCTCTTGCCCTTCCCTGACCCTGCACAGCTATTGTCTGAGAGGTTGTTCTGGCCTGTTTGCCACAAGAACGTCTGCAGAAGAGGGTGAAATATGGGTTCCACTTGCTGCCTTGCTCCACACTTCATAAAGTGGATTTTGAGATAACAACCATGGGATTGAAATCCAAATTGCTTGACCAAGCAGAAATAACTACATAATTGACCGGAGTTGGCTTTATGCATGAGTAGAGTCCAAAGTCGACATACACATGCCTCCTATGTGCTGTTAGTTTCAGGTCAAAGTGACTGGAGTTGTAGATGAAAATCCTTTCTTCTTTCGCTATAATCACTCAGAAGAAAGGACATCTAGGTCTATTACACCAAACTACTTAAGTACATACAGACACAGACTCGTCAGTTTACAGGGAACACCTCTTTCTGACTTTTTCAAAGTGACAAAGCATCCACCAAATTTTGAATTATAATAATTTGAATAATAATCTCTCAAAATGTTTAAAGCAGTTCCCAAAAATGGTTGCATAATATAAACACTGCAGCTGTTCCAAGAGTCAACATGACCTGTTGAGACAGACGCCATCACATGGAACTCGATGTCCTAATTATTGTAAAAAAAAAAAAAAGATTCTGGCAAATATCTACATCCATATTTCTGCCAAAGTCAACTGCCCAAGCATGTTGAACTCACACAATATTCATGATCATAATTCTAGGTGCAGGGGATTAGAAGTAGGAGAAAAGGGGGCCGGGGGAGTGTCCTTCAGAGTGTGGGAATAGTCCACGTTGAGAGTTACCACAACAAAACAGACCAGACCTCCTCCAGCCTCCCAGCATGACTGACTTTTTTGGTTTTATGTCTCTGTGTTGCATCACCAATAAAAAGAAAAAAGAAATATATTCCCTTTGCTGCCTTAATACAAACTTAGGTACCTATGTCTCATCTAGAAAATGGCCAAATAGAGATTAATCTTAATCCAGGAAACACTTCTACACATTGCTCAATGTTTCCATTCATTTAGACACAAAAATGCCTGCAGGCTAATGCAGGGCATTAAAAATCAATACATTTTTGCAGCAGTTTTTGAAATAGTATGAAATTTAATCTGCTGACTCTTGAATGTGGTATGACTTTCAATCAAAGGCTCTTTTTAAACTAAAGCACATTTTTGATGTATGAAGCTGTATTCATCAAAGGTAGCAGAGTCACAAGGAGTTGGTTGAGGTGTAGAGGGCTGCATTGGGATTAGATCCCAATGCAAATCTCGCGGGAGCAGGCAGTTTGAACTTTTCTGCAGGCAGGAACAGGCGGCTAAAAAAAAAAAAAAAAAACACTGCTGAATTGGGATGTATTGATGTAGTCAATAAATCATGTGGAAAAGCATCTCAAATGAGGTCTTTACAACACAAATATTATTAATAGTTTTCTGTACAATGAAGCGGGATGAAGAAAACAGTCCAGCGCATGGCTCTATTGTGGTGAGTGACAGGTATTCAAACTCCACAACCATGTTTCCCTCAACCATAAGGAAAGTTTGATCAAAAAGCTGGACACTGCAAGCTAATTTATGAAGTTATTATCATCCTAATGAGCTAATGCAGAACACCAGCTCTTCAAAACATGACAACAGAGAAGACACTTACAGACAAACAACCATTTTTGCTCCTTCCAGGGACAGGCTCATATGGAGTTGCTCTCGGTTTGAGTTACAGAACTGCCATTCATCGTCGTGCTCTAAAAATTAGATTCCACACATTACATGTTGAAAAAGTAATTGCTACAGCAGCTTTTGTTATTAATAACGGCTCAGCCCAAAGCCAACTAACTTCATCTAAACATGTCAGATGGTCTACGCTGACCCGACCAACGTCAGCTAAGTTGACATTTCAGTCCAGAAGGACGTGGGCTTCCCTCATCACATGACAGCTCTACACAAATGGCAACCATCAATTTGATCAAGACACCAGATGGCAACATGGAAACATAGCTGAATATTTTTGACTCGAAAAAGAATGTTTATGTGTGGCCAAATGCATATGAACTGTGTCACAAACAGAAAGTCTGTTGCGGTTTCAAAGGGAAACAAACTCTGACATTTGTTTACGCTGCTTTTAAACCAACCAATTACCGTGGAATACACAGGACATAACTAAGGATAAAAACAAGCAGATTGTACATCAATTATTTTATATGTAATGAGCTATCCACACAATCCAATTTGTATGACTATTTTAAAAGGTAATCAATTCATAGTTCCCATCATTGTAGTCAGAGCAGACCTCAAACAGCTGAACCAGCTGCAGGAAGGTTGCACTTTGGAAGCAGTCATTACAGCTCCAAGGGCACCTCTCTCATTACCTGCCTTTTAGCGAGGGAATCAGTTAATAAGTGAGGGGAATCAGTTAATAGCTTAGAAGGAAACAACTGAAGTTAGAGCAAAGAATGGACACCGTGGTTCATTTCTTTTTTTTTTTTCATTCTTTAAGCCATCCATTGTTGAAATCGATTGTTCCGCTTTAGTGATTCCCTAAGGAGCCATTTAGACTGAGTTGGCTGTGGGCTGCACCATGAGCCCTTTCTCTCTCCCACTCTTTGTGTCTGTCTCTGTTTCTCTCTTTCTCTATATATCTATCTCTCTTTTCCCTCTCTCCAGTAGACACCAGTGGCTAAAGGTGTTCTTAATGGCCCAAAGTTTGATCCACTGTCAAACAACCAGAGATATACAGTTTCTAGTGACTGGAGAAGGACCTCAAGGGTTGGACTTACTGTATTTCTCCTGACAAAATAAATCCACCTCTTGTGTGTTTTCACGTATGCGCTTGAACAGGTTCTTTATTATTCTCAGTTACTTCCACTGAATTGTCAGTTGCATACATTTTTTCCACATTTTTTTACTTTTGCATTTTCAGACAGTTTGTCCATCTTCACATAAAGACACACACACGTGCATACACACACACACACACACACACACACACACACACACACACACACAGACACACACTTTGATTAGCAAAGTAGACTTTACATGATTAAAATGTTTGATCTGTCACCCCACACCTCTACCCTTTAAAACTTTTTAGAAAGTGTTTACACCCCACATAATGATGGAGCTCTACACACTGTGATTAATTAATACTTTAGCCATGTCAATGCTCTTGCAAACATCTACTCAGTATGGAGGGAGAGATATGAAGGAGGCTAGCAGGTGGGACGGGGGGCAGGTGGTGGGTTGGAAGCAGCGGAGAGATGGAGAGAAAAACCAAGTAGTCTGGAGAGGACAGAAAACAAGATTTGTCTTTTAGGTGGAAACAGAGAAAAAAAACATCACTGAGAGGAAGAGAGAGAGTCACCTGGAGAGAAGGGAAAATGTGTAAACAGAGGATACAACACAGAAAAATATGATTAAAGGAATCGAGCAGGATTTGTAGACAGATTGTATCTGGTATGTTGGTGATGCCACACCAGGGACAGCTGGCGAGACAAGGCTGTACATGCACAATGACTCCCTTCTCCTTATTGATTATGTCAGCCAAGCTCTTCCCTAGTCGACTGACTGAAACTTCTCTGTGTGCGTGTGTATGTGTGTGTGTCTCTAACTGTCTGTCAGTGTCTGGCTCAATCTGCAGGCACACATTTGCAAATTCCAAATTGGTGTATATCTTTCTCTAACATGGGTTGTGTGCCTGCAGAACCTCCATGGAGGACTGTGAGATCTGTATGTGTGTGCGAGTGCCACTGTGTGAACTTTCAATTAGAAATAACTTTATTGCTCATAGCTCCCCAGAGGCCGTGATCAATCACTGTCATCAATAAAGACAGGCCAGTTTGTCAGGAAGCAGCCACAAGCCTCTGGGTTTGGTGGCAGCAGCAGAAGGGAGTCCTAATCGAGGATGGTCTTTTCCCAATAGCTCTACCTCAGAAAGTGTCTCAGCCTTTAATCCTATTAGGCAATTACCATTTCCCATTGCATGGAAGATCAAGGCCCACTGAACAGCAGAGGTGGAAGAAGGAGAAAAGAAATACTACGTCTGAATTCTTACACTGTCTGTCCTTTCAAGTTAAGAAACTCCAATTTATATACTTTTGTGTAAAGAATAAAAAAATCAGTCTTCAAGTGATGTGAGTTAACCTCCTGACTATGAACAAATAAGCTGTACAAATCATTTCAAAACAAACTTACACAGTTCAGTGGCTAAAGCTTTGATTTGTTGACATGGCTTGAAGCCAGTGTAGCTCATGTATAGTTTTGGTGATAAATTTGTTATTTGTTTCTTTTTTTTTCTTCTCCCTTTTTTTCCTCAGACTTTTGAAATGAATGAAAAGACACAGTGGAATAGGATTTCCATCACTGAATAATGAATGCCACGAGCAAAACAGCTGTTGAGGGCTCTATGCAAAAAAAAGTGTAACATCTATATACAAAAAGGCAACATGATGAGTCAGAACATCATTAAATACATTTTGGTCTGGGACTTGATTTCCAGCACAGACCAGATTTGTGTCCGCTTGTCACCAGAAATAAAACAGGGCAGGCGTTGGATTATTGATTGGTCTACATTGACTGATTGATATTTTTATGCCCATTCTCATAATATCTCACACTATGCTCATCAGTGTTTAACAAATCTCAATCAATTGATGGAGCATGCTGCTTTGTGCTGTAACTCTTATGATTATTCATATTCACTCATGCTGTGCACTGCACTTCCACTTACTCAAAACAAGTTGTAGTTTTCTTTAGTTTAATTAACAGATATCTAGATTAGTAGCTACAAATGAAAATTCCTGGACCGAAACAACTAATTCATTTTTCTTGTTGTAAATACAGAAAACTATGAAGCAGTACATATTAATATTTATATTTTTATTCTTCCGCATAAGCAACAGCCATGACTGAAGAACTATGTTTTCTGTCTGTCCATATAGGTCAAAGGTTAAGGCCACTTCATTTGGATACATGGTCATTCCCCCAACCTCTCTTCCTTTCAAACAAACAAAACGAAGCAAAAAAACAAAAAACAAAATAACAACACCCAAATATATGTTCCATATTGCTAGAATTCACTTGCTAGAACTCAAGCATGAATAGATTGATGGTCAAAGGTCAACGTCATTGTGACTTCAGACAACACGTTTTCAGTCTCTTAAATATGTCATCTCAAGTTCATCATTCCAGTGATCTAAGTGCGTCTAATGTGTAAGGGATCACTAATTGGGTCGAATGATTATCACCCGGTGTAGTACTTCACTGTACCACCTGCTACAAGGTGTGGTTTAGCTTTGCTTTTAGCTTATTGCTTAGGTTTTGGGACCCTATATTTTTCTGATTTAGTTCGGCCTTTCATCTTTGTTGTTTTAGACAGCTGTTGTTTCAGACAACAATAAAAGCCCAGTGTTCTCGACCTGCCTGGCACTCAAACTGACTTTGATTGGTAAGGAGTTGCAAAACAGCTCCAGATGAATCCTGCTTTACTGTAACTGTTGCTTGTGTTTGCAGCCTGTTGTGTTGCCATCATGTGGACAAAGAATTAATGCTGCTTTAAAAATCTTAAATCTGCAAAGCAGGTTGACTTTTATCAGAATATAAGTTCAGGTTCGTTGTTGCTTATTTCTTCAAAACATCATTTTCACTCAGATGTAAAAACAAAACCTGATGTATCTGAGTAATCAATCACCAAATTACAGTAAACATGTTTCCACATAATTAAACAATCTGTATTTGCAAGTGCAATTTACCCCATATAGTACAAATATAAAAATAATGATGTCCCCCTTCCACATCCAGTATGCTTCACAGATTTTTTTTTTTTTTTGTCATAAAAATGCATTTGAATGTTTGCTGAGTCCATTTATGTGAAAATTAGTTTGCCTGGAGACAGTAACATACTCACATTCATATTCACATTGTCTCTGATCATTGCTAAATCAAAGAGTGCTTCTAGAACTACCTACCGGCAACCTTTGTACTACACTGAAATAATTGTGGCCATTACCACAAGTACCGTCATGCTTTAGCAAACAGACAGTTTAACCTTTAGTCAACGAGGAACGTTCCTGAAAGCAATGTTCTCTGTGTTGGCTTCTCCTGTTGCATTTAAAACGAACAAGGTCTTTGTTCTGGAGGAAAGCTGATGGTGACAGCTGTCTCCTCTCAAAACTTATAAAAAGGAACAGATGTAGTAGTGTAGATCAAACATCATGGTGTCCTGAATGGCTTGAAGTATGCCAGTAGGCGTGTGTAGCTCGTAACTGCAAATGGTAAATGAAGAATGAACTGCATTTAAACAGTGCTATTCTAGTCTTCCCAAACACTCACATTAATTTACACAAGTGTTTAGAATATAATAGAATATTTTTATTTGTCCCTCGAGGGGAAATTTATCTGTTTAACAGCATAAAAGAAATTCTGAAAATAGATTAACACAAAATAAAAAAGTTAACAGAAAAATAAATAGTTTATATAAAAAAGTCTCCAGAGATGAGCAGCTCAATGTGAGCAGCGCTGCTTAGTAACACTGATGTGCTCCAGGTTACCATCTCTCCCTAATCAACATCGCGATCTCCACGTCCTTCCTCTTGTCGGTCTCGTCACCCCCCTGTCCACTGACAGGTCTCAATGAGACACACGACACCACTCTGTAGGCTGGTCAGCACCATGACTTCTTCATCATATAAGGAGAGGTTGTACATTCCCCATAGTTACGGGCGATATTGATGGTGCAAACCGTCTTTTCTTCTCACGGCACTTAACTCCTACTTAGACTTACTTACTACTACTTACCTTAAAGAGGACACTTCGACATGTAGTCTGAAGGAGCAGGGGATTGATATACTCATACTCTAATTAGTGGATAAACTGTGAAAGAGCATCAGAAAACATGTCACTTCATATCCATGTTCATTAATTTATTAAGGTTCATTAATTTGTATGAACCCTTTGAACTATTTTACAGTTGTTTCATGGAAAAAAAGCATTTAAGCAAGACCATGATGAACATGCTGATCCACTGAGACTTTTATCAGCATCTGCAGTTCCTTCCTTAACACCCGCAGGCATGTGAAGAGTGAAGCCCTGACCTATTGGGTAGTCGCCTTAACCTTCTAGGAAAACCACATCCCAGATAATCCCTGGACTTTTGATAGTATATGTATAGCTATACTGGACCAAAGTATTATTTTACCACCACCTGAACCTTGACAAATATGAACCTGGAGGCCTGCTCTCTGTGAGTTGGAGTCCAATGACCCTGGGTCACAAAGTTGTCGCATGTCACACACTTGAACAACTTGAAGAATCAATTTCTATTTTGAAAATGGAGGATAGTTGCAGAGTGCAAGGTGGTGGGAGGAGAGGACATTTTGAATATAGGGCATGATATCGCATTGAAGTAAAAAGCCAGACAGAGAGAGAAAGAGAGTGAGGACACAAGTGTGTGTGTCAGCATGCAACCACTCAGAAAAAAGAAAAAAAAAAGTAGAGAGGTGAAAGCAGAGGACAGAGGTTGCGTTTGAGTTCAGGTCTCATCATCAGCTTCCCCCTGTTCTCTGACCTTTGACCTCACTTTAATTCAAACGGACAAGTCCATCCTCTCTTGCTCTCTCTCAGACTCCCTGCATGTCCTTTTCCGTCTTCATCCTCCCATCCTTATTGATATATCTCACATTATATTGTAGTTGTGAGTGTGCGAGTGTCAAGAAGCAGTAATTGGGGTTATCTCTGTAGAGGATTGTGTAAGTGACTGGGGCTGTGAATCTCTCAAGTAAGTTCAATGTAGAGAACATTAGACTTGACTAAGTCTCCTGAATAATACAAATGGACACTCAGGGTGTGACCATTTTAAACTAATTTAAGACTATAATACTTTCAATTAAAGCTCTTAAGTGTGATGTTTAGTTACATAACGACAATGGTTTTACTGGATCACATGGCATTGCAGAATAATTTGAAAGGTTACTATTTACCCCCTTTTTTCTAAAATTTCCTTCACTAGCAACACAATCAGGAGGTTAGTAGAATGTGCTACTTAAAAAGAAATTCTAGTTAATTACAACTTTTGGCTCTTAGAGGCATTTTGTTGTTTGGTTGTTGTATGTCCATCTAATTTCTGCTAGCACAATATCTCAATAATGCCTTGAGGGAATCCTTTCAAATTTGGTACCAACATTCACTTGGATTCAAGGATGACCAGACTACATTTTAAAGTTTCAAGGTCACTGTGACTTCATAGAATATAACTTTTTTTTTTTTCCTTTTAAATGTGATATGCCAAGGCCACATTGAGGGAATCACTACAGATTTTGAAATTTTTGCAAGAATGAATTCAAGGTCACTTAGTCATAACTTTGAATTAAAACACTAATTACTTGCAACTGGACTGCTTGATAGGGGCATAGAATTGCAAGATGACAGTTCTAAATGTTATGCACCTATTCAACATTATTCTCGCAAAATAAATTGTAGTTGTGGCCGTCAATACCGTCAGGTACAAGAAAATACTAAGTGATGAACCCACTACAATAGACCAATGGAGCAAGAAGTATGAGTACTCATGTGTTCAGTTGAACTAAGGGTAATAGATTTAGAGGTAAAGTAGAAACCAAAACCCAACATATTTATAATAGGAATTCTTCACACATGAAATTAATGAACTGAATTTGTAACCAGTCAGGCTCTGGAGATTAGATCACACTGGAAGTTTCTTTTTCTTTTTTAATCTGATTAAACCTTCTTTTTGCTTTCCTTTTGTTGTGTTAAGTTTTACTAATTTGCCAATAACTGATAATCATCTGCAGTACATATACTGAAAGAAATCCTACTGAGTACTTTGATTGTTTCCATCAGTCCTAATATTCATAACACAGGTCATTAGAATCTCATAGAAACTTAACAACAGTCAGTCTGGGTAATTATTTCACTGTCTCCTTGCATTTTCTCTTGGAAATAAGGTTGTTTAACTGAGTTGTTATAGAAGTATCCTGTTTGTTGCACCATCTGTCTTTTTTTATGGCGATGTTGGTGCATTCTGACATCTCAGCGATTTAGTTTGTGAGAATAATGTTGCCTAAGGTGCACAAAACTGAAATAATCATTTTACAGCAAGTCTGTATAATAATCAATAAATCAGTAACTAATTAATTTGAAAGTGCAAACTGCCACATGCATTTCACGCTGTAGGAACTCTGCATACATAAGACTGCTCTTAGTCTTCTGCCAGGTTAAGAGTGTCCATGGTTATTGCAGTCTCTGAGGATTACATGTGCATTTTCATGCCATGCTCGGTGGAGAAACTGTATAACCCAAACATCATAAATAAAAAAATAAAAATGATAAGAACAAAAATGTGTTGTTCTAGTCTCTATGCACTCAGATAAACCCTGATTTCAAAACCAAACTCTGCTTCTTAGAAATGTTTGAACAACTAAATTCCCAACCCGCTTGCAGTGTGACCTCCATGTGTGGGCAGATAGGTGCAAAGCACACACAATGCAAGGCAAACTCAACTTGCAACTCACAAAGAGGTTCACAAAACACTCTAAATTATTTGCGCATTAGGTGAGAACAGCAAGAACAGTCTCTCTGTGTGACTTCTTTAGCACATGAGCTTAGATTTAAAGAAAGATTTTTCATAATGAAAGACATAGGGCTTGGCTGGTGGGAGGAGTAAATCTGTGTAAGAGTAGATGAATCTAAGGATAGATGACATGTTTTTTCCGTAATCGCCTTTGGGCTTTCACTCCAGTGATGGTTCACGCTGTAAACTTGTGTGTGTGCCTGTGCATACCTATATGTGTGCATTGGGTTTCAGTCTGTAGGTTTGTATTGATCGGTGCAGGGTGATGTTTTATTAAACAGGCGTAAGGACGGAAATAGGAGTGTGAGAGAGGCTGATGTCCCTTGCTGTTGGTAAAGCCCTTTTCTGTTGGCTTTGGCTGCTTTTTTTTTCTTTTTCTTGCCTTGCCTGCAAAGTCATAATCTCCCTCTGCTTCTTCTCTGCCTCCTTTCATCCTTTTAATGACTCCTTATCACCCTCTCATTTCTTGATTTCCTTTTCTTTTCTGAATCCAACTCCCAACTTTCACTGTCACTCTTACTCTTTTGCCTTTTTTCTCCCTTCGTCACAGCAAGTTCCCCACTTTTCCTCTTATCTCACTCCTCTCCAAGTAATTATCGCACGTGGCCCCAATGCTCTTTTTTTTCCATTTACTCTCCATTTTTTTATTTCACTCTTTTCACTCTTGCTATGTTCATCCTTGGTGCAATTTTCACCCTCCTCCCTGCCCCTTGACTCATCCTCCATCTCTCTTTCTTTCAGGCTCTTCTTTTATTTCTCTCCCTTCTTCCCCACCTCTCCTGGGAAAAGGCAGCTGATAAGCCTGTTCGAACGGACATGCTTTCACGCTCTCCTTCTTTCCTTTCATTTCTTCGTCTCACTTCTCCAAGTCTCTTAGGTCCTCTAGACCCCTGTGGACTCGATCTTCGAACCCTCCAGTGTCTATCTAACCCTCTTCCCCCATCTCCTGCCTCCACACTTGTCTTTCCTCCCACTGTGGGAAGTAAGATAACACACAGTGTGTGTCCATGAACTTTTTCATCTCCTCTTGTTCTTCTTCCTCACTCAGCCATCACCCTCCCAAGGGACACACACAAACACACACATGAATATAAACATTGCTGTTGAAAATTAAGGGGAAGTATTGTGTGCCTGTGTGTCCAGCTCATACATCTTGCCATTTTTCTTCTGTCTTTAATTCCTGATTTGCTTCTTCTGTTCTATCTTCTAATCTGGGCTTGCAAAGGTCAGTGGTGGGAGTGTCCTGAGGGCCTTTGAGACACTAACTGAGGAGATAAAGAGGAAGAGGGGTGAAGTGGGAGGGGGGGGGTCAATCAACAGGTCCACTCATGACCTTTGAGATGCAGCCTCTTGTCATGCTCATCCAGGCTTGACGCCCAAACCTTCCTGTTCTTTCATGCTCACTTAATCACCTTTTCCTGGCTCTAGCTGTGTTGGGTTCATTGTAATAACTCTATAGCACTATTATCAAGACTCTTTCAATCACAAAGGCATTCAGTTCAAAGTAAAAAATACATTTTGTCGTTTGAGCCTGAAAAATTATTCATTTTTATTAATTTACTAATTATAAAAATAACAGAAGTTCGTTTGGACATTAAGTAACTAATTGTTTCTTCTCTATATATGATTAGTGTGTTGCTGTCTCTGATTATTGAAATATGTGTGTATTATATATATATATATATATATATATATATATCAACATTTAGTGGCAATGCAAGAACATATGTTACCATTTAGACATAACACCATAGATCATAGATTATCTCATAATCTGTACTGTAATTAATCGTCTTCACTCAGTCCATAGTTAGTACACATCATATTTTACAGCAACAGAACGTGACATGTTGAAACACAATACAGGTGGTATCTTCCTCTCTCCTCCTCTTCTCGGTGTGTTTACTCCCTCTGTCTGTCAAACACTGATTGCAAACACACACACACAAAAATCTTCTTGTGCATGTGTGTTAAGACAAAGTCAGTTATAAATGAAATGGAGCATTGAAAATTAATTTTAAGTCAATTACTGCTAAATAGCTGCATTTATACACATTTACACGTGAATTTCACACTTAGGGATGCAAGTCGGTCCGGCAAAAATTGACTCGGCACACAGAGACAGCAAGACTGCAGAAAAGAGCCTGGTGTGAGTCAGGTGCTCACAGAACCAGTGGACACACACATGCTGAGTAGAGTGGCAGTAGATAGTCATGGCAGTTATGCCAGAGCCAGAATACAAGGCTGCTTCCTGTAAGCATCCATGAAGCAGTAATAGCCAAGATGTTCCTGTAACCCCAATATTACTGTAATTGCTGTGCAATGATATTGTAGACAGGCATTGGAAATTTTTGTATTGAATGTAAACCACATCATTACTGAAGTTAATTCAGGATTCTGTAGAATTATCTATTATAGATTTTCCCTGCTATCAGTAATGGTGAATATAAACGATAGCCTACTAGGTAATCACAGCCCTATCCATTATTTCATATCTTTTCCCTTTAGGGCAAAGTTCTACTCATCATATGTCTCATCTTGTTGAAAGGGAAAAGAGTTTCTCCCTTTTTTCAACAGCAGACATTTTCAGCCATATCTTCTGAGAGCGTTCATAGTGTTGTACATGCAAAAACATGATCTCTCAGGAGTTCTGTAGCAAGTTGTAATAAATAGGATCTTGACTGAGAAGTTCAGACTCTGCTTATGTTCACACCTCTGCACCTCTGCACTAGGCACAGCGTGAAGTGGTGAATGGCAGATTGTTGATACTGGCAAGTCTCCCAAGTCCTGATATCCAAAACCCTTTCTCGCAGGACGGGCTCCTATTTACAGAAAGAAAGTTTTCACTCAAGTTGCATCCAACCGGGACTTTGTCCAGAATTGTCAGAATAGAGATTTGGCATTTACACGTTCACATCCTGCGGTGAGAAGGTCAGTATGTGGTATTGCAAGTCCAAATCACATGGAACAGTTGGACTGTCCGAGACATCTTGCTTGAGTAAAATTAAATAATTTTTTTTAATCCATTTTTATTTTCATGCCTCAGCACTGGTTCATTCAACATGATGCTTACAGCCATGACTGTAGGCATCATGCTTTTGAGTCCATCCTTCCATTAGTATATTTATCAGTCCTATTCTAGTGACTACTATTCTTCAAGAACTAGGGATAATACACTAAGTTGATTTTTCATTAGATGAAACTGGAAAGATTTTGGTGGTCAGAGGTCAAATGTCACTGTGACCTCACCTTTTTTTTTGGTCTAACGAATATAATATCTCAACACTTCCTTCCCCTTGTCCTCTAAACAAATCGAACGTGGGTAAATCTTATCACAATTAAACATCATCTACACCCACAATAAGAGCTTTGTATGCATGTCTGCAAAGAGGGAGCATGTTGAATTGTAATGCTTCATACACTTAAAGGTTCTGTCTGTGCTCACTGTGTGGCAACAATCTGAAAATTACATTTAATAGCTGGGACATGGCTTCAGAGACAATATCTGTCTCAGGGTGTTTGGTCATAAATGGAGCACAGAAACTGCTCACTTCACACCTCCTTTTTCATTCATTTCAAGCATTTGTGTTCTGCTGCGTGAAGGAGGGCCAGGCTATTTTTTCTATTCATATGATATTGCTGGAAATTCAACAAACATGCAATTTCGCATTTTACAAATTTTCAAGACGTTCTGTTGAAAGTGCCTCTTTTCGTTCACCATGCTGTTATGTCTTAACAGCTATTGCCTTGTATTTTTTGATCCACCTCCTCTCAGTCCAAACACATGTGGAAACGACATATGGTTGTGGAGCAGCAGTCATTTCAGGGGTGCCTACTGGCCTATTGATTTTCTCATCCTTTTTTTTTCCTCTCCAATAATACCCAGCAGAGGTTGTCAGACAGATTGATTGGAATTGTGTGTGCTTCTATGAGTGTGTGTTTGTGTGCTTTTTTGTGTGCTGGCGTTGGCTGTGGACCACTTCGCATCGTCGTTCTATGTTGAATGAAATGTGCAATTTGAACACTTGTCATCCCCTTCGGACTGTTGAACAAAACGCCACAAACAATCAATGACTGAATCAAGCACACATACTGTAGACGGAATACAAACACCAGTTGTCAGCCAGCTCTCGCCCAGGAGGAACATTTTCTGATAGAAATCAAACATGGTGCTCAAAGGCACAAACAAAGAGATAGGACAGAACCTGACTTAAGTGAAATACTGTAGGTCAGATACTGCAGCTCATTGCTGCATGCTTTAGGTGAAATGGTACAGAGTGAAGCAATCAAAAAAAAAAATAAAAGTTTATTTTAAAACTGTTCACCATAAAAATATGCAATCTGATTGAAATGTATCATTTTTTTATGCTCGGCCAGTGGCAAAGACTTTGCTGAAAGTGCATAGCTGAAATCCCAGCAATGTGTGACAGCTTAATAACATGGCCCCCAAACCTCAAACCACAGCAGGTTCTCTCCAACATTGTCTCGTTCTGGACTCATTTCTGTTCAGACCTTGATTCACTTTGTACGGGGTGGGGGTGGGGGGTGTCTGTGTGAGACGACCATCTAAGACTGCCTGCAGATGAAAAAACCTTTTCAATCCCTGGGACCAAATTGAAATGCTATCATACTGAGATGAAGGTTAGCTGTGTGGTTTGCAAGAAGCAATAACCAGCTGAATCAGATCTTATAAAGTGATTTTAAATGGAATGACATTTGCTCCCTTCTGGGCCAAATCTTGCTTATGTATGTCATTGCCAATTGTGAAAGAAATCAAAAACTTCGGTCAAGTGCTTTTGCAACTCTACAATGTGGTGAGAGAAAAGGTAGATAATGAGCGGAAGCCAAATTTCATTTTCCTTGACAAAAGGTGGACTTTGTTATTTCAGAGCAGGAAACGTGAATTGATCTTGTCTTGCTCAGAGTAAAGCAGTGCGGAGGTTTAAAGTTCAAACCTGCTGTACAATTATTCTTCACAATACAGGTACTGAGTGCAAGTTGATTTGAAACTCTTTGATGTCTCTAGTGATGTTTAACAACCACACCCTGTGAGCTAACAGTAGCAAAAGTATTACTTTCAAAACCCAGAATAAATTATTTTCTCACTTTGACATCCGATTAGTCATTGCCCGACCGCATTAAACACATCAAAAGTTTGTCAGCGAGTGACTGATGGGCAATTAAACAGCATTTCCTTTCGCAATCAAACCTGCCTGTCTATATCACAAGTGGGGACATTTCGATGTAAGTAAGGCACTGTATGTCTATAACGCCTCAATATAAATGCACAGTTAATTAAATGCCAGCTATGTGGCACAGCTGCTCCCCAGCCTGCCCATTAACCTTCCTCATTCAATATGTCAGAGGAAGTAACCTTTTCACAACTCACTCACAGTGCCGAGACCACCGTTTTCTGAAGCGTATGAGGTAAGGCACTTTCCCACTACAAAGAAGCATGTATTATTCTTTTGTTGTTATATAGTCTGTGTGTGTAATTTTATCATGCCCTGATTTTAAAGTAGTTCATTATTTGTGTGAGGCCCCTGTGGCAAGGCTTGTCTTATTAAAACACATTGGCCTGTTAACTTTCGTTAGGGCATGTCAGCTTATTGAAATACTCATATGCATGAAATGCATCAAACTTGTGAACGCATTCTTGACTGAATTTAAATGGCTGGTCTTTCATTAATACATGTTACTTTTCATTAGCGTTGCCCTTTACTTTTACCTGTGCTGGCTGAATTCTTGCCAATACCATTAGTAACACTTTATGAATTAATATCTCAGAGGCAACTGCAGGCGCTTTATGATCAAATCAACAATTAGTTTTACTTGTGAACTCGAAGCCATTTTCTCATTATATTTATAACTCAGGGAAACCAAACTGATTATGTGTCGTCGTGCGGAATCTCATCTTGCCATTTTATGTGGTTATTATTGCAAGAGACTGTTATTATTGGAAAAAGCCTAGGGTGGTTGCTTACCAGTAATTCCTCAAAATGCAGCTGATGTGCTGCATGTGTGTATTTGTGCACTGAGTATGTGTATGTTTGCACATCATGTGTGAGAGCGGGAGGGAGTCTTGTCTTGTAGTTGATGTTGATTGTAGTGGCTGAGCGAAGGTTTTGTGACCTTGCCCAAGGACGCTACGACTCCCAATCGATACGCTTCCATTTTACCTTTCTATATCGCCATGGTAAGACTCAGTCCACAGCTCACCACAGCTGTCCCTGAAACAGCAGAGATCTGTCACAGACTTTTCTTGGCTGAAACATGAAATCATCAGCAGCAGAGAAGCAATGCTGCCATTTATAACAGTCATCTATCCCTTCACAAAAACCCCATGGGTAGTTGTGATGAGAACGGGGGGGAGTTGAAAGGTTACACCCGTCGAGAGAACAGACCAGACATGGATTTGGGCTCCGACCTGAACAGGAAATAGAGCCGACTCCATCTGACAGGTTGTTCATCATGAAGTAGTATGTCACACACACTTTAGGTTACGACAAGTGCTACAACTTTCTCACCGACTGAATTTTTGTTAGGAACTTAAAAACTGCCCTACAGCAAAAAGGAGTCAATGCAGGGAAGATGTGCCAAGCAAGCAAGGGAATCTTACCCTTACATATTTATACTACACAATGAATAGTTTATTTTAGTATGCTACTGTGGCCATGTGTGTCCTCGCTGAAATATAGTGCAGCCCACAAAGGAAGCTTTACACACACATAAGCTGTCTGACTCTTCTTGAAAAAGGGCCTTGAATTTCATTAATATAACTTTAAAGTCCTTGAAGAACTTTTCTCTGCTTGATGTAAAGTGAGATCTCCACACTAGGCAGACGTAAGAGGGTTTTTCCTTTTATATTCTACTACAAGGATGTTTAGAGTGATGATGATTACAGTGACACTGTGTTGATGAGGTTACTGGTGATGACGGAAACAGAGGCATTCTTGTTGCTGATAATTCTTGTCTGATAATGATCACGATAATGGAGCTAAACTTGCATTTCCCTGCTCTGTAACAATTGTCATTATTTAACTGTGTGCTGCTGTAAAGGACTATCACTCTTTTTTTCAGTGATTCATTTCTGTATTTTCTGGATTTGCTATTGAAGAATAGCAGGATGTGAAAGGGAAATCAAACTGAATAAATTTACAGCTTGGGCAAGAGCTGTATAAAAACATAATTAATCCAATATAATACCACCTTTCTTTGCATTGTGTAACACAGGGATATATATGCATCTGCTTTCATAGAACCATCACATATTTAATAATCCTGCAATCTAACAAAGTCATCTCTTTTTTTTTTTCTCCTGCTGCCTCACGGGATGTGTCCGCCTCTACCATTCACCTGAATTATCCACATCACACTCACTCCTTCCTGCAGGTAAGAGAAATTCTCCATCCCAGGAATAAACATTTAGTTTGTGATTTTTTTTCCTTACTTTCAGACTGAAAACTGAATTTAATCCTCTATTGCCATTTAGCAGTGACGACACCTTGTTCGAATCAAAGTTTGCATCAGTGAGAGGAACATATAACTAAAGGCTGATGGTGAACGTGTATTTGCATTCTCAAAGCAAATTCCTGTATCTCACTGAATATTCATATACTGCTAAGTCTCAGAGTTGAGTGAGTGAAATAAGAGACTCCTGTCACAGCCCGTGAATCACAGGGCAATTTTAGCTCTCGAAGGCACTGTAATCAGTACTGCCTGCTGTCATCCCTTATGCACGCACACAAAGACAAATACACACACTCACACACACACCGCTCACACACATACATGGGCCCGTATATCTCCTTCATATTGCTGATGTCTTCATTCGAACAGGGGACAGTTTTAAGAAAAGCCCAGTGAAGGGTTTGTAGCTTGATGTGTCACACACTATCACTTCAGATTGACTCCTCTCTCAAATCTCTCTTCACTAAAGGGGGAGACCTAATAAACCCAGTGGACAGTTACAAGCTTGAAGTGTCATGCTGCATCCATCCGAAAAGTCCCCTCAACTCACTCTCGGATGTGACTGAGGGACTCTTAAAGGTGGTGAAAGTGTTTATCTCTCAAAACCAATAGTTGGAGTTCAAACTTGGGGGAAGTGGTTAAGATTAGCTGTCTTTCACCAACGTGCTGGTGTAATTTCCCTTGGCTATCAGATTGATTCAGAAGTAAAGTCACTTCTTGTTAATGGGAGGAGATGCTCATGACATTTCTGAGGTGTAGGAACGGGACCTCTTTATATTTCTTCCATTTGCACCATCTCATTATGTCCCATGACAATTACACAAAGGTCTGAGTGAGTTCAAATTGGACTGGTTAGAGTAAAAAGAGACAAGTTGAACAGGAGGGAATGAGGATGAAGGACATGGACATGACAAGATAAAAACGAATGGAGGCTGTTGTTTTACCAATCTAAGACTGACATTACAAAATTCACAACAAGAAGAGTTAACACGAGCAGAAATAAAAAATGTTACTCCGTGGCCATCATTTGCATGCTTTTTGTCTCCTCCACCCCACCATGCTTTTTAATTGAAACCCCACAGAGCTCCACTCCTGGGAAGTTACCTGGTTTCATTTGTATGTCTGGCTGTGCTGACTACACTGCTCATAAATTGCAAATATGCTACTTGATAGTATTTAGATGTATTACTTGTTCAGCCTGATAAGTAAATCATTGCTGGTGTTGCACAGCTCTCCATTCATCTCTCTCCCACATTAAAGCACATTACTAATGTTCAAAAAGCTGAGCCGACGCACTGTTTATCATTCTGTGGTTCACACCCAGGGCTGCATTATAGATGTCATGTTTCACCTGCAGATTTTTGAGTGAGTGCTAATGTGTTTCTGAGTGTGTGGAAAAGAACAGGATTAGTATGTTTTTACTGGTGTGCATTCACTGGTGTGTGTGTGCGTGCGTGTGTATACAAGCTCCCTGGTCATGCATATATTCAGTTCTGTTTTTCTGTCCACATGGCAGCATGCTGAAGAGTGTGAGTGAGGAACGGTGGTGCTTCACATCCAGAGCAGAGCTGTTCATTTAGATAAGAGCCGCAGCGTATTCAGGACATGAAACAGAGGGTTAGGGCCATGGCCCGTAGATCAGCCAGCAGCCCTGGATTTACCGGCATTTCAGTGGGAATTTAGTGGGGAAACTGGGACTAATCCTGTTTGTAAAAAGTCACAGGTAGAGGGATTAAAGCCTGTTGTGTTGTCCGCTTCAACACTGACACAATCTTGGCAGTGAAGGAGGAGAGATGTGTGCTGGTGTCTGAGAGCCTGTGTGTGTGTGAAATGATGTTTTGAGTTTTCAAGTATGTGAGAAGTGCCAGAGGGATTTGGGAGGATGGAGCGGGGATGGGGATGTGGGGGGCATTACTGACCTTCAGTACACACATGCAGTGTGTGGATATTGCATTATATGCTTATTCATTCATTCAAAGCATGCCACTCTTGAGATCAGAGAGATTCTGTGAAGAAAAAAAAAAGTAATTCTTTGTCGGGTCAAAAGCAAAAAGTCTCATTCACATTCATAGTATCCTGCATCCTATCTTTTCAATTTGGCAACAAAGCCACATTAGTACTAAAGGAAACTGTCAACATTTGGCTCAAAGGAGTTACCTTAGTGCTTAACCTGAGTGTTTACCCTTCATTTCCATTAGCTGTTAGTCAACATCCTGGTATTTTTAACACACTCAAAGCGTTTTTTAGGTGGTGTATCTGACACAGGTGTAGATAAGTTTATCTCACACCTGATCCGCATACTGAATGGCACACTTATTAGACATTATAAGTCTACAAGTTTAAATTATGAGTGAAAGATATCAAGAGATATAAAGAGATCACTCTGTTGGAACTAAATAAACATTCAGTACATGTGTTACACGGAAGTTCTACCCTAACAATGCAACCAGCTGATGTAATGAACCACTGGTGTTTTTTTACCATCCACCATTGGAAGTGACTCAGCACTGGCTAAACTGAGAAGTGATAAAAGTATTGAGTTTTGGTACAATCATGAATTATTTTACAATACTGAGGATTTTATTATTTGGATCCTTACCAGAAGTGGGGATAACGATTTCCCTGTGGGCAGCAAAACTCTAATACAATAATAAAAAATATATATATATTGCACACATCAAGTTCAGTTCAGTCATGAAGTTTACTATGGAAAAGGAGGAGATGGAATGTAGAAAAAAAGTGACCAGAACCTGAGACATTAAATATTTGACAGAAAACTGCATGATGAAATGGACACATGGAGTTTGAAAGATGAAGGCTTTTAAAGGCAGCGTAGGTTTTATAGCATATGTTACTGAATTGCATCATGGGAATTATAGGATCCATCCATCTGTTTTGAAGCTTGACTGATACTAGGGACTGAAAGTCATAAATATTCACAAATGCTGGTCCAGGAATATTTCATATTAGATTGTGGTATTTCCCTGTTGTGGCTTGATGTTGGACTTGTAGGGAAAGGTCAAGAGGTTGGAGAAACAGTAACATTCATCCTCTGGGCACCACAAATACCTGCAGAAAATTTGATAGAATTGCCATCACTAAAATAATATTCCCCCAATCGTGAAAAATCAATACCAAGGGTGATGGTACGAAGGCAGAATAGAAGAGATTAATGCAATAAATTAATGAACAGAGAAAGACATTGTTACCTCAAGTATGATTACCTGATATACGTTCAATAGCACAACCACTATTCAGTTAATAAAGTTCAATACTGCACCTTTATCTTCTGGCTCCAGTTTTGTAATAAAATGTTATACTTTAAGCCACAACACAGAGTAATAACCCACTTTAACAAATCCACAAACATACACACACACACACACACACATAAAACAGAACAAACTATAAATAGAAAAATAAAGATGGAAATGACTTAACATAAATATCTATAAAGAATATTTGATTAAACACAATTGTAAATAAGATTAATGTCGCTTTAATGAGTGCTTGGAAAGCAACATGAGACACCAGTGTATAAAGATTCACATTTTGTTTTAAATGAATCAAAATGCTTAGTATTAACCAGTCCACAGATCATGTGTCGAGAACCACATTTCCTTGTCAGAGCTGAATTTGAGTAAACCCATAATCTGCTTATGCAACGTTGTCACTAAGCAGAAAGCCATGGTGATGGAGATTGTCGCAAGCAAGATGAAGTCAGTCAGTCATAATGCAAAATATAGGAGTGCATCATCAGTAGACATGCTACATCAGTAGAACACAATGTCATGCACAGGACAGACGGGATAGTTTCAAAAATAGACCCTTAATCCCTCATTGGAACACTTCATTTAATGTTAGTTTACACATTAGAGCAAAGAGGTCATAGTCCAGTGGAAATACTTTTCATAGAGGACTTTGAATAAATTAGTATGTTCACACATGCACACACCCAGACATGCATTTGTACACTGCATATGTGCACACTGTTACCTAAGATATGCCACCAAATGTCTCAGCCTTCTGCCTCATTTAACCTGGCAAAGCACCCTGTAATAATCCTACATCCACCCCCCACCAATCCACACACACACACTGCCTCTCTTTCACACACACACATTACCACACACTTCCACTGGCATTTTTCTCTCCCTCCTACATCCAAATCTGGCTTCAGTTGAGAGCCTTTCTGTCTGTAGCTCACATTATCTTCTGATATGGTCTTTGTTGGCTCCCTGACCTTCCCCAACAATGCTTTTATTCATTGTATTTTGCAAAACATCAAAGCGATTTTTATTTTATTACACCCACAGAGGTATGAAGGAGTTTTTTTTTTTTTTGTCAGGCCCTCAGACAAAACTAAATCAGAACCGCAGCCAGTCAAATGACTGGAGCCTAAAAGTTACAACATTATTTGAGCAGCTGCAGTAATTCTTATCAACACTTACACTCCATATCCTTCCTGTGGCCGATTCAGTTTAATTCTAGGACACAAAGGATAGGCATAGCTTTTAGATTATTACAATCAAGTCATCATTCGCCCTAATGATAGTAATCACACTCATTCTGTAAAAATCACCTCTTTTCAGCCACTTCCTCTCTCACTCCCTCTACATTTCTCTTTCTCTAACACATGAACTGTCTGCTTTAGAATTCATGGTGCATTTCAAAAGATCACATCATGTGAGGGAGCTATGGGCTTTTCTCCAGGACAGACACAAGACAGGACACATATAATTACACCCCCACATTGCAATAAACAAGACTAGTAAAATACATAAATTCCCTCTGTTTCATTGTTGTGCACAATCTGTTGTTATGTCTCTGCCATGCACAGTCACATGCTGTATTTCTCCAGAACTTCCCACAGCCCTAGAGGTGCAGATAAAATGACTGAGAGATGAGAGAGAGAGAGAGAGAGAGAGAGAGAGAGATGAGAAGAGATAGGACCCCAGCATCGTATGATGCCAGGGAAAGTCAGACAGCACTATATTCCTCACCTATTAATTTGACGCCATGAATGAAGCTGCATTGTGCTGTGAAAATGACTGGAGATTAGCACTGATTAAAGAGGGAAATCAGTTAACATAAGCACCACCCCCACATCCTCTCCAACATCCCTTCTAATTAAATGCAGCCATGTGAAGCTGGGGCTTGTCGAGCCTGACTCTCTCCTGGGTCTCAGCTCCACTCCTGATGCCTGGATATCAAATATGTAAACTACTTTCGATAGTGGACAGATGGAATTAATTATTTCCCGCAAGTTGACTGATGAGGCTATACATGAAAGTTAGTATGGGCAATTATTTTTGACGTTAATGATGCTGCGTTTGTGTGTTTACCTTCAGATGAGGCAGGATGAGAAGAAAGGATGTATTAACGAATATGTACAGAAGAAATAGCTGATTTGATCAGTTAAGGTTGAATTCAAGGGTAAAGTGTCCTCTTTTCAGAATGAACTTACACTGCTTTGTTTGTCAAACAACACACTGTTAGCAATTGTATGAAAAAGTAATATTTCAGTTGAAATGTCTTTGACATTAGCATAGAGCATGTTCAGGAATCTTTTTCTCCTCATGTAGTGCAGGCAAAAAACTGAAGTGAGGAGAGTATTGAAGACGATGATGAAGATGAATCTTGACTTTTGTATTGGATGACGTCACACACAGTTGGGAGAATAAGAACAATTGAGAAAAAAGTATTTTTCTCTGCAGCTATTCAGATAGTTAAAGGTTCCAGTGTGGAAGATGGGGGTGTCTGCACTGAGACAGTGCTGTATAACTAAAGCGGGTCTGTTGCCAGAGGGTCATTGTCACCATGTCCACCAATCCCAATGTCAAGACACTTAGCCCACGTACTGCTCCAAAGGCAGCTCTCCTTGGATTTTATGTGAAGTACTGATATGCAAAGAAATAAATTTCTCCATAATCATCATGTATGATTGACATTTATGAGTAACACAGTACTTTTGATATGTGCTCTCCACAGCCTTGAATGCCCCCCACCCCCAACCTGCTCATGCTGTGGGAAAACACTTTCCAAATTTCATAATGCCTTTGGCCTTCTGTACAACTGTATGTTGCATAAACATGAAAATAGTTCATTCTGTTTGGGTAAATTAGGTCCAGAGGCCATTAAGTAGTGAAATAAAATGCATTTTGAAACATTCACAGAAACATTCAGGTTATTCCAACATCTGCACAGAATCATCATGAATTGACTCAACTTCCTACTCGTAATTCCTACTATTCACTTGCATTAGAGCACATTTTCATTAGTATGCTTACAACATCACAGGACACCCTGCTAATGGAGGCGGGGTGGGGGGCTTTTGATATTCAGGGATAACCATGCACCTACTCCCTCCAAGTCACCAGCTGTGCATTTTACATCTGCACCCATTCAGTTGCAACTGATGAGCAAGAGTGTGTTGCATGTATTATGGATGAGCTGAAAAAGCATGGAAGCAGAGAGGAGAAGATGGTGAAGGAGTTATCACACAGAGATGGAATTGTAAAGGAGAGGAGCTCCGCAGTGCCTCTCTGTTGTTCATTCATCGAGACACCTTCCTACCGAGTGTATGAGTACATGCAGGACAGTCTGGCAAATACACAGAAACCCCATTGACTCACACACATAAACACATACTGATGTGCACACGCACAGATACATCTGCAGAAAACAGGGTTTCAGACCCCAGAGGCGTTGGGGGGCTCAGTTAGATGTTTTTATCACAGTCTCTCAGGGGCTGCAGAGTAAATAAGAAAGGACTAATGCACCTCAGAAAGACGAAGAGGAAGGCCTGAAGAGTGCACCTGACCATGGCTGAAGGCAAATCTAATAGTCACAATATGCAAAGTCTGGATGAGTTATACATTTAGTAGTAGGGTAACCTGCTCTGAGAATTTATTTATTTATTTTTTCCATTGTTGCCGCTAGTGTTGAGCATAAGGCAGAGGAATATGACCCCCCCACACCCCACCCCTCTGTGCTCTTGGTGTGTGAACATGGCAGTGAACCTCCACTGAGTTTAATGCATTATTTCTCAGATATTTGAACAGTCTGACGTAAAGTGTGTGAGATGTACATTATAAAAATTATAGCAAGTGTATAAATATTCCAACACTGCTACAAGTAGATGAATCATCTTGTGAGGTAATGTGAGGCAATTAGCATCTGTCATCTTTTCATAAATATAAGCACAATGCTGGCACAATGAAAACTAGCTGAGCTGCAGACAAATGGTAACATTGCAAAACAATCTATTTAAATTTCAACCTCCTTTTATTCTGCAATGAAAAGACTCATTCTATATACTATATATGGTTATAGTAATATAGTTATGTAGTTTATATCACATACTAATGTACAAATTCAAATGGGCTTTTGCTTTTAACTTAAACTCACATAATGCTTTGCCCTGTTCTGTTTAAGTCCCCTTGGCTGAATGTGACAGTATGAATCAGACACATTTTGATTGTAGAAGGGAGAGAGGCCACTGGGCAGGGTTCTGTACACTATACTATATGCTATAAGGTACCAAGGGCTCCCTGGCTGATGAACCTGATCTGCCCTGACAGATGTGGATCTCTGTCTCGCTGCAAGTGACTATTTCTCTGACAAATATAGCAACATGGGAAAAAATGCCCTATATATATAATAGAGTAAAGTAGAGTGAAGGCATAGTGTGTATGTGTGTTGATTGTGCATGTTTCCTAAATTTATTTTACTTGAGCCATTATGTCATGATTTGTTTTTTTTTTAAACCAGGTGTGGGAGCTGAATTTTCCTCATGAGGCTATAAACATTTAAATTGGATGGTTCTATATATTCATGTGTTGTTGTCGTGTGTTGGCACACGTGTCTGTGTGTGAAAAGGTGTGTTTGCAAACACACATGCAGAAAGTAATTTGCAAACCAGTGAATTCCCTCAGTTCCTCATTTCATCCAAAGCAAAATTCATATTTTGCTGAAAAGGGCAACGTTGCACTTTCAGCCTTCATTTCTCCTCTGGGTGTCTCCTCTGCGTCCACTTCCTAGACTGAGGGTATGATTCTGTCTGGCAGGCCCTGAAGGGGCCCCGCTGGGCCAGCAGGGTGCTGTAGGGGCCAGTCAATACAGTAATGCTTCACCTGAGACTTTAGTACCCAGCAGAGGAGGCTGCTTAGCAATAACAGGACTTTACTCACACTTCAGAATGTTGCATTCCACAATTTTCAAAAGCAGGTCACGTAACATAAATATGACTCATAATCTTCATCAGAACTGAATAATCCAACTTTATTCTTCTTCAGAGTAAAAAACATGAATAAATACAAAAGGAGCTTAAAATCATGTAACATATATGCTGTGCATTTTGTCCATTTTATCAAAAAGAATAGTCTGATAAAAAATTATTGTTTTTGGCTGCCAAAGGCTTCTTATGGCAGCTCCCAGAGTTCAGCATCTCTGACTGAGGAAATAAAAGATGAGAACTGTTTGTCAGGTTGCTTAAGGCTTTATCTCCTGTCCTGACAGTATACAGTTCACTCAGCTTTATCTGGGGTTTCCCCATGATGTTGCTGTCAATGCCAAATCATTTTTAGCCAGCTTACTCCTAAGCCACGGCAGTTGAGGTGACCAAAACCATGAAGTTTTGTAAAATTTTATAAGACTGCATGAAGTCACAGTATTCATTTCTGTTACTTATAATCTTTTGTCTTTTCTTTAATTTTCTCATAATTAAAATGTTATTTTACTTTGCTACTTTACAGAAACCCAGCTTCCTCTTCATAGTCTTTTTGGGCTGAGAGAATGGTACAGGAGGAAAAGAGTCAGACACTACAGAGAAAATCTTTTACCCACAAACTAAAGTCATCATTAATCCCACCATTAACATGTGTCTTCATAGTGTTAGAAAGCTGCTTAAAAAACATTGACACTCCGGTACGTCCTTTGGGATGCATAAATTAGCAGTGCATCATGCACGATGTGGTCTAAATTCAAATTTTTTTTCAGAGACTTAAAAAGCTGAATTTCATGAATTTGAAAAACTGGAGATCACACATCCTGCTTGGTGCTAGAATAACATTGTTTTCATTCATATTTATTATGTGTCATTTTTTTTTTTTTTTTTTTTTTCTCTCTATTTATACAGCGTAATGACTGATGAAGCTGTGCCCAGTCACAGAGTGAAGCTCAAGCATATGCGCCTACACTTTACCAACAACACACTTCAACACACATGGTGTAAGATAAAGTGCAGCACTGTGCTGTACTGATAACAAACCTCTGCTACGACTTTCCTGTTTACATTAGCGGCAGATTTGAAAAAAGAAGACATTTTGCTCATGAAATGTATTACAAGTCAGCAGAATAAAGGCAACCATCTGTGATTGCACACATATAAATACACGCTTGAACGTGCAATTGGACATGGTGACACACTGTTCTCATGTAGACGTACTGACCGCAGCAATAACCAGGCACACACACACACACACATACACACGCGCAGACAATGAATTCCATTATCAGCAACTTGATGCCAACCCACAACACCCACCACTCCTGATAGATTCACCTTTTCCATATTGTGGCGATATCGAACGCGTTTTCATCACCTTGTGCTCCACTGCAAAGTGAAGTATTTAATGAGAGCGAGTAAAGAGTCGGTCTGTGCCATTTTGGCCCAACTCCACCCAGTGGCCTGTGAAATAGACTGTATTTCATGCCATTTTCCACCAACACATGTGAAGGAACTAACACCCATGCCTCATGTCTCAGCACCATCTCCTTTGCTCGCTGAAACATAAACACCCGAGAAATTTTCATACGTTAACTTATTTCATGCATTTCTCACCTCCCTATTTCACTTTAATGCTCGCATGGCTCAGTGGCTCCGATCACTTTGGGGTGAGGCAGCGACATGGTGGAGCAAGACAGAGACCGAGAGGGAGATGGAGAGAGGTGTCGTGAGGAAGTTGCTGAGGTGACAACCTGATTGATTTTTAAATGAACTTGAATTTGCGGGTTCATTCCTTTTGCTTGGTGCTTGCCTGCAATTCTCTACTGGCTTGGATTTTGATTTGGTGTGGTAGAGCAGTGGCAGGTATTATAAGTACGGGGATGATTGAGGATCCGGGGAGACAGGGAGTAAAATGGCCTTGGTGAAGGGTAATGATAGAGATATTTTTCTTCAATTAAGATCCAAGACATCTCGAGTCTCTTCACATTTTTAGGGTAATCCACAAAGAATAACCAAGCACCCATCCTCCTCACAGACCCACTGAAACAACAACTGTGGTATTTTTGCATCTTTAAAGCTTCACTTTTTCATTTCACTTCAATTTTATTGTCAGGTTGAGACATTTTATTTATATTGAATTATCATTTTATCAGTATACTGTTTTAGTTTCTTTTCAGCTCACTGCTTCAGTTTTACAGCGCACAACTTTTCGGTTCACTTTTACCGCTCTCACTGACCCTTTTCTCAGCAGGATCAGGTACCAGTTCTCACTGGAAAAGCTCAGATGAATCTATCTTATGACAGACAGACGAAAGTTTATAACTAGCCAGTAAACACAGTACAACATTTTGCAGCTACAGATACAAATATTTTCCTCAACGACTGAAACGAGAGCTAAAGGAGTGACCTGAGACATGACTAATGTTGTTGTCTAACTGCAGAAGCTGTGCATAAAGAACTGCACTGTTTGTCAGTTTAACATGTCATTTGCAGATTTTGCCCTATACATAAGTCTAAGGAGGATAACAAGCATGAAATAAAATAAGACTAAAATAAACACCAATCATCTATTTACAATGTAATGTTTGGCTGAGAAACTATGAGACCCAGCATTCATCCCAGTGTTAATTTGATGTTAACACATACCTCCCACCTAAAAACATTGCTGCAGACTAAACACCTTTCCCCATGGGAACGGCCCTCACTAATGGTGGTAACCTGCCTCAGCAGGACAATGGGCCCTCCCACAACAACAATGCTAAGAAAGGACTGAAAGAACATGACAGAGAGACGGAGAAGGTGAGGTGTTGACTCGGCATCCAAACTCCCCAAACCCCAATCTAAACGAGCATCTATCTGATGCTCTTGAGCTACAAACCAAGTGACATAACAGTTTTACTTCCAGTGCCTCAGTTCAAGATACTACAGGACACCCAAGAGGCTCCATGTCCACTCCTCTACAGGTCAGGAGGTGTTTTGGCTTATATAGAATCAGACAAGTGATTTTAATTCAAATAGTTATGATCATTGTAAAATCCTTCGATAAGCATATCATCATACATGAATCATCATGATTATTTACTAAATATCTTAAGACAAGTAGAACATTTTAAGTAATTTCACTGTCTTTTGAGCAGCACCTTCTCAATCCAGAGCCTGGAGATAAAGGTAAAGGGGTGACCCCCTCCACCCCTCAAAAAGCAGCACGACAGTGCCCCTTCTAGGACTCTCTGATCTGGGCTACATTTGTTGTTTACATTTAGTCATTGGTAGAAACACATCCAGTATAACTATATTGTGCATCAGTGTATCTGACAAACATTTTATATTGCCCACAAATACACCTGTCTTTTGATCATTAGATCACACAGCTTTTCAACATTAGAGGGTATAATATGAGTAGATTGGCTTCCTGTGGACAATGTCACTATAAATGAATGATATAGCAATGTCCTGCGATTGGTGAAGCACACAACTAAAAGCTCATTAAACTAGTAGACTGGGAGACAGATGGAAGTCTGCTTGTCTGTTCTGCTCTTCTAATGAGGTTATCCCAGGGGAGCTCAGTGACTGATATCTATTAGGAAAGGAAACAGGTTTCAGTGCAAAAGAAAGAGGATAGGAAGCATATAGAAAAGGAAGAAGAGTCTTTGTTTGTGTTTTTTTTTTTGTGTGTGTGTGCTTCCACACTTAGTCTTCTTCTCTTCCTCCAGGCAGAGACAGTGAATGCATCAGTAACTTATGAATCCTTATAAAGCATCCTACTCCTTGCTATGGTTATGTTGAGAAACTTTCTTCGTACTTTAAAACAGAATAAAAAAATGAATCTATTTATTTCTTTGTGCTGGGGTAGAATAGAATGTCCTTAAAAGCTACATTGTCAGAGACAGCAGCAGAAAGATACACAAGTGCTATTCCGAGAAATGCAAATGGCATGTCACATTTCCATGGCAACGGACTGAGTTATCCGTATTCATGCACAAGAATAATGTAGTGCCCGGATGCTGTTACCATCTGACCTCATAATATTTTTAGGGATAATCGTTTATACAAGTTGCACAACCCCAGAAAAACAGTCAGAACATTTTCTCATTACTTGACATTAGATGTCAAGACAAGCATAATAATAATAATAGTAAGGATGATGATAAGTGAGCAAGAGTCGTATGGATTTTCTTTTCCATTGGCAAAATGTTGTGCATTAAGTCTAGACTGGTGTCCTTTAGACTGACAGTGAACAGTGTTTTGTTGCAGCTGCTGGGCAGACCAGCTTTGACCCTTCTGTTGTTTTAGAAAGAGTTCAGACTTTTATTCTGAAAGATGGAATGTAGTGTCGTCTGCTACTGCTTAAAACAATGACTTTCAGGGTCCAGCATTTTGATTCAGTCAGTGGTTTGAGTAAACCAGGTTTCATCAAGATTTGGATGTTGGTTGTGTGTTTTATATTGATTCATCATCCAGCTAACTGACACAACACTTTTCTTAAGAACTCAAATCCAAGCATACGTTTTTTCTTTTTCTTTCTTTTTTGTTCACGTTCTTGCATTTAAAGACAGCATACACATTATGTGACAGGAAGATATTGTTCACTTTGTGACTATCATTTAGCATGCACATTTTCACCATAATTTTCCCAGTCCAAGGCTTCAATTCCTATGGAGAAAGTGATATTTAAATGATGGGAAACACTGCCTCTACTGTTTTACCGCTTACACCATCTGGCAAGATTATCATGAGCAGAGCTTTGCTCCCTGAGAGCCATTACAGGAAGATGGAGTAAGATGTGTGAAGTATGAATTGTGAAAGTCACTCCAGTACCATATGGAGACAGCCTAAAGGATGCAAAGACAAAACTCTTGATTGCGTCAATGACATTAACTTTATAAACACAGCTGAGCTTTTACTGAGCTGCCTTCCCCAGGATTGTCTCTCATTAGAAATGATATTCTCTCTTATAAAATATTGACACAGATTTTTCATGCCTGTATGTTGAATGTTATCACTTTTTGTAAGGAACCTCTGAAATTAGCTGCCATGGGGATCTACAGTCTGCTAGAGCGATCAGGAAAATGCCTCTTAAGAGATGGATGGTTTTCATTAAGTTTTCACAATGAAATAGAATGGCAACAAAATGCAGGCAATACTGCTAGTTGAAGTTAAATGAACAAGTAACAAATGTAAACTGTGTCTCTATGTTGTATTTTCTGTTCCGTAACAAAGAATCTTAAAACCACTTAATCCTTCTTTGCTGTTTATTGGCTGCTACTGGACATGGAAAAGGCATAGTATGACATTGGAGTGACTGATATTTACATTCACCGAAGTGAAATGCTGTTTTTGATGTTTTTATACTTCTTAAATGTAATAACACGGTCATAATGTATCAAACCGCAGAAGATTTCAGGTGCAAGCACAGGCTATATTGCTTGGAAAATTACTGATTCTGTGCATTGCATACCTCATTCATCCTGTAGTGTCACATTCAGCCCTTAAGGAATGCTAGTCATCTACCTCTACTGACTTATCTTAACATTAAACCTGACAGGGTGTAGTGCAAGCTAACACCAGGTAACTGACACTAATTTCCTCTCAGCACTTATTGAGAATTCTGCTAAGAACCCTTCAATATAGCATATTCACATTATAATGAAACATCTGAGCTGAGCTGTGCCAAGCAGTGAAAAATGAATGGAAAACATTTTTCAGAACTGTACAATACCAAATTGGCCTCATATCAAAAAGCATATTAGCTTGTTGAATATCGGCGTGGAGATATAAGGTTTGCCAACCTTTTTCAAAGCCAGGTACTTCACATTTTGAGAATGAAAGTTTGAGATTAACCAAGTTCCTAATACCATGAATTATTAATGTAGACGAACAGGCTGATTTACCCGATTCCTCTCCAGTGATGTAATCTGTGGGGTTAGACCCTTTAGCTCAGTTCTGATGTCTGTTGTTATTTGACCAGATCCAAAAAGATAAAGAAGCAGTTGTCTCTTAGTCTCCCATGTTGAGTGGTTTTCCACAGACCTATGTTGCCAAGCGCACTGTCCTATTAGCAAACATTTGCTAGCATGACGATTGAGACAGCTGGTTCGGTAGGGTTAGCACATAGAGCCAGGTCTGGTCTCCTCCATACTTCCTTCATTTGTGAAATTTAAAAAATCTCCTCAGTGTAGCACCAGGTGGTCGCATTGGGGAAAAGTGTTCAATCAGCTGTTTCATCTTGTCATTTGGAAGTTACAGGAACAGTTTCTAATGTCTAATAAAAAACTAGGTGGCTGTCACAATGCTGCAGCAAGGATCTACTGTTATCTAATAAACCATATACCATAGAGATCAGGCAGGTCTATGCTGATGTCTAGTGATTCTGATGTGTGATTTCGGTGCAGCAAAATTGACATTGAAATAGCAATTTAACAATTAACAATTTAATTGGTTAAAAAAACATGATTGCCATTTTGAGCTGTGATTGTCAATTAATTAGTTCTAACCCACCACACGATACAACAGTGGTGTTGAAGGTTGTACAGCTTCACTTTCAAATAATCTAATTATATTTCTAAGTTGTGTTATTAGTGCTTCATCTCTGCTTTTTGCAAGTCAGCTCTGGCTTTATTGATATTTTCCTGTGAACTGGTTGAACCACCAGTAATTTCATGGTTGCAAATATGCCAACCTGCACTGAATCCTCCTGAATGTCGCCACACACGCCAACACTGGGTGAATAGTTTGACACGTACTCTTTCTGCAATTTTCTCGATATGAGATTCGTTGACACCTCTGCCTACCACTGCCAGTAAAACAGAATCTGATTTCAATTCCCAGTACACCTGAGGTGCACTTGCAGAGATTTAGCTGGCTGGGCACAAGCTGCACCAGGTATCACAGGAAGAGAAAAGATGCTATTTTAACACATGCCAAGCTGGTGAAATTTTATCCGGTTTTGAAGGTCTGGCCGTCAATATGCCAGTTAAGGCCAGCTGTGCCCACTGTGCCTTTGTCACAAATACCCCAGTATCTGACACGCGGTACAGCTGGGACTGTGAAGCTGAGGGTGCTCAGATGGAACTGCTCATGGAGGTGTGTACTGTTAAAGAGCTACAAACTGGGTTCACAGAAACACTTAGTCAAACATGCATACATTTATAGAAGCCTAGGTCTAAAGGAATATGTGCACATACACAAACACACACACACACTGTCTACTTATTCCTGCTGCCTTTCCCCTACCACTCACAGTGTCATGCTGACAACCAGAGGTTATTATAGCTGTCTGCCTGCCCAGGATGCATGTGTCCAAGACAAACACACAAATTCAGGGGGTGTTTGCTTCACAAGGAACACTTGGTGCTGGTCCTGTCTCTTTTTCTGACTCCAGCGCTCCTCCTCCTCCTCTTCTTCCTGTTCCATCATTCCTGCTGTCTTCAGCAGCATGAGCTACTCTGCTTTAACCACCTACCCACTCATCCTCCCAACCACCCACCTGGGCCACCCACTGACTCAAGTGACATCTGCCAATCAGCTCAGTGTCAGCAAGCGGTTAGTTGGTCAGTCAGTTCAGCATATCAGTCAGTTAATATGTCGTTTAGAGGTGAGGCTGCTCGCTTTCCAGTTGGACGGTCAGCCAGTCAGTCAATCAAACAGACAGCTTGTCAGTGTGGTGCGTTGTCAGTCAGACATGCAAACAGTCAGCTGCATGGTGTTCACCTCTATGACACTGTGACATTGTAACTCACCTTTTTATAGTAGCACTATGAAAAAATATATTAATAAATGTGCTAATTTCATTGGGAAATTGAGCGTTCCTCTGCATGTGTTTCGATGCGTTGAATTGTCAGAGGGTAATTGCAGTGTAATGTTATTAAATGAAAAATAGCAGAATTCTTGTCTTGGTGAATATTGTTTTTTGATGGTAAAATGTTCATATCTTTGCGAGACTGTTTTCCTTTTTTTTTTTAAGGGAAAGCTTGATTGCTGCTGTTTTGTTATAGTCATAAACAAGCCCAAACTCACAGAAATAAAGAGCGAAAGCAGGGACAAGAGAGTGATCTTGTTTATTTGTTAGTGTGGGAAGTCTGTTCTTGATGATTGGAATGATTTGGATGGATGCCTCACTGCTGTTTATGCAAACCGCTGTGTGTGTGTGTGTGTGTGTGTGTGTGTGTGTGTGTGTGTGTGTGTGTGAGTGTGCGTGAGAGAGAGAGAGAGTGGGTTTAGCTTTTTTTCTTTCCAGAATAAAAAAAAAACTGCCGCAAAATCTTACATTCTATTGAAAAAAATAATCTCACATCCTAATGCATTAGTCTGTTACAAACGCCCACACCTAGCTGTTGTGTTTTCACATTTTAATTTAGCCAGAGGGAAGATGGCTGACCCTGTCAGAGATATCAATCACTGTGGTAAATAGATAGAGAAGGGGCAGTGTAAGCTGGGTGGGCCTTTCTCTAAAAACAGCATCTGATTTGGAGTTGTAATTACGGTAAAAGATATATTCATCCTCTCCTCAGTGAAAACAAGTCACAAGAGACAGAATCAAGACAGAAACGCTGAAATACCAAAGGTTTAGTCAACGTGCATAATTAATTTGTGAGATTCACAGGCATGAAATCTTTGCCTCTGAGCAACGTCCACATCCATACATGGCCACTGTGTTTGTGCAGCCCTGAAAGCTTGATTCTTACCGGAAAAGCGGAGGAAGATTAGCAGAAAATGACACTGTGCACCCGTGCGATAATTATGTTGTTTTTCTCCACCTGAATTACATCTGATACCTGAAAATATTGTGTGTAAATCACACAATAGTTACAAACACAGTGTCATCATTTCTGCTCTAAAAACTTGCATACATACATAATTGGTGGAAAACAGAGCTTGAGCCGTGATGATGCACACTGACATACTAAGCAAGTGCTGTTAAGGGATTTACTACTGCGTGTGTGTGTGTGTGTGTTATTGTGTTTGTGGGTAGGGGGATTATAATGTGCCTCTGAATTCTCCAAATTAATTATGGATGATGATAAAATTTGAATGCTGCCCTCCCACCTCTACACCTCTGTTTCTTTCCCACAGTATCTGACTCATGATTCACCTCTAGTCAAAAACTCTAGTCATTGTCTGGAGAAAATTCAAACATCATTTGATTCTCAGGTTTATCATGTATTATTATTATTATTATTGTTGTTGTTGTTGTTGTTGTTATAAAAGGCTTACATGACATGACATAATCTGGTATATTTCCTGTGGATATGGTTTATATAAAAATGGAAAGTGAAGATTTGTTTCTGTTTAGCATGGCAGGTACAGAAATGTTTACAGGCCTATTTATTTCACCTGTCTGCTTTTAACTAGCCTGTCTGACTGTTTTATGTTTTCTTTCTTTATTACATTTTTTATTGTTTCCTGTGGTGACTTGTTTGCATAGTAATATAACCCGTTTATGGGCTTATCTTTCAAGCATTGCTTTTGCATTTAACCCTGTCCTAATATCTTCTGACATCACTGGTGATATTTATCTAATTGTAACACAGTGTTTGTATATTATTTATTTAAAAAACTGTCAAGCTGGATGACACAGCTGCTTTTTTTGCTCAATTAGTCTTTTTTTTTTTTTTTTTTTTTTCTATTTGCACACCACTGTGTTTTGCTCACAAAACATGTTTTTTTTAGCCTCAAGACCACCGTGAGGGAATCACGACAACAGAGATGTTAACTTATTCTCAAGGATGAACTGATTCAATTTTGGTAGTCAAAGCTCAGTTAACCTGCAAGTGAAGTGGTTGACTGAGTGATACAACCACAAAATGTTGATAGTAGTCCCAGGGTTGTGCTGACAAGACATATATATCCTCAGAAAGGTGGCTTTTCATCACATACAGAGCTAAGCTGAACCATCTTTATGCCAGGGCCACTAAATACATTCAGATATATACAGTCATTTTCAATTCTGTTTCTCTTTAAATGGATAGTTAAGGTGCTGGTGTCGCACCTTTCAAATTTGGAATTATCAAATGATGAAAATCAAAAATGAATGAAAAAAATAGAACTGTTCCTATCACACCCTTTCACAGAGCAATGCTATTAATTTCCTTTTATTAGGTACATCTCTTTTTGTATTATACTGAGTCATTGTACTGTACAGCATATTTCTCACTGGGACAATAAAGTCTATCCTATTTTATAATATCAAATCAATAACTGAATAACATCCAGATCATTTCAGTTGGATGTTATTTAAAGATTAGCAAGACTTAATAAAAAGTCATAAAAAGCAAATTGTTGAAAGGCGTGTAGGCTTCTTCCAACCTGACCATGACATGTTCTTCTTCAACTTACAGTATGCTGTGAAATATAACATAATCCATAACGTCCTCTGTGAGTATATACTGGAAAGCTGTTTAGTCTGTCCAAAATATCATTTCTCAAATCCAACATCCCACTGAAGGTTATAATGCTGCCTGGACACCGCGAGGGGAAAATCACTGTACCCACTGTAGGTCTCTAGACCTCTGCTGATGCATTCTGACATCAGTAGACACTAAAGTAAACTAGGCTGCTACAGTCATACAGTGATAGAGAGAGAACATCAGCACATGTTGTTTGGATGTTACAGACATGACACCTCAATGACTAATTCATAAAATTGGAGTTCACGTTCTTCAAAGTGCTTCTCCAAGGAGAATCAGCTGTCTGTCTGTAACCTGTATATTGCCTTTGCCTTATCTGAACAGCTTCTTAGGGCCAGTGGGAAGCAGTGAATGTTACTGCTATGAGTGTGCAGCTCCAGTCTTATTACACTGACTGGAAAACATCTATTTATGACTTGTGTGCACAGGGGAAATAGATTTTCAATTGTATGTGTAAAGAAGTGAATTAGGCAGCATGATTGTGGCTTTGAGACATGATAGACTAATGTTGAGGCTGTAAATGCAGCTGCTGTGCACAGCCAAGGTGAGATATTTGCTTGTTTCATTTCTTTTCTTTCTTTATCCACACTTAATTTTCCTCATATTGGTTTATTCACATGCGATTTAAAGAGATAACAAAAGGTGTGAAATTGGTATCTTGGAAACAATGATGTTTAAGATGATTGTTGAAGATATAAAATAAGAACAAGAGTGATGGTGATGATATTATTATTATCACCAATCATAAGAACCACTATAACTTATACAATGAATCATTAATAGTCTTATGGCTATCTTAAATTTGGATCCCATTAGAGGACATATTCAGTAATTACTGCTTGTGCATTAGTTAGAACCAAAAACGTGGAACTAATGTGGGTATAAATGCAGTGCAGGGTTCAGTACCTGTGTCTGTGACGCACCAATGCAAATTTAGATAGATGATTGCAGTATAAATAAAACAAAATCTTAATTTATTGAAATATTAAAATATAAAACTTAAACAGAAATGTTAAGTGAATTACACCAAATTAGTTTAGTTCAATACATTTCATTTTTATTGATGCAGCACAAGCTAATAAAATCATTTATCTTTATGTGCTTTAAGTGAGTATAAGAAAAAAGAAGAACAACAGGCTGCAGCCTATAAATGATAACATGTGTGTTGTGTGTATACACATGTGTTTGAGCCACATACATAAAAGCTGATGTTTTTCACACGTATGTACTGCCCCGTCAGCATGTGTTTGCACATTAGCCTGCCTGCCTCTACATTTCTCTCTGATCCAACTGTCTGACTGGATGTGACCTCTCTGTCACATCACACATTATATATTCCTTGCCTCACAGTTGAAGAGATCCTTCCCATTTCATCTACTTGGCCTTCTAATGATGGTGGCTGACCAGTAGGGGGGTGTAGATGTTGCCAGAGAACAGCTGTGAAGCCCCACTGCTTGCCAAAGTTCTCACAGCCTCAAGCCCTCATATGCATTTGTATGGCTCTATTAGAAGGCAAGCAATAATACAGTTGTGGTGTGTGTGTGTGTGTGTGTGTGTGTGTGTGCGCGCATGCGTGCGTGTGTGTGGTGAAGGAATAATTTTGACTAAGTTCAGCTCTGAAACAACTAACTTGTTTTCTGTCATTTTGAAAATGAGGGGGGTAGAGAGCTGCAGAGAGACTGAATTAGCACAGCATGTGTTTGCTGTATACATTTGCATGCCCACGAGTCAGAGAGTTGGTAGAAGCTGCAGCTTTGGTCAATTTAAATAATTTAAAATCTCCCATCTACTATATTGTAGATCGAGCCAACAAGTGCTTATGTTCAGGTATATGTCGTCTAGCTTGATACATCTTGCTGCATAGCTGATGGTCTTGATCTCCATGCCAACTAAGTGATGTGCCTGGAGGCCCATGGTGGTAATGAGTACACAATGGTGAGCATTCAAATTCAGGATGCCTGACATTCTACCTTTCTTTTAGTGTATTGAGTATGATTGCAGCCTCAGTGACAAACTCTGAATTTTCACTGTCAGGAGACAAGAAGGAAAAGGAGGCTTCTCAAGAGTGTCAAAGTCCCATGCTCTATTACACACCGCCTATACATTTCTGAACACATTTCCGTGGTATTCATCATGACGGGATGTGTGCACTGTAGTGTAACACAGTGAAATTGACAAAATTACCCTCATTATAAGCCTTTAGAGAAGGAGAAGGCAGCAGCTAAAATAAATAAATAAACCATGTGTTGTGCTGAGTGCTGTTATCCAGGGATAGGTTTCTGATTTAGAGGAAGCAGTGATGAAAACCATGTGTGTTCTTTGTGTCTTATTGATATGTTCACAGATGTTAACATTCCTGTGTGTCATTCTTTTCAAAAACTCCCAGAAAGAGTGTTACACTTTGTTACCTCTCAGTTGGATAAAAACGTACTTACAAAAATTGATGGAGGCTTCTCTTTGAATTTCGTACTCTTTGACAGTACCATGTGCCACATCTTCCGCAGTTTGCATTTATGTAATAAGTCAAATATTGAATATTTGCTCTCTTGTTTCAATCAAGTCTCCATTGGAGGAACTTTTTAGAAGTGGTAAAACTTTCCATACCTTTTCCAAACCTCTGTAATGTATGCTGCTGTCCTGGCTTTGTCACTTTAAAAACCTCATGCTGCTCTGTGAGTCCTCAAGGAGAGACTGCATAAATATGAATCTTGTGGTCTCTGCATTAAAATGTTTTTTGCATCTTGCATCTTTCGATGACACTCTGCTTTTCATCTCATGTTCAAGTGTGGTTGATCAGAACAACTCTCAACACTTAACAAACATGTCATATTTGATACTAACATCATTCCCTCAGATACATTCCCAAATATTCTACATTGTGTTGACAAGACAATTCAGAATTGAATTTCAAGGAGCTTGGAATTGTTTAGCTGTCTAGTGATGACATACTGTAAAATCTGAAACAAGACTGTTATTTGTCCATATCAAAAACTTTTAGTCTAGCACTTTAGCACTTTTAGTCCCATTTACTGTCTGCTGCCACAGAAGACAACTCTGAAAAAGTTAAAACACAGCTGTGAATGACAGGCAGGTGCTTGCGTTTCATATAGTTGCATCAGAAGATTAATATCAGGCCATCAACATTTTTATAGCAATCTCATCCTTGAATTGTAAGAATGTGCACATTTAGCAACAGAGGGAGAGCTTCCAATTCTGTGGCTTATTTCTTGCTTCACTGAATTTGCTTGGGAAAAAAAAAAAAAAAATCTGTTAACGTTCATCTACAATGGTATTTTTTGTAAATTTGCATCTAAACAACATAAACTCTAACCATAAGTTGCAACAGCTTTGAAACCGACTATGTAAAGAGCACTCATAAGTGTTGCAAAAATGTTATGGGCTGTTAAAGTGGTCAAACTCTGCAGAGGGAACATTTAAACTTTTTGGGAGAATACGAAAGAGAGGCATTCTTTCAAATGATACACTTGGATTAGGTTTCCTTTTGTTTTCCTGCAAAAGATCTACTTACTTTCCTATCTGCAGTACATTCACTGCTGGATGTTCTGTGGCTCTCTCAAAAAAGATAAAAGTGAATAAATCAAATGAAAAAAGAAAAAAGTACAGCTAGTCGCTCTACCAGAGACATAACAAAGAGATACTCTGCTGATGTAAGGCTGCTACCATGGATGGCATATTTTTAACGCCTCTCTGGGGACAGTTGGTTTGAGTTCTGGGTGTGACATTGTGTCTCAGACTCTATCTTGAGAGTAACTTGAGGTGTGACCACACTGTTCTCAAGGCACCTGAGTGGAAAAACAGCCACAAGTGAAGAAACAATGCAAATTAGCAATGGAACACCATAAACAGATGCAAACTTACAACGATAATGAAAAGTCAAAATCATGTGATGCATCATAGGCTATGAAGTGATTAGGAGGAAATCATCTTCAGAGGGTGTGTCAGGGGCTATTGAGAATCATGGCCAATCAATTCCACTCCCTGTCATTCCGTCTTGACAGTTTTACACCTGATGGGAGAGTTCAGCTCAGGTGCAGCCTCCTAGAGTAAATCCAAAATGTGGCCAGGAGTCACCAAGGACAGTGGCGATAACCTTTGAGTGGAGTTAACAATCCTGGAGATACTGAAATGGTTGCCAAGCGTTTTATAGTGAGAGCTAATAATCACAAATGCACTTTATATGATAACATAATTTATTTCAGGAAAAAGGTGAGATTCTTTCAGCCATGTATAAAACGCTAACCTTATTTTCTTAATGATCACCCCACAGGGAAAAAGCTAAGTTTAGCAATTTCGGTAAAGAAATCCAGTGCTGGAAAGTGCTGACCCATAGCCCACCTTAATGACTACAAACTATAAATCTCTCTTATGTTTCTGATATTGCTTACTTTTGCAATTATCAGTGTAAAATACACTTAAAAGCCTAGATAGATGCGTTATTCATGTTGCATACTGAAACACAACAAAACTCCTTGGATATGTGTCTTTGGAACTGGTGCCAATGTAATAGTGAAGTCCAATCAATAATAGCAATGTGGACATGATGAGCAATACATAATGAGATTTTAGAGCCAAGAATGAATGGAGACACGTTCAGATCATTTTGTTGGGTGACAGTGAGGCATCAGATCAGTTTCAATTGATGCTGCTCAGTTTTCTAGAGATGAGCTGGAAATTGGACATGAAGTCTGGAGTCATGCTAACATCAAACATGAGCTACATATGTCAGTTACTCATACTTTATATAGACACTGAAACTCACCTTCACTTCCTGTCTTTTACATTACCTGTTATCTGAGCAGATTGATCTTTCTGCCAGTGCCTTAGTGCTCTTAATCCAGTTAGACTGAAGCTTGGGTGTAAATGCTGTGTGGCTGTTGTTGTTTATCTGTTGCATCCATCACCAAGAGCGGCAATTGAAGGCAGGTCATGGCGAGGTAAATGAGGTCATGTTCGGGTTACTGGTGTTTTTGTAAGTTACTGTCTTCTGCATCCTCCATCTTCACAAAAGACCTCTGCCCGGCAGGACTTGGGCACAGCCGAGAACACTTATGTGTGTTTGAGTGTTTTTTTGTCAGACAGGAAGAGAAAAGTAAGAACAAGTGATTATGAGGTTTGGTGGTGAAAAAAGAAAAGAAAAGAAAACTTAATTACATAATCATAATCACACATTATTTATGGGTACTGATTAATCAAAATAGTTATTCAAATGTGTTATGTGTTTTAATAGAACATGTTAGATAATCTGTGATAACATCACCCCATCAAGATGCAGCTTGGGGACTGGAGAAAGCAAGTTAAAAAATATTTTTACCTCCAAGCAGAAGCAGACCTTGAAAAAGTCATCCATGCTTTCATCTCATCAAGTCTGGATTAATTCAGGGCTCAGCCAAGAGGCCATATCCTGTTTTAAGTTCAAAACTTTGTGCCCAGACTTTTATCACATTTTAAGAACATCATTCCTAACCCAACCTTAACCCATCATTTTAAACTTGCTTTTTAAACCCTACATGGCCCTACCTTGACTTTGTGGTTGTACACGTACAAGTAGCCTCCTGGAATGAATTTTCAACTCAGAGATATAAGAAGAGCTGAAGGGCTGATGGATGTCTCTTCAGTGGAGTACAAGGTTCATGATTTACTGGTCACAGACATCATTTTTCAGGCTGATCGTCTGTCTGTCCCTCCCATTCTTGTGAATGTGATATCTCAAGAACACCTTGAGAGAATCAAATACATGTGGTGAGGTAAAATGTATACTATTTCCTAAGAAGGTATAGTGGATTCTTCATCATTGTTCAGTACATCTCTTGTACAGTATATTATGGTAAGATCAGTTAGTGTCAGGACAAGCTTGTCTTGATGTGACTATGACTGTGAGTTTGTGTGTGTGTGAGAAAAAAGAAGTAGAGGAGTGTGGAAATGGAAGAGAAAGAGCTTGACTGAAGGATGACATGTAATGGTTTCCAGCCCTATGGTGGTGCAAGTGCAATTTTTCATATTAGTAGAAAAACGCTGGGCCAAGTCACAAGAACTCATCACTGTTGTTATTGTGACAAGTCTCTCAATCCCTCTGCTGGTCAGCCTCTATGTGTTGTAGGGATTTGTGATAAATAATTGAAATGTTGACTCAGCCCAGTGGTCTGGGTCAGAACAAGTTGTATCTGTGCATGCGTGTGAGTGTATTTGCATGTCAACCTGGTGGGTTTGAAAGACCTAAGAGGCTGTTGTCTGAAAAGTATCACTGTATATTCAGTGGGGAGAGAGGGCACACACTTTGGATGGATATGGAGGTGGAAGCCACGGAAGTAGGAGAGTGGGAAGGTAGAGAGAGAGTGAGAGGAAGTGTGAAATTGAGCAGCTGTTTTCTATCAACCAGCTGACGTGTCTTTTATCCCACCATCACTTAATAATGTTTGAGCAAGCCACGAGTGCTGTGCAGGCACACCCACAGCCACACACGCACATATATGTATACCCGACAGTGACAATATGCCACTGGCTCACGAAGTCGAGCAGCTACATAAAGGAAGTTAGCATCAACAAGAACCTGTGTTTTGTTCTCCAGGACTTAATTGGAGGCTGGGTGCGCCCCACTGGATCCACATTTCTCCACAGGGTACTCTGATCTTGATAGTGTTATCTGAGCACAGCAGAACAGAATAGACACTCACAGGTGCCCATAGCAGGACTGACTCACTAGCTCAGGACCTCAGTACAGACCTTCGAACATGCTACAGATCTGTCAAAGAAACTTTCTAAGACATGAGTTCCTATATGCAGGTGGCTTACACAAGAACTTTAGATTGTTTTTTGATTGATTATTTAGCAGTACGTGTGTACATTACACTGTTGAAGTTATGGGACACAGGAAAGACATGGACAAGACTGATAAGACTGATATATATGAACAACTGACTGATATATATGAACAACTGCAAAAGCTGTATATAATTTCTAGGAAACATACTAGTTGTCAAAGAGAAACAATCAGAAGGACCACCCTTGTTTAATCATAAATTGGTTTCTTTATTTCTCAAACTCACTGACATCTTTAAGTTTCAATTTTACATTGTGTTCGAAAAATATCAATGCTTAAAAAGTCAAGTAGAACCTCTGTCTTGCAATATGATGCCAATGAGATATTGGCAGAGACATGTTTTCTCTAGCATTTGTTTCTACAAATTTGTCAAAGATATGTTCTTTTTGAAGATGTCGCCTTACAGAAATGTCTTGCACTTTTAGTGGGGTATACATAAAGCACAGAGGATACTTCTACACTTGCAGAATATGGTCCCAGGATTGTAGCTATTGGAAAAATCACATCTGTGGGTATTTGGATAGCTGACTCTACCTAGAAGCACAGCATCCCCTGGAGGCACGTCTGTTTCACTCATACAATTCATTACATGCAATACAGGGATGGCATGGCAGTTCTATACATCACCAGAAGAAAAAGGTGGCAACAATATATTTCAGGCTACATTTAAACTTTGTTGAAAGTGAAAAGATTAAGTTTCTACAAATTGTCATTATTTAGTACGACTGTCCATTTCCCTTGAGTTGAATCCAGTTTTGCTGCTTTTTATGCCTGATTGACATGTAAGCGTTAATCCGCCAAAGGATTTTAATACACATCACACCATCCAAGGAGGAAACCACCTAGTGAGAACCACAGTGTTTTGAAATCCTTTCACAACCACTTTAGAATGGATTATCCTGCTTATATCAAGGTCATCAGAAAATTTAAATAACAACTTTTATTTATTATTTTTCAACATTACGGTTTAAATCCTGCAAGAAATAAAGGAAGTATTTGCCATCACTTGTCTATTTATTGTTTACTGTTTTGCCTCACATTTGTTAGCATGAAATTTACCCGCAACATTACTTGAGCCTAATTACAATGTATGTATCATCTTATTATATGTCAATATATCAATATTATATGGCAATTTAAGTGCTTAGTGCTTTTACTGAGTTTAGTGCTCAAAAATTGTACCACAAACATCTAAAATGTCTTTGTGGGTTTTAAAATAATTTGATTTTCTTTAGATTAATTTAAGGTCTAATTAATACAGTGTTGGTTTAAACACACATTATTCTGCAAATTAAATTAGTTCACAAACTAAATACAGATATAAAAAAGAATAACAAACCACAATTAGACATAAAATGAAATGAAGATAAGGGAGCATGCCAGGTAAACTACTTCAAATACCTGCATGTTTCATTTGAATTTCAATTGCATTTGCATCAAAATGAATTGCTGAAAAAATAGCTTGGATCACTATATACCATATATTTCTTGCAAAACAGCTGCAATTTCCCCAATCAGAATAGAATGCCAAATCCAACCAAAGGTTGTTCACTAGTGGAGATTCACCTTATCAACAGGAAATGGAAAACAAATGCACATCTCTGCTTTGCCCCAGCTCTCATACACAGTGGCTCTCACTGCTATTTACTGAAAACAACATCTGGAGCTTTAAAAATATTCTGGGATGTCAGAGAAGTGATGCATCTCATATTTCTGTCTGTGTTTGGAATGAGTCAGTAAGGGTAGCTAACATGGCTAAATACAAAACGTCATCATCGAATCTAATCAAGAGAAACCCATGATCTGTATTGATGATTAGATTAAAGTATATCGGATGCTATTGCCCCAGTTTTTCGTCTGTAGCATCAAACAGAAACTTTTTCTCCAACATGTAGTGTTTGCTTCTAGGTTTGTGAGTCACAGTTATTTTGTGCCACCAGATGGAATTTGATGCCAGATGGAAAAGAGACTCTGATCTTTGTTCAAGTCTTGGCATGACTGGTCTGTGCAGTGATAAGAGTGGGGAGCGAAGGTCATTGGATTCAACTCTCTCATTAGAGATGTTTGTGTGGTAAATCTACCTCATCGCCAACTCACAATTGCTCAACACCTTAGTGTTTTTAAGCCCAACTAGAGTTGTGCAGTCTCACACACAAAGGGTCATGGGTATCAGCTGTGGCCTGCAGCCATTTTACCATGGCATTTCCCAAACACAGTTTCCATCTGTTTGCTGCAAATAAACCACAGTGGTTTAAATGATGAGTTACATGTTTATCCAGGCAATTGTCTTGGTAACCAGTGTTTGGGAAAGTCACTTGAAACACTGTCAGCTTGGTGATATAATAATTCAGAATGTGTGCCCGGAACTTGTACAGTCAGCACACGCACACAAGTTTGTTCAGTCTTTATCCCTCTACTGTTTTTGGGACAAGATGACTCGGTCACTAACAACAGAAGCTTTGTCCTCTGTTTTGTTCTGTCGGTCAAGTTGGCTCACTTTGATTCACATAACTCACAATCCTGTGCACAAACCTACACATTTGATCTCCAATAAAAGCCTCTAATTGTTAGCAACTACTTTCAACAGACTTCTTTCTGTTCCTCCACTTTCTTCACCTACCTTTCATTCGCTCCTACTTTCTTCTGCCATCTGTCCCTCACACTTTCGCTTTCTGCTTTTTCTTTAGTTCACCACCTGTCAGTCTTACTCTCCTTCGTTATTTAAGCTGCCTGAAGGCCAAGTGACAGATTGACATTGAAACAGTAAACTGCCCCACCAACGTCACCACCGTCACCACCTACTGCAGGTCCCAGACTGATAACAGTTCACAGTCACCCTTCAGGAGAGCGTCCTTTTATTTGTTCTGTACAACAAGCTGTGCATTACCTGAAGCGAAGGTCCTGCACTTTTTCACATCTTTGGGCGGGCCTGGGTGAGTAGAAAGACTGGTGCAGCCCAGGAGCGAGGCCACTGAATGAATATTTCTCAACACACTGCACTATCGTGATGACTGGCAACAAAGCCATTTCAATGCATCAGGAGTAATATGGGCTGGAGGTATAGTGTGTGTGTGTGTGTGTGCAGCAGCTGCTGCTGCTGAATTTATGTTCAATGTCAACATTCAATGCCAATGGAGGGAACAGTTTGCCCTTTATGTAGAAAGCTGAAATGTAAAAGGTTAGGAAGGTAGTGTGGGTAGGTATGTTACTCTTTCCTATAGCAGAGCAGACTTATAGTAAGTTATAATTATACATTTATATAATTGTAATCACATTTATTTTTATTTTTTTAACAGTGCATAATTGTTTTTTATTTTATGCGTGCCGGTGACAGCTATGACCAGACACAGTGTGTCTTTGGTTTGTCTTGCTATCTGTGCCAGATTTCAAAAGATTCCCTCAAAGTATTGTTGAGTTACCATATCAAACAATGAACATTCACTCAGGCTCAAGAATGAACTGATCAGATTTCAGTGGTCAAATTTCATTGTGACCTCACAAATATCTTTTCGCCCCTTTGAATGTAATATCACAAGACTACATTCAATAAATGTCTTGAAATTTTGCACAAACATTTGTTTGGACTCTATTTGGGACTTTGAAAGGATTTCATTTTGTGATCGACATCGAGGTCACCTTAATCACACAATCTTGTGAATACTCCAAGAATGCAAGGATGCCCAGAAGGAATTTCTTGACATTTGGCACAAACATTCACTTGGGCTTGACATGAACTGATTCGAATTCGATGGCTAAAGGTCAATGGTGAAGGTCACTGTGATTTCACAACAACACTTTTTTGGCTTCTCTTGGTAGAAATGTTGACTCAAGGATTATTCAGGGCAGACGGTCAAGGTCAATGCAACACAAAGTGTTCTGAAATGTAATTCCCTGCTAGTGGACCATCTGATGGAGTCATACAACTGCAAGGTGATACTTTTAGTTTATTTACCTGATGCAAGTTTTGATGACTAGTTTTCTGCATTATTTGCTATTTTTTTATGTTGCCCTTGGATATAAAAAATACATTATCACACTATCCAGAGTATTCTCTGAAGGAGGTAAAAAGACAACCAAGGGGAGCATATTTTTCAGACAACACTGGATTGCCATGTTCTATGTCTGGCAGTAGATTCTGAAAACCTTAATGCTTTAATCTTAGTCTTTTCTGTGTGTGTGTGTGTGTGTGTGTGTGTGTGTCCACGTGTAGCAAATAGATAAAGAGAAAAACAGTAAAATCTCAATCGACCTCCACTTACCAGAACAGCAGAAGAAATTCTTCTTGTCTTCCAACACTGTTTGAAATGAGGAAAGTCAGTGCAGCAGCACTGGAGAAAAAAAAAATGTGATGAATAAATGTCAGTAAGACTGAGTTGATTAAGGATTCCATAACTTATACATGTTAGATGCTTAATTATCCAGGTCCATATCTACGCCAGCCTTCACAAGTTTGTATTGTTAGTAATCATACCTAGATTAGAAACAACCAAATATATTGTCAATAATAAAGTGAAATTGGCTTCATAAAAACGCAGCTGGGCAAAATTAGTGCAAAACTGATGTTGATATTTTCATAACAATAACAAACAAATGTTAAAATGCCCACTTGTTTGGAATTAAGTATGGCTCATTGCACACTCAAATTGAATCCAAAAGGATAACTAACACTGCTGGCTCAAGAGCCCAACACAAGGCAGTCACCATATTGGACAAACAATCTAAATTAGAGCACTGGGTAATTATCTTATGAATTATGTTAAGTTGTTATGTTATGTTAGTAAATGGGTTTTGTGATAAAATATAAAAGATTCAAAAACAACTCTACTTGCTGTTAGCACTCGTGGTTTAGTGCATCTATTTGTGCATTTATGTGTGTATGTGTGTTTTTTTTTTAAATGTGTGCTTGTGTCTGCCTACCAAAATGTGTTTTGGTGCTTGTAGGTGACCAGAACATTTGTTTGTTGGCAGTATCTCTCCACAAAGTCTTGTCTGGTGGGAATAAGTGATGGCCTGTGGCAAGATAGATAGAAGGATGTGGTGTTTATTCCAGGTCCACAGGCTACATCCCCAACATCACAATAAGGGGGGAGAGGGGGTTGTGGGAAAGGAGAAGAATTTGCCAGTGTGATGATTAAGACAACAAAGACAAATGACAGGAAGAGAAGCCTGGTGGTGGTAAAGGGATATTGGGAGATGCACTTGGGGAAATAATAGAAATAAGGGAGATAGTGATGGAGAGCGACAGAGAGACTTACACTCTGTCAGGAGGGTTTCGGTATTGTTTAACAGAGCCTTGTTTATGTAGCTGAAGCCCTGCTGTCCACAGCTGGTGGATTGGAGGCCCTTAGAAGGCAAACACTCCCCAGTGTGGCTATGTGACTTTAATCTGCATCAGTCAACTTACTGACTCACTCAGTTTTATTGTCAATGAATACACTGTGCTTTATCCAGCTTTAACCACACACAAAAAGCCCAAGAACACACAGTCATTTCCAAACAAATACAATTTTTATTATGTCCTAAACTATGACATTTATTGACCACACAGGATGTAAAGATAGACGTTTAGGGGTGATAACGAGCAGCTACTGTGCTAAGTGCTAGCATGTTCTTGTAATGAACTTTAATTGGCATATATGCACAGTGCACATATTTAACCATCAAATGAAAATTTAATTAAAGCATAATCTGCTTCCAGTAACAACTAGACAAGTACATGTTGACAGATATAAGAATGACCAACATCAGTGGATTTATCATGAATGTCTGCTTCTGCAGTTAAAAAAAAAAAAAATATACAAAGAAAAATAAGAATAAGATGCATTTTATCACTGTTCCAATTTCATTACATGGTCACACAAATGAATATCTACTTATATATTCCATTCCACTTAACACTCATGAACATTTTCATTTTATTTTGTTTTAAATATATTCCTGACTAACATGCATAGAAACAAAAGAAGATGTGTAATTACTCCCTCAACAGGTAGGCAGCTCAAGACCACAAACTGAAGTTTGTTTCTGTGATTTTGTGACGGTTGTATTGTGAGAGCCTTGCTGTGTACACTTGGTAATTCCAGCTGCAGCCTATTATAATGAAATACTGCCAACATGTACAGCACAGTAGTTGGCAGGGCCTTTTATATAGAGACTTAAAAACAGTGGTTTGTCTGTGCTTTACTCCTCTAATGAGAATTCTTGTGTTTGCAGAAATGTATGCTGTTTTTTTTTTTTTTTCATTAATTTTCCATGCTTATTTTGGAATGAAAGTCAGATTTTTTTATTATTACTATTATTACATTTTATATGGTACTATGAGGGAGTTAACAAGCTTTATGATGAACTCATGTCGTTATAGTCTTTCTACGTGAGGGTTTGTTTTGTTCTTGCTTCCTATAGAAATTAGATTACTTGAGGTTACTTTTGTCATTGTAATTATTTTTTTTAGGTTCTACTTTAACTATTGGCACACTGGTCAGTCTAGAAACCTGCACAATGAACAAGTTACTGTTACTTGTTACTTTTTGTGTACTGTTACCATTAATTTGGCAGTAGCTTGTAGTGTTATTAATTACTTACATTGAATGAAATGGACAACTAACCAGTATACAAATGCAGCTGTCTCTGAAATTGACAAGTGTTGCAAGTGAATCAATCAAACATTGGTCAACAGTCTGAGTAATGCAGCTTTTTATCAGATACATCAGTGAATAGCCGTCTGGTTACCAATTTTAAAAGGGGCCATCCAAATATTTCAATCCACCCAATTATATAACAAGCTGCTACAAGTCTAAAGCCTCTAAAATGATCTATCACTGTTGGCTAAGGAGTCATTTCATTAAAACAGCCCAGCTTTGTTTTAACCTTGAATATTTGTCTGCCCAAGCAAACATAACAGAGTGACTGTTGTGTATGCAACCAAAGGCAACACTTTATTAAATTATTATATTTTATTATTCCATTACTTCATCAGAATGATGTTGGGTACAACAGTTGCCTTCTTCCACAGTGTATCACAGGCTCAGCAACATGAAATAAGTGTGTGCATTAAGAAGAGAATTGAATCACTACAATTACAAAGCAATTCAGATGTTACTTTCTGAAGACAATGTTAGGTAGTTATGTCAGGGAGGTAGAAGAGTTAAGAGAGAAGATTGTCTTCGAAAAAATTAGTCTTGGATCATCTGATGAAATGACAGTTAGAGTTGGGTGTCATCTGCATAGCAGTGATACAGGAGGCTATGTGAGTGTATCACTTGATCCAAGGAAACTGTGCACTTTGCAAATAGGAGAATCCTCAGCACTGAACAAGCTTTGACAAGGTAGACACATATTAATTCTTCTTATACAACATTTGTGTTAATGCCAACAAATACGCCAACATTTAAATGAATGTTATTATCTTGTGTTCACCTTTTGTATTTTTTTTCATTCATGATATGCTGCGTGCTGTCTCTATTTATGAGAAAATCTATGGCTCTTTCGATTTTCAACGTACCCCTGCTGCTGTAATAAATGATTCAGTTTTCCCCGTGGGGATCAATAAAGTTTAATCTCTCACCACACTCTCATGCACCATCACATACTCATATACGCTAGCAAACAGATACACACTCAATTTAGCAGTCAAATCCAAAAATCTGGGGGCAGAAGGGCAATAGATTATAAGTTACTTATTAAAATCCCAGTCAAACAGATATACACTATTCAGCTCCATTTATTTCCCAACACCTGTTGCACCTGTGTTGTCAGAAAACTAATCTAACATTATTGATTAGCAGTGAGCAGGAATGTTCAGCTAAACTGCCTTGGAGCTCAGTTAAGTTTATAATAATGTGGGGTTAGGTGCAGCTCGTACATCTTGTGTCAGATGCAGATAACGGGTGAATGAACAGCTGTTAGCGCAGCACGTCCGCCAGGTGTAACGAAGCAATGTTGCAGTACAATCTGTCAGTGCACATAGAGTACAAATATAATACAACAAAAATATCCATCCATCATCAGGCCATCATTCATCTCAGTGTGGATCTGCCTATCATTCATCCAGTCATCTGTTTTTCTAGTTATCCATCTGTTCATTTTTCAATACATAGAAACATCCATCGCTCGTTGAAACTTCCAATCTTTTCTCTCATCAGCATGCACCATCTTCATTAAAAATGCTTTATCACATTACACTGGCTGCTATTTGCACACATCAGTGTTCTTACTTGTATAAACAAGCCCCCTGCAGCCCCACAAGACATATGATACACTTGTCAACATTCACTGTTTAATGATTTTTTCAACATGTATTCAGTTGCAGAACAAAATTACCAGCTTACATTTGTATACTTTTGGGAAACGTCCTGACATTTTCAAGACCCTGTCTACATTGACAGAATAACAAGCCCTAGAGCTCTAAAGCACATCACAGCATCACGCAGGTGCACGCCGACATGCACAAGCGGACACATTTAGTGCAGCAAGACCATTGAGCTCTGGATCACTTCTATCCACGAGCAGGCCTTGGGCGACTCATTCATTTTGAGACCACTGCCGCTTAACTCCCCTCCCATGTGTCAAGAGCAGACAGGAGAATGTAAACATCACTTCATGCCTGCTACGTTTTACACAGGGAGGACAGCACATGTCTCGTTGCCTCTGGAAGTCTTCTTCTGAGCCATTTAGGGGTGTAAGTTTTGCCTGGGAAGCTTTTTTTTGTCTTTTTTCCATCAGCTCTTCTGTCGTCGCTTGTAAAAGAGACTGTTTATTTTTTACCTCACCATTGGCAACTGTGAATATGTTGTCTAGTGTGGGCTTGACATGGGAATAAATATGGTGTAATTCAAAATTGGTGATGCAACTATGCTGCAATCATGAGGTAGCATGAAATTTTTACTGTCACCTATTCTGGCAGTTCATTTTAATGACTGCTTAAATAATTGTGTGTCCCTTGACATGTTGTGGGTGTGTTACATAGGATAATATGGTGTTTCTGATTATAACTATTTGTCAATGTCCTTTTTATTGTCAGAGCAGAAACATTTAATAAAACATCACTGTAATAATATTGCTTGAGGAAACATGTTGATATAATTTCATGCAGAGTAAAGTGACAGCTGGCTGATCCAGTTTTGAAAAAGTGTTATTTTTCACAAGACAGTGACTGTCCTTGTGCACCTCTATGCAGGCTTTCTAAAGTGTGTACTGTAGAGTTCTGAATTCACTTTCCAATCCAATATCTTGTGAAAGTGCAATTAAATGTGATACTTCAATAGGACATTCTGCACACTGACACCCACCCCGACAAGGCACTTCATTAGCCAAGAACCTGAATGCCACAAATGTCTAGCCGCTATGCACCTTGGGTAATAAGGTCTGGACAAACGCTTTCCTTCTCCCTGACTCCAAAGATACTGCTTACACAGTTACACTTAAAGGTAACGTGCCAGTGTGCACATGTCCACGTGTGCGCTACCTCTGAGTGCAACTGTGTGAGCAGTATCTTTGCCACAGCATTTCTGTTTGGGGACAGAAAATGGATCCCAGCATGGAAAGCCCGACAGCGACAACGCGACTCCAACTAGTTCAATCACTAGGGAACAGTCTGCAGACACTGAGAAATGGTGTCGGAGTCAGTCACCTTACAGAGATACCCGAGGGATAATTGCCAAGCTGCTTCTACCTCTCTCCCTTCTCACCCCTAGCTTCTCCACAGGAGAACATTGTTCTTTGTAATTACTTAGAACTGCTCTAAGACAACTTAAAGAGATGTGTTGTCTCTCTCAGTCCCTCCATTCCCTATATATCATTTTTCTCCTCACACAATTCCCATTGTTACCAGTTTTTATTTTAGTAGAAAGAATAAAAATACAACTACTCTCATAGATGGTTAAACAATTTATAATGGTGCCTTTGACAGTTTAACAATAACAACAACAACTATGATTAATCTGTATACCTATTTGAACCCTTCCATTGATTGCTATGTGAGATGACTCACTTTTTTGGCAAAATTGTATCCCAAGTCTTACCTTTTTTCATCCTATTCATTCTATCTGTTCTGCTTTAAGACTTTGACATTAAACGCACCAGTTCTTGTAAGGTAGATTTTTTTTGTATAGCACATCATTAAATCTATGAAGTGTTCCTTTTGATGAGGTGCTGAGCTCTCTTTTATTGCTCATTAATTAACTGAGTTATAGTACATTTTGGCCAAGCTGAGCATTTAATGTTTTTGGATCCCTGTCTCAAGTTAAAAGCTCCCTTTTGTTATCATGTTCCAAAAAGAATGGAGACAGTGACCTGGGAAACAGGTCATCAAACAAATAGCTCACAAGTGTAGCGATGAAATGTTTAAGTGAAAGGTTCTTGCAGCACATGAACTGACCGGAGAGCACGTAGCGTCTCCAAATTAGCATACAGCCAAACAGCCAGCAGGCAAATATACACATTTCAAAAAAAAAAAAAAAAAAAAAAAAGAAAGAAAATATGATAAAGCAGTGAAATCCTTGAACAGTGTTTTAAAAGATCCAAGAGTGAAGATGAGGAAACAGTAAATCATTTGTAGCTGAGTCCTTAGCAGCACTGCTGAGAGTCAGTTTTCAAGCAGATGAACTGTAGCACTAAATATTTAAAGGCTGCCTTTGCTTCTGCTTGGGTATTAGTAAGCACACACACTGGTTTGAAGAAATCAAAATTCAGACAAGGTCTGGACAATGTATTTCCTGCTGTTTAGATTTTCTAGTCTTATCTTATCGTTAAGTTGTACAGGTGCATGAAGCAGAGCAACTCAGCAGAGTAAAGAGAAAATTATCTGTGGATTTGCTTCAACAAGGGAAAAGCTCTGCATTACACATCGTCATTTGATACCATACCTAATATGAAATATTCATCTCACTTCAGCTTTAAGATCATAAAACCACATAGCTGAAGTTAGAGGAATAAATTAGATGAGAATAAATGAATATATAAATAGACTGACTGAAACACAGAAAAAAAGAATTACAGTCCTTTTTTGACAAGCAGGTATCAGTCAGTTACACTGTAAATCTAAATAAACCATTATAGCTCTCCCATTGTTAAACAGGACATGATTACCACTCACTAAAATAGTTGTTTTTTTTTCAAAGAAACCCATTGTTCACATACTTTCTCAAACAGTCCATCTCTGAAGAAATAAAACCTCTACTCTACTTCATTGTAGGCTGAATTTGACTTAAATGAATAGACCAACCGACACTGACAGTGTGCTTGGGAGGAGATTACAACCATCAGTTGTGTCTCAGACAGACAGATCTGTGCTTCTGTCTTCCAATGACGCCCTGGCAGGGTGCCACACAGCCAAAGCCCAGACTGCTACACAACATTAAAGCTGTACCTACACACCCAGAGTCACATCAGACAACACCCTGAACTCACAGTATATCGACTGAGCATCGACACTCGAAAAGAGACTCTTTATGTTATCACTGTTTTAGTATACCTTGATGTTACTGTGATTATCATAGTGACAACTGCAGCTGAATATCAAAAGTTGTCAAAAAACAGCGTTGAGATTTAATTTTGACACTTCAGTCCAAGTAAACATGATGTCACTTCCAGGCTTTTTATTGGGAGGAACATTTAGAAGCAGATGGAATTAGTTTGAAATCAAAGAGGATCTTAGTATTTTGTGATTAAAATATAAGGGCTTAAAGAAAGAGAGATGGTTTGTGAAAATTCAGCCAAGAAAAAAAGAAAAAATCTAATTTCTATTTATCATGTGGTATTTTTGTTGCTTACAATGTAGCAATAGATAGTAAGGTGGCATTGTCTGCCATCTGTTTTGGACAGTTACACGTACACTTGACTGAAAACAATAATTGAATAATATCATGTATCATCACCTTTATCAAGTGAAACACATCTGTAATACCACTGTTATGTGCAACAACAGCATCATGTGTCATATACTCTCTCAACATCCCCTCTTAAACTAGCCATACTTTGGACAATTGGTGCAGTTTATCTGTGCACAGTTCCTCATATTCTTTAACCAACACTATATAGTGTACAATGTACAATGTATACTGTATAGTATATGTTGTATATTTGTATTGTATAGCATATTTTCCTGAAAATAAGAGAAATAATTAATCACATGCTACAATAGCTGATCTATGTTCAGTGCAAGACCTTCAATCTCATTTCCTGTGGTTACTAAAAGCTTTCTGAGTAACACAGCATGCAAAACTATCACAAATTGTTTAAGTGTATATGAGGCTTTTTTTCTGTGCTCAGCAGCCATTACAGTTTCAGGTTCTGAGCTGTCTCAGGTTATATGTATTTCCCTCTAAAATCTGCCAGTGGAGAAAAATACACTTGTTAATCCCTGTGATGTGAAGGCAATTGTATGTATGTCAAAGTAATTTGTACTGAATTGTTAGAAAACTAATTACAAATGTCAGTTCCAGTTACTGTGAAACATGATTTCTTGAAGCTCGTGTGTGGTCAGTTCCAGACTTTCTGTAGATTCTGGTTTTAGTTTGAAGGTTGGGAAACAATGAGATTCTAAACTCTATACAATTCCTCTTGATACCTGAGGTGTTGTAGTATAGCTTTGAAAATGGTCTTTTATATATCTTTTTAGATGACTTAAATTTGTCATGCTCCCTATGAAGCACCACAGAGGAACATTTCCATCTACATTACAGTGAAACCAGACTGTAACAATTTGACTATATCTGCAGCAGAAAAAAGAAAAACAAACCCTTTTTTGGATGATGAGGCATCTAATGCAAGCCTCTCTGCAAGATGATTTAAATTGTGTGTTTTGTATGAATGGAATCCAGATGGGAATGTAGGGGATAAATATAATGTCAGAAAGGTAACATACTGTAAAAGTGATGTGATATTTTTGATCTTAGAATCAAAGCTTGCTTTTATTGAAAAAAGGCATCCCTGAGAGAAGCCCATTCGAAGCAATTGTTCTGTTAACATTAAGGTCAGATAGAAATTGAATGAATAATTCATTTTGATCACACAAGTCAGGTGTACTGAGAAGCTAAGAGGAAAAAATGCAATTTTAGTTTGCCATCCCAACTCTGTGTTGTATCACAACCAGCGAAGCATAATTTAAAGGAAGCCAAAAGTGAGAGCAAGCAACAGATCAATTGCAGCTGTTACAGTGTTGTGGTGTGAGGTGCATATGTAGCAGCAGCAGCAGCAGAGCATGAGCAGAGAGGATGACATCTTAACTAGCCCACTCTGTCTGTGATGGCAAAACACCACTGAACTGATGCATCGGTTGATTTTACACCAACTCTGCATCGTTTCACTGATGGAGGTTTTTTTTTTTTTTTTATCGCAAAAATGCTGTGTGTTCATTATTCGGTCAAAACTGCTTTGTAAGAAATACAGTTCAAAATGAGCTCCAAGCTAAAGCAGAAAACACAATCCCAAACACCTCAGTCACATATCAGGTAGACTTTGAGATCACCAACGCCATATGACTGAGCTGCCACCCCACTGACACAGTTTACTGTTAAAATTAGAAATCAGTATTCCATTACATAAATCAAATAGGAGTTGTTAACAATGGATGAAATGTTGACAGTCTGTGTAATATGGGAAAAAGATGAAGCCACAGAATTACCACCTGACTGTGCAGCATTACAGAGCTTCACATTGTAATAAAATAACTTCATATGATAATAAACATAAACACAATAGTAATTGTAAGCAATGATTTGTTTTAGTTTAATAAAAAGTCTGATCCTACCCATTCATTGCCTCAGATCACTTACATAATGAAATAATGAATGCCTCTGTAAGCTGGTTTTGATTAGACAGAAAAACTGTATCAGTTCAATAAATTTAAATTCTATTCCTATCACTTGTAATTCAGTTAAATCTGAGTACAGATTCACTTTCTACTCTGAAGGAAAACCTCCTGTGTTTCCTTAACAGTGTAAAGGGGAACATGCATAATATTTCTTTCCGGTGCTGAGGAGCTTCATGTGCTTCTTCTTCTTCTTAAAAAAAAAAAAGAAGCTGTGAGACTAGCTTGTGCTACTTTGCTACTCTTTCTGTTGCCAATGGATGGAAAGAAGCAGGTCAACAGCCAGAGGCATTTCCATATGTTAGCGCCGTCCAGATGTTTTGAGATTCTGACACTTTGATGACTTATTCCTTCGCGCTAGTGTATCCTGTCTGGTTTTAGTTGTAAGTGTCCAGCTCAGATTCCTGTGGTGAGGAATGGGGTTTAGGTTTTTAGCTCTGCTCTATAATAGGAATGATTAGATTGCATTACATTCTGAGTACTATCTGAAACATAGTTTATTTTCTAGAATTTCTATATGTACCAGATTTTTTTTTTTTTTTTTTTTTTATTGCTTCATTACTGTGTCAATGAACAGCCAGACCCATTCAGACAATATTTCCTCTGGCACTGGATGGATTTCTGACTCACGCCAGCACGAACCACAGAGAATTCCCTTTAAAATCCGTTTCATAGAGTGCTCGAGTTGATCTGCCACTGTGCAAACTGTTTATTGAGTCCAAAACCACAAGCCTGCCAGACAAAAGGGATTGATGTTTGGCTGGTGTTGTATCTTAGCTGCCACATCTTTGAGCAACAAAATACTCTAACAAGGCTGTCAGAGCTGCCGTTGTGCCACCCTGTGTCAAGACCCAAAACTCCAAATGACCTCTGAGCAAACACAGGCACCAAGCAGAACATGTTCAACTCCTTTCTTCTAGTGGCTGTTGTTGTTGTTTATTTGTGGTCGATATGTCACCAGTTCATTTTTGACATTGTATTTGTCTGCAGTTGGTTCTTCAGTGTTGAATGGACAGACGCACAAACACGGTAATAAGTACCATGTTAAGACCACCAACCAACTGCATGTGACGAATAAATATTCATAAATAATACTCTAATACTGCTCACACATTTACAATTTAAATAAATACATACTTAAAATGAATATTTATTGAATTATAAACTGCAAAATTGAGAATTAATAACAGCCATTTTAACTGAGGAAACACAATGACAAAATTTAGAAATATATTATCGTGTTTTTTCTACCTTTCTACCTAAAGTCTTGAACACGTACACATTTGAACAACTGGTTCAAACTCTGAACAGCTTCTGCTTAACATGTGCAGTTAAACCACGTATCCACTGAAGCCCTGAGCTCCAACTAGAAATATAATACTGACTTACACTGAAACTGAATCAAAATAAAAGCAAAAAAAGAACTGACCCAGCTCCACTAGCAACCTGAATTGAGTTCAGGACCACAAAACTCTTGATCTAACCCTGATGCACAAGGTGAACTGTGCTGCTTTTAACAAAACCCCAAGAATACAGGCTGCAAGAAAAGCTTCATAAATCAAAAGTATTTTGTGAAGTGAAATTCTATTCACATCTCAGACAGAGCTACTACATCACAGAGAGGCTTTTGTTTTTGAAACAATAGTCTTCAAAAAGTTGACTGTGTTTAGCTAGCCCTGGTTCAGTCCTCTCGGAAACTTGCATGTAAATCCATTAACTGACAGCTCCAAGTGTTCACCATAAAAAAATAACATTTTTTTTTTTTTCTGGAGTTAAGTCCCTGCTCCTCTCTGGCGCTGAAGTTGAAGCAGAGTTCTGTCCAAGTGATTAATGACCTCCATGTTAGCACTCACACACACACACACACACACACACACACACACACACACACGTGATCCACAGTGTGGTTACACAGACAAAGCACTTCATCCTCCATCAGATACATCCCAGTCATTTTAAGTTGTGCGAAGTTCACCATAAATTGTCCCTCACTTCAGTGCAGATTAGCATCCTACACTGCGAGGTTATCACAGCTTGCATGCATACATACTAATAAACACATACATATATGCCAGTGAAAGATTTGCAAGCCATAGTTTACATGCAAATATACTGTATAAACACTTCCAATTGCAGGCTTTAGCAGCACCTCCGCAATCTGTCTTCCTCCTCTGAACCATTATTCTCTGCTTCGCCTCTTTCCACCATCACCGGGTGATACTCAGTATGATAAACTTGACACAGTCATTTAAAAGAAACACCAAATTGCCCGCAAATGTGTTAACAGCTCCGATGCCAAAATGAACTGCCCTTGCCACAATCCTTCAGCAGCACTGTGTGAATTCAGCTGTATGTGCTGTATTTTCACTTTCACCATACTGCAGTGCCTTTGCATGTTAAACTTAATATGAATGTAACATTTTTTTATATATTACTTTGTGATCATAGCAACAAGGTTAACAGAAAACAAAAACATATTTTAAACAATTTAGGACGTATCATTTTTTAAGGTGCCAGTGCCGATAGCAAAATAATTGTGCTTATGGAAATATCTCCACGGGTCACAGTTTGGTTTCCACCTTTCTTACAGTCACATTTCAAGCTTCATTCACTGTCAAATCTACTATGACAAGCTCATAGTCCAGGAAATTACCTCGCCAGCATCATGTCATGCATGAATGTAGCTGTACTGCTGCTGGAAAGAAAAGGCCGCTGCTGCTTTGTCTGCCTCCTTTCTCAGGATTAATTTTGAGTTTTGGTTGTGTCGCTATGGAAACTTTTCTAAAGTTCATCTACAGTTGTCGTAGATGAGCAAGCACTTAATCAGAAGGGAAAACTCCTCGGTTCTGCCCTGAGAGCTCAGCTTGTTGTTGGTTCTCATTGTGAACGTATTGCGTTTGTGTCTTGTGTGTTACAGTTATTGCCCTTGCAAGTTTTACAGTTCCAAGAACTAATCAGTTGTTTGCGCCATGTGTCCTGAGTAGGCACGAGGAGACGCGACATGGCACTGATTCGCTATCTTTTCCCCCTACAAACCGTTTAGCTTTAAGGACTATTCCCTCTGACTGAACAAAGTTCTTATGGAAGGCGACAAGTGCATGTGGCTGGCACAAAGTGATTTCCCGTTTTACTGTCACTTTAAAGTGATATGCTACATGTCGCACAGTCAATTCCCCCCACTACCTGTGACAGATAGAAATTGGCTGGGCTGAGGCCCTGCAAAATGGGTTTTCCAGTTGATGTGGGCAAGAGCACCAAGACAAGGCACTTCGAAGGGAATCAAAATCAGTAGGGGTTTAGATTGCTTCAAACAGTAACGGTGGTCTGGTGGCTTACTGGTACATACTGTTGGAGTGTGAAGATGTTATCATCAGATGCAGGTGATGTTGCAGGCCTGGAAAGATAAGTTTATCATCTCCTGTCCGGATAACTTCTGACATCCAAAAGCTTGAAAAACTATGTGTGTGGTGTTTGACCCTGGTAGAAAAAGTAGATTGGAAAGTTTCCAGCATTTCCATGTGACCATGTAAATGTCCTTTGCTTTAAGCAGCTCAAAATCATCGCTTTCCTTTTTATTTTTTGCTGGATTCTTGAAGAGAAAACATCAGTGCTTTCAATGGAATTGTGTTTTTTTTTTTTTTTTTCTTTATTTCTTTTTTTTCCTTTAAAGCCATTTCACAGCAGGTTTCAGTGGAGCCCCTGCTCACATCAGTACAGGGTAACTTTGATCAAAAACATAAAATCAATGAAATATTCAGTGTGATGGATTATGTCAAAGAATCCAAGTTTTCATTCAAGATTTTCATTTTGCAATAAAGTGGATGAAACCCAGTGACTGAAAAATAAAAAAATCAATCTGGTCAGCAGTTATACAACTGTCACACTACAAAGATGTGTGAAACACACTGATAAAGGCTTTTTAAAACACTTTCTTACAGGTTTGATAAACTGCCGGGCAATGACTGGGGATGAGCAGCAACTATTCACTGTGTCTATTGGTGATGTCTAGATACTGTGCTGTTGTGTTAACTAAAACTATGTGAAAAGAAAAACAGTGTGTGACATTTTGTTGTAATATTTTAACAACTGCTCTAATCCTTGTTTTCGCCAGAGGCTAATTTCCCCCTGCACAGACTTGGAGTTTTACAACAGGCGCATAGTTTCTTTTGTTATTAAAGTACCACTGTGATGAAATTACATTCTTGTTTATTTTCTAGTGTTAGTTGAGTATTTTAGTGTGATTATTAGCTTCAAGCTCTCTCTCTTGTTCATAGATCAGAGAAGAAGAATGCAAAAAGTAGAGATGATTTCAAGCCCAAAGAAACACATTCTTCCACTGCTGATCCCTTCTTCTCCCTCTCATCCATGTTCCCTGTCAGGGTTGCTTGTCATTATCAGCTGAAGCAGTTGCTCTGAGGAACAAGACAACCCCCCACCCACACCCTTCCATTGCTGCCACTACCACCCTCTCCTCACCCCTTCCTCATTGCCATGCACTGAAGAGAAAGTAATTAAAAGAGAATCTGCTATAGCTTTCCTGTGTTTGTGCCTTTCTCAGAGAAGGTTCCTGGGTTGTTGTGATAAAAAACTTCACACACTTCTCTCTCCCAGGATCTCTCTTTTACCTATGACTATCTTTCACTGCGTCTCAGTGCGCTGTGGCACACATGAGCCACCACACGACATAGTTTGTGAACGTGAGCCCTTTAATTCCCAAACCGCAGTCATTGTGCATGTTAGAAAACCTTCACTGTCTTTTTTCCTTTGTCTCTTTCTGTTTTTTTTTTCCCTTTTTGTTTTTCTTTTCAACAGAACTGTTTAAGCCAGCAATTGACAAAAAGCTACAGTTCTACAGAAAACTAATAATGGTTAATTATGACCATGAAAAGCCATTCATTTACCTGCTGTTACTTCATGTGTCTGTAATGAACAAGACTATGGGGAGTACATACAAATCATTTAAGACACAGGTTATGCACTTTGTCTTGGTGCTAGTACATCAAGCATGACCATTAGGTTAATATATGCATGTCAGAGCACTCATATTTAAATTATACATGAGGTTCCATTAAGACATTATTCTAACATCAATCTTAAAGTTTTTATCCTAGGAACTGATGTCATCTGTGTTCTTACAGTAAGTAACAACGTACTATGATTTGTTTATATCTTATGGTGCTTTAAAATTAAACAGTAATTGGATGAATGATGAGGTTAATTTATGGGTCCCCTGCTGCGTCTACACTATAATCTTAAAATATCATAATTTACCAGAAACGAGTGCAATCACTGAACCAAATAGCACCTCTATGTGCTATGCCTTACTGCATGAATAACCTCAATGAATCAATAGATACACACCTCATTATCACCATGCACTGTGATCTGGGTCTAAATGTAGTGTAACAGCGACTGTGCTATGAAGGACTGGGCTCAGTAAGCGTGAATATGGAGATCAACATCTAGATGTCAAAGTCTGTTAGGGTTGCGGTTTCCTCCTTCTTTGATCAGTAGGCTGATGCCAATTCAGCATAAATTATGTAATTAAAGTTCAATTTAAGAATTTGGCTGAGATGTGACAGAGCCAAAGTCTTTAACGTGTAAGCTTTATGCAGTATGCAGTGGATGTTAACGCCAGTTAGCCTTGCACAGGCTCAGGAGACCACTTGAAGCATTGAGTTATGCTTGGTGCTAAGTGCTATGAAAAGACCTTAGTAACAGCAGAGGAATTAATCTGAAATGGCTCTGTTTAAGACTTATTATGGTCATAACCAGTGGAAAATAATATCAAATAATAGAATGATACAAATACACACGTTGGAATTAAGACTAATCCTGTCGTTGCCATGGCTACAACATCAATTGAATTGAATAGTCATGTAGCAAGAGGTTGATCCTCTATTCTCTTACATACACAATTGTGTTAAGATTTAAACAAATAAACGATACACAAATATGGTTGCACGTGTTAAACCTGGAGGCATCAGGGCTTTGTTTAGAAATCGCTGTGTAGGATTCAGGCTAAATGTTACAGAAAATGCAGCCCTATATTGCTAAACATCCTATTTATACTTACGTATACTGTTAAACATATATTCAAAATAGAAGTGTTGAATACCCTGGAAACTTGTTATCACAATCAGCTTCTGTATTATCTCCTCTCTCTGGCTTGTGGAAAGGCCTCATTTGGAAAACGGAGGTGTCACATAGTTGATGTTGGTGCACATTGATCCAGATTCGGTAGCTCTTGAAGCACCAATCACTTGTGAAATTAACTAATTGTTGATGATTTATTGATGATGAATTATTGATTTGTTTGATTAATAATACAAAAATATTGAGAAATACATTTTGAACCAAGTTTTCAGAAGCTGTAAAATAAAATAGAATTATGCTATCAGGCTGTTGCACGTGGTCTAAAGCAATTTAGTGTAATATTTAATTCCACACATTCAATGTCAATGGTATGCATGAGACAACCCTCTTTTATTGCACAAGGGAAGTGCATTAGTCAGTCAAAATGTATGCATTTAAATGATATATGTAGTTTCCTCAGGCGCCAGTAAGATTTCACACAGATATGAAAAATAGCTGTCAGCCTCGCAACTTCTCCTGCTTACACTGGCATGTGAATCAGCGATTAACTGGCGCCAACAAATCACTAAGGACCCATCTGACCTTCTCACTTGACACAACACCTGTCAGTCAAGTATGTGATACGCCGATACTTGTGCCACTGCTGGTTAACATTTAATGTCAGCCACAAATTCTGTACTTTTTTTTTTTTTTTTTTTTTTAACTGCAGCATCAAATAGCATCCCTGCAGAATCTCCTTAATAAGACGATGCTTGAGGAAAATTAGCCCACAAGGGAGAAATGCTGATTAGTCCAGCAAGGAGGGGTTTAAAAACTGATTCTCACATAGGAAATGATGATGAAACAACATGCAGCCCCGAGCTCTGACGCACACCATCATTATTCAAGATACAACTTCAGTTCAAAGTGTTACCTTTGAGGTTAAAAAAAAGTCTATGAGCAAGAGATGATACCAAAGCTCATCACATATGCTGCATTTATATGGATTCCTGAGCTTTGCCAGAGTGCTACCAGATGTGTGAAATCTATGTTGTTGAGATGTAATGCAGGTCTTGGCACTTCTTTGTACATTATCAGAAGCTGTACAGAGAAACATAAACAGTGTATCAGGCCAACAAATTCAAATAAGCTGATTTCATTTCAGACAGAATTTATGATGCTGCACTTTATTTCACAGCCTAAATAGAGACCACTGGGTCTAGAGTATTTTAGTAATCTTTTTCCCTTGTGCCTGTGCTCTCCTTCAGCGGCTCTGTATCATCAACGGATTCACCTCTTTCTGACCGTCATGCACCAAAGCTGAACATAGTCATAGCTCATATGACACACAGCATAACACTTGCATAAAGGCCCTTATGTGACACCCTGTAATAATGAGAGTGTGTTGTGTGTTATGGAGGATAATGCTGCCTAAAGGCAGTGATGGGTGAGAAAGGTCAACACTCTGCAGCTAGTAATCTTGGCATAAATACTATAATTTGTTGCTGTAAATAGCATGTCGCCAACATTATTAATAACATCTTCTTATCCTATACTTAAACACACATGACACCACAGATACACAGGCACACTCGCTGACACAGGGGAACCCCTGACAGACACGGTGAAAACAACACCTCTCACATGCATTTATGATTATTATTGTTTTCACCTTGTGGGTGTGTATGTATTTGTGTGTGTGGACACTTTTTGTCACCACTATAGTGTCACAGCAGTGTAAGATATAGTCACAGCACTTTACAGGCGTGTAGCTAAGGTCAAAATAAACCCTAACAAGATGATCTCTGGATGGATGGATTAACATGGTTAGGCACTGGCACACAAAGACAATCAGAATTCAGAATCCTAGGTATTTCACTGATCTCTGAGGAAATTCAAAATCCCTTTGTAACATGCAACTCAGGGGTGAGGGTGAATCAGCAAAGAGGGAAGAGGTCAAGAATAAGAAGGATAGAGAGAAATGACACAGCAAGAATAAATGAAGAAGACAGGGAAAAGGCTGATGACAGACAAGACAGACAGGCAAGAGAGTACAAAATAGCTAAAAGGGAGGGAAGGATACCGAAAGCAACAAAAAGGAAGATATGACAGAGGGAGGAAGCGGAATACCTCTCCTGAGATTTAATAGCTGCATCCTGCCCTTGCCATAGATCCTCCTGCCTACGTTTCCATGAGGCACCATCTGTCATGGGCTTGTTACATCCTACCGCTTCTCCCTTACACCGCAACCCTGTTTAAAAAAAAACAACACAGAAGAGGAGAAGGAGGAGATATCAGAGTTGTCGCGTATAGTCTTTAACATAAGGACGAACAGGTCAAAGTGAAGGCAGACTGACGGGAGAAGTGTCAGGGCTCCTGCACTGCTGACAAGTACAGTATGAACTCTGATCAGCAGTTAGACACCGGCTTTCACTGATCCATGTTTTGCCTTTGCCCTCCTCTGCTGGAAGCGTTTGCTGCAGAGATTTAAAATCTTGCACTTCCACATTAGACCCAAGTACAACATCTCTTTGGACTGGCTTCAGAAACTTCAGAAACACAACACGCTGGAATGTAACTGAGTTGGCCCTCAGAAAGCCTTAGAGGTGAAATCACATCTTTGCCAAACAAATTTAAATCAGGTAAACCTGCAAACTCCTCAGTTGTTTGTAACCATTTTTGATTAATAACTTCCCCCTGCTATGTCTACTGGCTAAGTTTCAAAACAATCATTTCTTCTACTGATTAATGGCTCGCTCTAAGCTCTGATGTATGCCAACCAAGATGGAGGGACTTCATGATAGGGGCTGTCAAGGGCTTTGAAGCTGAGAGGAGAAATCAGGTGGGTAACAAAGGTTTCTCCAAGACTATTCTGATGCAAGTACCATTGCCATAGATTTTCCTACAGGGATTGGCTGCATGGTTTAGCTCTAGGGAGCCGTGATGAAGGTAGTGACTTGAAGAAGGGTTAAACAGCTCTGTTGCTGCCTATTTTCTTCCTCAGATTTTAGGCACAGCTTGAGATAGACAGAAAGGCGTTTAGAGAGATGGGTGTCTTTTCCATTTCAAGCTGTGCCTCTGCAGGGCTCACAGGAGGGGGTCTCTTCCTGATCATAACATCTTTGTTTAAGATCACTTCCAGTGAAAGGAGACAGTTTATCATCCTCGACATATCAACTTCATCCTTTCCTCTCTTTAAGTTTCTCATTAAATCTACGGTTCCTCATTAAACCAGCGTCAAGACCAATTTACAGAAGAATAATAGAGATGTTTACCTGCTGATTGTCAATTACTAAAACACACTTTCACAAGCCGACACACATGCACAGGTACATGCTATTTTGTTCCACATTATGTAACAGCTCAGTTATACTTTGACATCAAATATAAAAATAAAATTGGGATATGAATTCTATAGCAAGACAGCATTGCTGCAGGTATTTCAATAAATGCTTTCTTCTTCTAAGCTCAGTCCGAGAGGATACACTTAGACCTTACTGGAAATATATTTAACCTGCCATGCGGTGAATATCTGGGGCAAGAAACTGCTTTGAGGGCTATAAACGAATGACCTGACTTTGATTTGATATGCAGCTCCTTTAGCTTACATTTTGTCTCTCTCTGAGCATTACTTTCTTCTGTGACACATCTTGTCTTTCTCTGGTCATCTTGTTTGTGGGTCTGATTAGCAATCTCTCCATCTCCCTCCCTCTGTTTGTTCTGCCACCAACCCACGATGCTGAAGTGAGACAGATTTCAATCAGGCAGTCTGTGTGTCAGTCTCGCCTTTAACCTTTATTGATTGATGAAACAAGTTGACTCTTTTGGAGGAAAGGTTTGTGGTTTGTGATTCAGGATTCTGTCCATATGGCTGGTTGGATGTTTGCTGCCAGACAGGCAGAAATCTTTAGTAACACACACCTGCACACAGATATACCTTAGCGACACTGGTTGCCCAGTCAGAAAAAAAGGAGAAAAGAAGTGAGGAGGGGACTTATATATGGAGGCAGAAGTTTGAAGAGGGTGGGGGAAAGACTAAGACAGAAACACTACAAAGAGGAAATGGAGAAAAAAAGTGTTTTGTTAAGGGTGAGAGGTGTCAGAAAGGCAAAAAAAAAGAGGTGAAAAAAGACGAGGTGAGATGAGGAGTGCTGGGTATTGATGGGGATAGCGGGCAGTGTGGCTGTTCTGTCAGTCTTGGCACATCGTTCCTCTCATTATAGTTTCACTCCCTGGCTCCAGCCTGCTCTCTGGTCCTCCCCCACGGCTAGCCCTGGAGCAGGGATCCATCCAGCCCAGCCCTCCTGTCAACACAAGCCCAGCTCAGCAGCTATGGCCCAGGCATCTGTCAGCCCACACAGTCCCCTGTCAGCCATAGCCTATTGGCCAGTCCATATTGGCACAGCACAGCGGGGCTGAAAAGAGTATAATATAGCACAGCAGAGCATCCATCATCAAAGCTGAGGGTAAAACAGTGCAAGACAGCAACTGAGGCATCCATCACCAGACCCCATGTAAACCCAGCCCTGTTCTCAGAAGGGACTGATAAACAACAGCACTGCTTTGTAAGAAAAAATGTACATTTAACAAGCCTTTTTGTTTACAAGCATCAGCAAATATGTGCAGCATTTACAAGCTTTTTCATGTTAACGGCGACCATGTATTCAAGAGAGAATTACAAGCTTCGAAAAGATTCTGCAGAGGATTGCAAACACGATGATGTTGTTATGGTTTTTTTTTTTTTAAAAATGGCTGATTGTTGCCAAATATTCGAATAAATAAAGTTACACAGCTAAATAACAACTGAGATACTGCATCACTGTGAAGGCTGCAGCCAGTTAATGGGATGGATTTTCATTACAAATTGTTCAACCGTGGCTCGCTATTCCAATCAAATCATGTTCCCTGCAAGCGACTTGTTGAATGCACCTCAGATCAGTCCAGTCAGAGACAGCCAAGCTCTTATTTCTCATTCTGGTCCAACAGGACCCTGACACAGCCCAAGAAACCCGACCCTGTGAAGACACAGCTTGACAGCTACTCTGCTAGAAGGAAGCAAAAGCTACAGGCAGACAACTGCTCTGACAAGTGAAAGAAACTTCTCCACTTTTTGGGCAGTTGCTCATTAGTGAGAACAGGAAATCAGGAACTCAGCTACCACTGAGTATGCTCTACAATTTGTACCCAGGATTGTTGAATCTCTCTGGGGTGGTGGTGGGAGTAGGAGCATTTCAAGGGAAGACACACATTGTGCTGGGGCAAGAGGTGGCTGAGAAACCCAATCTGATCTGTAGTAAAGATCAATGAATAGTTACTTAGTTTTGATGCCATGCTGTCCACTTCTCTGGAGTGTTGATGGAGACATGAAAAGGGAGAAGACACCCACAGAGTGAAATAAGAAGAACTGGGATGTGACAGGCAGAAGGAGGTGAGAAAATGGGGATAGTGAGAGGATGAGAAGTGGAAGAGTGGCAAGGCAGAGGTGTGAAAGGATGAAAGGGTAATAGATGAGCCAGTGAGAGATGAGATGTAGAATATGGCTCTGATTATATTGGTCTGAGTACAGTGGCATGTATAGAACCTTGTCCTCTGTATTATTTATATATTTATCTGACCCATATGGAGTGGCATATGGTGACCGCTGAGGTAATACAATTATAAACATTTGGATGATTAATAGTTGCAGTCACCTGTATTTATCCAGGAGCTCAGATGATGCTTTGGAGGAGCCACATTCACAGTATGAGTGCTATTCACATTTAAAGCTGCTTGTCTCACTTAGATAGAGGGTATAATAGGATGCGTCCTGCCATACACCTAATGAATTCTAGTGATTTCAGTAGATGTGAAAGGGGAAATAGCAGAAATCTAGGATAGATATTTTAGAAGCTTCAGGAAGGGGAAGAGTTCTAACAAACACATTTAACTCCCTTTTCACTGATGTATAATGACACTGAATATATGTATACTCCAATGATTCATAGTACTTCTAAATAGTGTACCATTGTTCATATGTTTTCTCTGTGTCTGTCTATACCATTCTTGTAAATGCAACATCTGTATAATTTGAAAGGGAATCCTTTCAGATACGACACAGACATTTACAAGATAAACTGATTATATTTTAAGTGGTTAAAGGTTAAAGACAAGGACACTGTGAACAAGGCAAAAATCAAACAAACAAAAAGAAAAACATTTGGCCTAGTGAACAACATATCTCAGAAATACAGAAATTCTGAGAAAAACCAAAAAATTTGTCACAAACATTTACTTTGACTCAGAGTTAAACTACTAAAATGTTAATGGTCTCAGGTCAACAACAGTGTGAGCTGTATACCACTAACACCCAGAGGGAGTTTAATTTCTTTCAAAAACAGTCAAACCTCTAAGACATTTAACTAACAGTGAGAAGAACAAACAATAAATTAACATATTAGACAACCTGCAACCAGAAAATCTTGGCATTTTTCCATGTTTAATAAAATTGCCTTTTCTTTTTTACACCTCTGTGTTGTCAACAGTTGTGGCTGTTTTCAGGTGGTCCATCTGTCTATTCTCTGAATGCAATATCTCAAGAACATCTTGAGGGAATTTTGTCAAATAATCACTTTAACTCAAGTATGAACGTTGACAAGTATACGTTGACTCATTCTTAAAAAACCTTAAAACCTAATTAAATCCCTTCAGAATCTTAACTACATGTATGAATCTGGACAGACATGGATGTAAACTGCATTTTGACCTTTTGGTGGAGACATGCAAGCATAAAAAAGTAATTCTAGCTTTTAATTCCTCATTCTCGCAGTCTTTAACATTTAGATATTGCTTGATGAATATCTGTTCACAGTTGGATGACTAACAATTTTGCCATTGTTTGAATGTCTAGCAATTACAAAGCCTTGATGATACTAAACTGCACATGATACAGTTTGGTATCATCAATGCTTTTGAAAAAGACAACTTGATTCTGACCACGATTCCTGCCTCTATCCTCCAGTTTCCTGCATTGCCTTTTTCTTCTCTTGGTTACTTCAGATAGGAGGCAAGTGGTGTTGAGGCAGGGGAGGGAGTTCAGTGAAAAAAACAAGCTGAAACAATTTAGTCAGCCATGGCAGTTTAGTACTGTTTAACATGATGCCATGTGTTTTCTATGTGTCATTTGAAGAATTATCATTTAGAGATGGAATAGCACGGCTGCATGATGTATGGTGTTTGTTGATGAATGCTGTAGTAGGAATGTTTAAGGGGAACATCTTGCATGCAAAATATCTCAGCAGTTCTAAGCAGCACATTGCATACGCTGCATGATAAATGAGCAGGTGTTGAACAAAAAGATGTCATCACTCGGTAGCTAATGGTGCTGAGCTGTTTTTTTCTGAAGTCGAAAAAATGTTATGTATTTCTCTGAGCACTGAGGTCTGAGCCTTAATATTTAAAGTAAAGTTCTTAAGGTCTGATCAAATAACTTGTATGAATCAAGCACAGCAGGGGCCCATTATTTATGGGTGATTTTGAAAGGTTAAAGGCATAAAATGATGTTGTCTGAAGTTGAATGATTTGAGTCTCCATATGTAATCTCTGGATCTTGGATAGTTTTACGGTCAAGAGCCATTCATATAGCTTCTACACCAGCAGAGGAAAATATGCCTGAATTGGTTTAGGATGCTTTCAGATAATCTTTTCTAATTATGCCCTGAAGATATTTATATATGTAAGAAAACTGGGTACATGATGGAAGGGGAAGCGAGGGAAGTAGAAGGTACATGTCAAAGCGAGTCAATAAATTCCGTGGGTTATCTGGGCACCACACAAAGGAAAGGAGCACCAACAAGGTTTCAAGCTGCGAGTACAAGCCCTCAACAAATCTGACATCCAGCTCCCACTGGGTAGCAGGCTGGGGTGACTGCTCCAACACTTTAGTGCATCACCCAGGGTCACCTGCCATAGACAGCCTCACTTCACTGCCTTGCTAATCTACTCTTGTGGCCCAACACACTGTTAAGCGGTGTGCACAGCCAAGGCCCGGAGAGTCGCCGGAATTTGCATGTGAGGTGCATTCACTGTCAGCTCGCATTACGGCTGATATCCATTCTCATTGATTCCGACGTCTTCTCACATTTACATTTATTCATTAGGCAGACGCTCGGCCTCCTTCCCTCCCATGCAAGATGTCTTTGCTCGAGCTTACGTGGCGTAATGCTCTGACAGCATGCAACAAGAAGTAAACAAGAGGATACCGGTGCCCTTTTTCATTCACGGGAATACACTCACTGTTAAAAAGGTCATGATGTATTTATCAGAGAGGATGAGATGCAGATTTAAAGAAAGAGGACAGACACGGTTAATGGAGACATCGTGAGAATGAATGTAGTGGGTGGAGAGAGATGAATTAAAAACTGGGAGAAAGGAGATGGTCCAATTTTTCTTTCGAGACCTCAGGATACATGGAGTGCTGAGCTGTCTGATTAAGTTAACTAACTTTGGCTGCTGGTCAGCAGTCTCAAACACAGCACTAGTGAATTGTGATGCAGTATATCCTACTTGATCTTACTCTGTGGTATTGTGGTATAATTACTGTTATTTATTTCCTATCCACGAAACCCCACATTGCCTCTTACTTCTAATAAAATTACACATCATGAGATGAGAGCATCAGGGGCTGTTTTTTCACACCTTTTCATGCTGCAATCCTCTAATGAAAAACCAAAGCTGTTAATTTTGATAACTTCTCCTCACTTCACCAGTTCCTTTCATGTCCACAGGTGTTATGTTGATGACAAAGTGTCCAAGGTGGCCTGGCTCAATCGATCCAACATCATCTTTGCCGGCCAGGACAAGTGGTCCCTGGATCCCAGAGTAGACCTGGTTACTAAAGGACAACTGGAGTACAGCCTGCGCATACAAAAGGTAATGCAAAAACACAAAAAATAATAAGTAATCTTCATTCTTGGTGAACTGCAATTGGGTGACAGATTTTTTTCCTTTTCAGTAAGTAAGGAACATTACCTTGATATACTGTGCACTTTGACTTAAACTTTTTAAGAGCAGGAGATGTGCTTTTTAAATATTTATCCACTCATTAATTCAGTTATTTATGCAGCAGACTCAAGGACATGTTCTGAACTTCATTCTCAAGTTTTGATTTCTCACTTGCTATTTACAAGGAAGTTTTTGTTGTCTTCACACACAGAAATGTCTGCTTGCATAACTTATTATTTAAAGGATTAGTTTGACATTTTGGGAAATGACTATGGACCAGAATTTTTAGTTTAGCTCAGTATAAAGACAAGAAATAAGGGCAGACCGCAAACTAAAAGAAAAGAGTAGTAAAAGTCCAAACACAGTGATAACAGAGGAGTGGTTCATGTAGTTGCATGTCCAGGAGTATATCAATAGATTTATAGGAAAACATTATATTAAACTTAGATTATGTTCTAGTGTGGGATGTGTTGAGAAGTTGAGATCAGGAAGTTAAACTTCAGATAGATCTATTCTTCTCCAGGATGCCCATAAAGCGAATACAAACCACTTGAGGTAATCGGGAAAAAGGAAATCATTGTTGAGGAGGAATTGATTTTCCTGCGGTTCTACTAGAAGATCACTTGTGGGAGCGTTACACTAAAATGTTCAGCCGAACCTCCCAACATGATTTTGAGTAAATCAGTCACCTTGCTTGACTCACATGTCCGTCATGTTTTGCTGCGATTTGGGAGGTGTGCGTATGTGTGTCTGTAACACATTACACCATTCTCAAAGACTTTATATTCAGGATAGCCGTCATTCTGAGTAGCAAATAGAATTTTTATTGCTGTGTGTACTAGTGAAGGGAAGTCCGGCTCTTTTCAAAGATTCTTTTGGTTCAGCTCCCAAACAGCTCTTCATTTAGCATAACTCCAAGCCTTCTATTTTAGCCTAATTTAGCAATTATGAATGGTTTTTGTGTTGGTAAGGAATTTTTCATTTTCATAAAAGCCTTATTTTTATGCATTTTAGTTTAGAAAAACAGGCTAACCTTTTAATCAAATCAAACAACTGAACACAGAACCACAGCAAACAAATCAAATAAATAAAGTCAACATTGTGACACTAAGTCTTTAGTGCAGGTTTGCATTCAGAAAAAAACAGTTTTGTTGTTGACCCTGCTCAGATATTTTCAGTGTGCAAATTCTGCACTCTGCCTTGCAGTCTCCAATGTTTTTGAAATGTGGCCAGATGTTGCTTCTCTTTCATTTTTCACTCGATTTTACTTTTTCCCAAAGACCTCATTAAATCAGTCTCCCCGTCTCTCTGTTGCTCTGTGTGAACCTGGTCTGTACCACTACACTTGCTGTCTTTGGAGCATCTAACCCCCCCTCCTTCTTTCACGGTATGATCCTAATCTGTCCTCACATATGATTGGCCCATTGAAATAAAGTCCCGCTCCTGCCTGTATGGATTCTCAGCAGAGTTGATCAGGACTGGCTGTTGGCTGAAGATTCAGCTCTCCCCGACGGGAGTCGACTCCTCTCGTTCACAAATCAGCTATTAGAGCCGACTCATTCACGAATGACACATCACTAGTGTGTACAAAAAAAGAGGATAAAGTGATGTGATTTCATTGTATTCAGAAGGGGTGTGGCCGTGCATATAGTGAATCATGTCAACACTAATTATAATGAAGTTATAATGGTGTCGATGTGATGGAGAGTGGACTCTTATATGAGGAGGATGAAATGACATAATATGAACTGAAATGACAGCAGAGAGAGGATCACAGATTTGAAATGTGGCAGCAAAAACATAATAAGACATAGTATTCCCAGTTGAATTCATGCTAGGCTTAATTTGGGTGTGTCTCCACTGACACATTCTTCCATTTTAATATAATGAAAGCACTTTGATTAAAGGTAGTCAGAGATAACTAAAGTCAAAGATAAGTGTTGGCCTTGTATTTGAACATATTTATTTTTGCTAATTTATTTCATATTTAATTTTAATTTTGCTATTTTTTTTTTTTATCATAAAATGAGAATTACAAAAGACAGGAGAAAAGATAAAGTATTACACTGTGCTTTCAAAAACAACATAATATGAAGGAAAATATACTGCTATGTAAATGTGCATAATGTGTGATATATAATGATAATATAGATTTCCATTCAAACTAGAAATAACAAATAACAATGATTGTGTTTTACTGTGCGCAGGTGGACGTGTATGACGAAGGCTCGTACACCTGCTCCATACAGACGAAGCAGCAGCCCAAGACCTCACAGGTCTACCTCATTGTACAGGGTAAGCTGTAACCACAGTAACTACGGCAGTATGAGTTTTCATTTAATACAGCACTTTCACATTTGACTGGAAGGATATCAACTTGGAAATTGGGTGAGAAAAACAGCACATCATATGCAAAACAGAGGCTTGTTTCCACTTGTCAGCCACAAATTCCCTTTATTACATTTTTATCACGTTTTAAATTATATTTCACGTCTCACTAGTGACAGGCGCCATTGTCCAGCAGCACATGAGCAGGACACCTCAGTATCATCAAACTATTATTAAATTTGAGAACATGTCTCTCTTAGGTGGCTGCAGTGAAAATATGAGTATGTATTGTCAGAAACAAAAAAAAAAGTCATATCATTAATGACTACCTACAGTAGCAGAGTTTCTTGTTCAAGGTCAAATCAATCTTAAGAGCAAATGTAATTCTTTATTTCAAAGAATAGAAAATTATTGCTTCAAAGAGAGAGACTGTTGAGAGCAAGAGATAATCACAATGCGAATGAGGGAGAGAAGTTGCTGCAGGATTTGATCCAAAGCCTGGAGGGAAGAAATTCATTGTTTTGTTTGTTTGTTTGTCTTAGCCATAATGTCTCCCAAAAGTTATTTTATGAGCTTCATGTCTTCAACTCCGGAGATCTGAAAGCTACAACATCATCAAATTACTGTATAATAAGGATCCTTGCATAGACAGTCATGTTCAGTTTTCACATATTTATTTTGTCTAATTTTTTTTTTTTTTTTTTTTTTTTTTTTAATTATTTTTATTCTTGTGTATTACATGACTAGATGTGCCAAAATTCCTCCAAGTTAATCACAGATCAAACAGAAATAAGTGTTTTTGATGCCAGAGAAAAAAAAAAAAAAAATTAATAAGTCGGTGTTTGCCTTAAGTGTGTGATGCTAAAAACCACAAGTCAAACCAGTAATGGACAAAGATTAAAACTTTAACAGCCACATTAAGGCACTGACAGGATCAGCCTGTGATCATCTTGTAGGGTTTGAATCTCAGCAAGACATGTCTACGCTCACACTTTCAGATTGTTCGACAGCAAACAAAACTGATAAAATTCACAAGGCTGTCACAAGAGTTCCACTAAAATTGGAAAAATGAAACATATCACTCCAGTTCTTAAATATTTTTCTCCAGATTTTGACTTTAAAACACTAGTGCTGTTTTACAGTGCAGAGAATGCTTTAGGGCTAAAATACATTTTTCTGATCTGCTGCTGTCATGACTTCTTCAGACCTCACAGCTCAGTCTGCACAGGCCTGCATATTGACTCCAGAGTTAGAACTAAATCATGAAGAAGCAGTGCTCAGTTTATGCCCCACATATCTGGAATCAATTCAGAAAACATGAACACAGCTTTTCAAATCAAGGATTAATACACATTTTTAGTTTGCTTCTGTTCTTCTCCAGTTTCAGTTTCAATTTTAGCTTATATTAATATTAATGTGTGTTTAAATCCTTTTATTCGTCTTTGTGGTGCTTTGTGACTTTTATATCTTAGATGAATTACTTGTTTTAAAGGTATAGTGCAGATGAATCTTCTATGTTACTTCAGTGCCACAAATAAAACTTGATTACCATCTGTGCAAAAGCCCACGAGCATAGAACTCCCCTTGAGTTTAATATCATCAAATATTTTTACAAAAATGTACAATGTCAGCCATTACAGGTCCTTTTTTGAAAAGGGCCCACTAAAATCTGGTATGACTTCATTAACGTGTTATTATGATGTTGCTTCCATTTCTTGTGTATTCTTGTGTCAAATAATTAATTTTGAGGAAGGCTATGTAATCCCAACATAGGAGAACTGCAAGCAATTATTGTCATTATTAGTCTGACCGTTGTGTTTTTAATGAATCGATTGATTTTTCAGAATAAAATGTTCAAAAATAATGAATAACAACATATTCGTGTGCTCAACTTGTTTTTGTTGGAGCAACAGTCTGAAACCAAAGGATGCTGAGTTTACTATTGTAGACAGCAGGAGAGAAAACTGGATTATTCAATGTAAAAATGAATATCAGCCTAAAAAACAACAAAACAAAAATCAAATGAAAATACAATTGCTGCCAAATACATTTTGCCATCATGTTCTGATTAAATTTGAATGGCATGAAATGTTTTGGTCCAGCTTTCAAACTGATGGAACCAAGAAAACAATGTAACCAGTCATTTTTTAAGAATTTGACATCATACTTTCAATTCAGAGTTTAAATGAGTGAAAATAAAGTGTACGTAGCCTGTTTACCATTTGTACGAGGCAATCACTGTATTTCTAGTAGAAAATAAAGGAAATCTGAGACAGCCAGGTGACTATGACACTTTGATTTGATTATTTGAATGTTAAAAATGTCGTTTCACAGAGCTAAGTGCATCTAATGTCACTCATATTTCATGCACATGTGGGTAGGAGATCATCAATGGTCACTGTCTCTTGATAAGTCCTTTAACAGTATCTTGTCCCTCCTCTTCACTGTTGCAGGACAAGCAGTGTAGGATTATCCTGAAGAGGTGGTTTTGAAGTAGTTGAAAATAATTAGCAGTGAAGGCCATTGTTTCCATCATCAGCATGCTCCTTGTATTTAGCCCAAAGGTGACTTACTTGAAGTAATGTTTTAGTGGCAGTCATATCACCTTCAGTTTCCATTTTAGTCAACATTTCAAGCAGTTTTTGCTCTTTTGTGAGCCAGCTGTCTTTGGATTTCTAAATTTCCAGTTTTCGACACTGCTTGTGTTTGCTAGTACAATATACATAGGCATTTGATTTCAAAAGGATAAAAATAATTTCATTTTCTCATTCTAGATGGAAACTGCAGCTTTTAACCTTCTCTTGTGGATCTTCCTTCCACCATGCTAGCTAGCTACCTAGCAGGCAATCCCCTATTTTTCAGCAGTTAATGTTATAATGCCTTATCGAATGAAGTTAAATGCTGCAGCAGTTATGCTTGAAACAGATACATTGGCAGCTACAAGAAAAGTGTTGAAAATCTAAATTACAGTGAACATGGGGTTAAAGGAAAACTTAATAAAACTCTCAAGAACCCAGCAGCCAGTTAGCTTAGAGTAATACAACCACAATTTAATTTTCTTATTCCTCTGCACCAGCAACAGCTGTGGCCGGAGGCGTTAAGTGTTAAGGTTATTCATCAATCTTTCCGTCCTGTTCTTGTGACCGTGATATCTCAAGAACGCCTTGAGGGAAACCTTTGGCAGAAATGTTCACCTCGTTTGATTCGATTTTGGTGGCGAAAGCTCAAAGGTCAAGGTTCACTTGGATGGGTGGATAAACTCATTTGATTTTGGTTACTGAAGCTCAAATGTGAAGGTTACTATGACTTTACAAACACATCTCTACACTGCCTTGAGGGAAACACTGCAAATTTGGCAAAATAGTTTATTTGGACGCAAAGTTGAACTGATTATATGTTTTTGACATAACTCATAAATTAAAGCACTGGTTACTTATAACTGATAGCGGAGGCATACAGCCACAGACAGTAAGAGAATAATTTTAGGCACATTGTGTGTGTGTGTGTGTGTGTGGAAGAATATCCTTAAGATACACACATCACATATTGTATTAACCTTTGTCTGTGTCTTTCCTGTACTGTACAATGTCTAATAAAGTAAAAAAAAAAAAAAAAAAAGGCCAGAAAAATAAATAAGAAAAACTTATTTATGTCACAGCAGCTATAGTGTTTTTTGTTGTGTTTTTATTTTATTATTATCGTCAGAGTAATTGGCCTTTTTAGCTCCTCTTCCCCTGAAATGTTTCTGAATTGCTGGCAACCCCTCCGGACCATGAACAGTAAAAGTAAGAAACAATGAGCTGTTTATCAAGGACAAAAAGAATGAAGACTGTTATCCATCGTGATACTTCTGCCAAGTCTCTGTAGTCTCTTTTTCCAAAGCCACAGCAACTTGACAGAAATTGCTCTTAACCTGTCAGAGACAGGCTGCCTGATAGACAGCAGCGCAATACCTGAGTGCTCAGAAAAAGGATCTTCTAAAGTTTTACTTATCTGTTTGCATGTGTGTGTGGGTGTGTGTGAGGAGTCTTTGCTAAGCTTTGCTTTCAGCTGTGAATGCGCCAGACTTCTGTGTGTTATGTACAGAGTCAAATCTAATGCTGTGGCTTGATATTTCACTGTAATTGATTGTTTCATCAGAGCTTGTTTTTGCTTTAACTGCCCTTTACCTTTTTAAACTTATTGACTGTTTGATGTGACACTTGATCCCAAATAAATAAAGTGAACCACAGTATAATTTCACAGCACACAATATCCTTCTACAGAACTTGTCATCCAACTATGAACTGAAGATATCATCATTTAATAGCATTTTTTAAAGGTCAATATATGAATTGATGTTCCTCTTACGGCATCCATAGCAGCATATTGCCTCTCCTTCCCAGAATCCATTGTGTCCGTTTATTCAGTGTTTGATCATTGCAGTGTCCTGTGTAGACTTCCAGTTTCTGTCGGCGGCCTCATTTATCATGGCTAATGCGACAGTTATAGCCAAACATTGATTCTGCTGCTTTCTTTCCCTGCTATTTTGTCCTCTGCTCTGCTTCTCAAAGTCCCATTCAATTTTGCTGCCATTGTTATGCTTCTCTGTTGAATTCCCCTCCTCTGTGGGTGTAATCTTCTGCTTGAAGTTCAGTTCAGTATCTTTCATCTAAATCGTGGCGCAGTGCCGGAGGTATACGTTTCCAGCAATCACTGTGTATCTGTTACAGCAACCAAATACTGTGACTTTTTATTTACATTTAAACTGTGGTCAAATATTGAACACAGTTTAGATTACTGAACGTGGATTAAATAACAAGAGCACAAGTATAATCCTGCTTCGGGATCAATCCACCACTTACTTACACTTACTTTTACTAATTTCCTCTTCTGCTTTTGTCTAGCATTATCCACTAATTCTCTTGTCTGCATGTAGTCTGAAGTCTTTCAGTCGTCTAAAGCGAGATAAGGACGTGTCTTTGTGTGTGGCTGCAGTATACTATCACGCACAGCAACCTAAACCAGCCGCTGCAAAACCCAATCAACTCTGTGGGATAATAATTCACCCTGCCTTCATCTTTTAATGGGAATGAAAATGTTCTAAGCATCAAACATTGCCCCTGGTTACATACCCAAGAGCGGGTTCATATAACCAAAGCTGACAATTTTCTGCTAGCAGGGACAGGGACGTAATTGGAAAACAAATGATCAGACAAAGTAAATTTGTAGTGGATGAAAAAGTGGCATACTCGCCTAGCTCAGATGAGTGCAACCAAGCTGCAGGGTCACTGCACATGACAAAAATCCCAGTATAATGTCAGGCTTTCCACCCCAGTTCAAATTTGATTTTTATGAAACATGGGTATGTAGTCATTGGGCGAGCCTTGGCCAGCACTGTAATGATCTGAAGACTTGACAGTGATGTTTGAGTCTATTAGCTGGTCAAGAGATGTTCGTATGCATGGGAGTGTGAAAATGAATGTGCAGTGTGTGCACAAGTACCTACTGTACATATATCTATGTCTCATACTTTAGTAAGACTTTTTAAATACTGCATTAAGCACTTTGAGAACAATGTTTGATTTATGGACACAGTTGAATATTGTGAAAAATGTTCTTCCCTTGAATCATTAAATCTTTCCATTTCATATCCCATAGCCTGTGGAGAAATGTTACAGAATGATACACTACACTTGAACCACATATAACCCAATTAAAATTATAACTGCATTGCACTGATGAGTTTTTTGAAGTTTGCTTAAAGTTCAATTTAAATATTCCACCTCCCTGATCAACTGACTCGGCGTTTTATTTCCTGTGTATATTTTTGAACATTATTTTTTGAAGTTAGTCACTACAAGAACACATTCTCACTTACACGCATGGCCTAGCAATTGCTCAGTGTTATATATAACTGACATTACTGAACAACTAACGTCATTACAGTGAACAGCAAGTGCTGAACCAAGATGCGACGAGTGTAAAAGAGTGACACAGTGGAAAGCAGGAAACGATAACAGGATAAATGAGTATCAATCATGTAACAATAGACGCAGAACAGAAAATCTCTGTACAAGCAGCACAAAATGTCCACACCCTGTATTCATTTTGTATTATATTATCAAATGTTATTGAATATTATAGTTCATGTCATAGCAATCAGAAGGTGTAATACAGATTCATTGTCAGGCCAGGACTCAAAGCAGGACTCAGATGCAGAGGTGTCAGAAGTAACAGGCTTTATTTCACAGATCAAAGCAAGATCCTCTCGACGAGGTGACAGTGGGGCAGGCTATGAAAAAGAAACCTAAACGCATCTCCACAAGAAAGGTGTGTCGCAAATATAGCAGTAGCTCTCTCCGGAGAGAGACTACAGGAACTAAAAGTACAAAAAAAAAACTCCTAAAAGGATAAAATACGGGCTATGAACGTAGAAAAGGCTAATAACAAAAAGAGCTCCTAATGGAGGAAAAGAACCAAACAAATAATACGGAACCAAAAGTGCTCCAAAGGGAGAAACCAGACTCTATAAACAAACACAGGCAAAAAACCAAACGTACTCCTAAGAAATGGAGGCTCTAAGCTATCTATGAAATCTTAACAAAAGAAAATCACTCCAAGGGAGGACAACAAAAACTTAACTTAAACTATGGCGAAAACGCACCAGGAAAAGCACATGAGGGTAATGGGGAACACAATCAGGAATCAGATATGACAGACGGGTGTCACACGAGGAAAGGCAAGTGACCTGAAACAAGAGGAAAGTTAGACTTTCAAAATAAAACAGGAAATGACAAGACAAAAAAAAAAAAAAAAAAAAAACCCTGGACAAGCCCAACCTCCCACAGTGTGACATTCATCAAGTAATATAAGAATGTGAAACCAAATATATCATATCTATGGTAGGTGAGTAACACAGAAACACTATTTTTAGTACAAGTACAAATCTTATGTAAAAAATAATCCCTGGTGAGTAAAACACACAATGCAGTTAGTTTTCCCTGTTCTTTTCTTGTTTTTTCCCTGTTTGTTCTTTTCCTTTGTCAAAAAAGCAAAACAGAAAGAACATGAATTAGAATAGATAAGTTTTTTTTCATGCAGTTTTTGGTTACTAAGCTGGCTACAGATTACTTTTCAAAAGAATTTTCATTTTTGTGCCATAAGGTTTACATTTGATCAATGATTACTTTGGTTCCTTGACTTCTGGTAAGGCCTCCATCAGAATTTATTAATATTCTAATATTAATATTAATGTTCATTTATCTGATGACTCTTTCAGCATCAGTATTGATTGAATTAATTTTATTTAGGAAAAACCTTGATTTATTAAAAGTGTCTGAGAACATACTGTCAGTTAATAATGTTCATCGTAGACATAGATGTAACATTTATTGTATTTGTATTATTTTCACATACCACCAGCTTTTACTAAAATAGGTATTATTAAAGCTGTTAAACATTGCCTTTTCTAAATAGAGCCTGACTGAACCACTAGCATTGCTGTAGACTCTTATTTAAATCCTTGTACTTTAGATTATTCTATGAGATTTGTTTTGCGTGGCTTTTTCTAAAATGTAATCAGTATGTGTACTAAAATATAAAATATATTGTAGGGGGCTTTGCTTTTTCGATAAAACATGAAACATAACCCTGAATATAACCCAAATCCCCATCTTTTTCATTCTACATACATTATGTAACTACATCCACATCTACTGGGTTTCAGCAAACTCAGCAAAACTCACCATGCTATGTAAATGTGTTTCGTAAAAAGCAGAGCCTGGGGCATTCATCCCATGGGCTTCCTCTATAAACTCTATATCATTGGGCCCTTTACATCATTTAGCTTCTTACTGTAACTGACAATCTACCCTCAAATCATTGACCCCAGTCAGAAATAACACAGGTTGTTGAACTCTGGTTTTCACTTGTGCATCCAACAGCCAGTGTTTAATTTTCTTGGACCATTCAAAAAAAAAAAAAAAAAAAATGAATAGTAAGCACAGCTAGGAGTCAGCCAGCTTTCATTGTGTAGTGCCTCAAATCACTGGTCCAATCACAAGCCACAAGTAAATCGAAAGTCATTATGTTGAATCGTGCATCCTAAGCTGAAGGAGCAATAGCACGATGGATTCTGACTCGCACTCTCCTGCTGCCAGTGATAATACAACGTGTGTGTGTGTGTGTGTGTGTGTGTGTGTGTGTGTGTGTGAGAATGTGTGTGTGTGTCTGTGTGTCTGTGTGTATGTGCATGTCTGTCTCGATGTATGTATACTAATCTACACAGCCAATTATACAAGAATGTGAGCTGGAGGTTCTGCCTGGTGAATTGCTCAAAGCCTCATGCTTGTATTGATTTCATGTTAGTCTCACATTAGACTTGGCTACTTTCTTGTTTTTTTTTGTTTTTTTTTTTACTTTTTTATCTTCATTTACATTCCAGGGATGACAGCACTTAATCAGTTGATACAAATCAACATTGATCTGATAGTGTCACTTTTGAGGTCAGCATTTTGATATGCATTGATCCGTGTGAAATTATTTAAGTGGTTCTGTTAATATAAAAATTGTAATTAATCTCATTTCAACTTGCCAAACAACTTTCTTATTAAACATAGTTCTCACTTGAGCTGCACAGATATAAAATACTAAGTCATAGTAGCATTTTTCAACAACAACATGAGTTTTAATTTTGTTGGGTTTATGACCTGAACAAGGCTGGCGGGGTGATCTGGATTAGCTTTTAAATCTACAAGTCATCACCCACTCTTTCCTCGCGAGTGGCTCTTCCTACAAGACAGATGGCAATATCTGTTCATAAATGTCACAGAAACAGAGTGACTATAAAGCAGCAGACAAAGTGAAAACTCCCATAAGCAGCTGTTCCCTTGTTGCTGTGACCCCATTTCAATATGTTGTGTCCACTGAGTGTTACATCACAGTGTCCTGCAGACACTTGCTCAGGAGCATAAAGAATTGGCAGAATTAATGCAACAATAGGAGGTTGCGTCTGTCTCTTTTGTGGTCATGGCATAAAATCAGACTAATATAATCATAGCCTGGTGCAGTGTTTTGGTTATGTTTTCTCCTGTTGTAAACAAAGACCTCACAGATAACCTTATTTTTTCAATTTAAAACACATTCCCCTCCAGCATGTTGGCTGTTTTAACCTTTTATTTCGGATCTGGAAAGTGCTCTTTCCCTTGTCTTTAACTGAATTAGCTCTAACCCTAATATTGACTCAAATCCAGCCACAGGCCACAACTTTTATCTCATCAGTGAATTTGAAATAAAAACATAGCCGCCATCAAACACTTCCTCTTCCTCTTTCACTCTTATCCATTCTTTCTTCGTTGCATCACAATGCTGTGGTATTTAAAGAGCTGATCTGCAGAAGTCTCTAAAGGCAGATGTGTCACTCTAAAGAGCATCCTGAGCGGTGATTTGTGTGTTTGTCTGTCTGTGTGTATGTGTGTGTTTTCAAATATTGTCTTCTCTGCAGTTGGTGCAAGGAGGAGAACTGACCTTTTAACAATTATCATGGGACAATCAGGACCTTTCAGCCGGGCTTGTGAAGCCGCCCAACCACTACCCCCCCTATCTCAACTCCTTTTTTCTTCTACCCCTGCTTGCCCCTCACACTGGTATATTATAGCCTGCTACTTATCTATGACGTTGAAGTGTTTAGTCACCTCTCTGAACACATATGAAGAAGAGTTCAGATATAGCAAGATGGAATAGGCAGACAAAGTGAAAGAGACGCAGAGGGTGAATGTGGATTAGGTATGGCTATCATTAATTTTCGATATCAGTGGCTTGTCTTGCCTCCAGCCATGGAGTTCAGAATACATTCTTTTTGTTGGATGACATCGCCCTACCTGCCTGAAACCTGCATGTTAACAGAGAATTCAATTAAGATTTTCTCTCCTCTCTAAAGCAGAAAAAAGTAAATTCATCAGCAAGATTTGTTCCTAACCAAGCTCAATACAGCTGTTGTTAGCAAACTATCACTGAGCCTGAAGCTGGATGGTACTTAAAACCTTGAACACAGTTTCTGTGTTTCTATCCATTGTTCAAGCGTTTATCGTCTTCAATATTTTTTTACACCATGAGACCAATACAAAAGACAGAATCAAGATGGCGATGTGCATTGATTCAGAGTGTTTATCTATTACTGTGCTGATTTGATAGGTATCCAAATACATGGTCCAAGATAAGAGGACAAGAAGGTTTTTCTCTCTAAAATAAAGAAGCAGCTGTAACCAAGGCAGAATTTTGTACATAATGGTGCTTTGATTATTTTATTGACTTGTTCTTATGTCTTTGATTATTGATTTTCACAACCGTACCTTACTTGGCCACTTGGGGGCAGTAGAGCTAGCTGTAAACTGAGCACTGACTATTGTTGTAGGAATTTTTTTAAAGGCTAATATGTTGGTAAACACTTGCGTATTTACCCAGAAGATATGGGAATCATGTCTCCGACAAATATCCATTGTTTAATCTCGTTTTAACTATATTAGGGACGTCTCTGGTTCCTTATGTGCAATATGAACAGTCAGTATATATTCAGTTTTTCAAATTCAGTTTCAGCGAAAACTAAAACCTGCAGCTTCAAATAATAACTTAAAAATGGTGGGACTGAACCAAAACAGTCCCAGGCCTAAAACCAAACACAATGAGGTGTAAGACTTTAAAATTCTCTGCTTGAGCTGAACTTGACGATAATTCACTGTAGGTTTGTTACCAAGGGCGAACCCTCTGAAGTTCCACAGTCATGTGATCTGTTGTTAATATGAAAATATTGATCAGTGCAGTGTAGTAAATTTACACTTGTTTTATCCATCACTGAGAACACATGTGGTGCTTTTCATTGTTTAGCCTGTAAACATTCAGGATATTAAGAGGAAATCGAAGTCTAAGGTGTGAGAACTTGAAAAGCCTCCAGCAAAGGCCACAGAAAGTGATGGTGTATATGAAGGTCTGCAGTGAGCACCATCATGCTTCACTGTGTCTGCCATGAGCTGGCATGATGGCATATGGGCAACTAGACACACATTCATATACACCACCCCTCCAGGGACAAGATGACATGTAGCCATCACTTTGCCCATTATTCCATGCAGCTACCCAGCTGGATGAAGTGGAGGAATAAGAGATAGATAGCTAGAGAGAGTGGCAGAAAGAAGTCACACACATTTTCCCTCTCCTTTGAACCTTCATAATGAAACTGACTCCTTGAAGTTTTAATGAAAGCAACAATTTACCATTCCCTTTTCTCCCTGGGCTGCTGAGCTTATGTTGCTTACACTGAATCTCTAAAAACGAAAAAAAAAAAAAAAAAAAGAGAAAAAAAAACTGCAGACTCTTTTAATCTTCTTTATACCGGCTGCAAGAGGAGCTCTCATGCATTTAAATGGGGCCATCCCATGGGCACACATGACAGCAGGGGTATTGGTAGGGCTGCAGGTGAGCCATCTTGGCCATATTTCACTGACTAACCAGGCGAGCCAGTGGCCATTGGTTCTGGACAGCACCTCCTCCTCGGTCTTATCTGTGATATAGAGGACCACTATTTCTTTCTCCATCGTCTCCACTCCCCACACGCAAACCCATTACTTGTATAGAACCTGCCAGTATCCTTTCCCTCCATCTTTTTCCATCCGCTATGTGTCTTGGGCCTGTCAGATAGATGGACAGCCCTTTGGCACAGTACTCTTCGTGCTTGTGAATGCCGCTGAAAGTGAGATTGAGTGGCACTGTTGAACCTGACCTCACCTGCTTACTCTGAGAGGAAAATATGAGGTTAGCTGTGTGTACAGGTTGTGTCAGTGTCTTTGGTGTGTTAAAAGGTGTGTCACCGTGTGCAAGGTTCTGTACAGATAAATATGCTGGTTTGTGACTGTGTTTTAAGAATTGTGACTGTGTACCTATTCACATTCTAGCCTGCTGTGGCTTAAAAGAAAGCTTCCTGCCACTCAGCTCCTACTGGTGTTTAGGTCAACCCTACTGCTGTGCCTTGATCCTGCTTTTATCACCTGGAGTATACACAGGCAGACAAACACAGGGGTTGAGACATGACAACAATACTAAAAGAGCATCCTTAATAAGAGCAGAACTTGTTCATTTTGAGCTGGTGAGACAGGTAGATGACTGCGGTGGTCTGTTAATGACCAAGCTCAGTTCAGGCCCTTGAAGCTCAAACTGCATGAAGAACAAGTGCTTTTGTTTTGTACAGACGTGTGTGTCAGTGGCACGATCCTGCACTTGAGGTGCACACTGGGAGATATCTGATTTCAGAATCTTCCTGATGGCTCAGTTGTAGCAGGCTCAGCACTGCTCAGACCTACACTTCAAAGGACTACTCCCTTTCCTCTTCTTCCCTTTACTGTCAGCAGCTAGAGAAAGAGGGAGAAGAGCACACCCACTCTCAATAGTAGTGTGAACAATACACTCTTCTTTTAGCTATGCCAGTGGCCTAGCTTGAGGGAAAGCAGTGCTGGTTTGTTAGTCAGTCAGTCAGTCTATGTCTTTGATCTGGACTCAGATGCTTCAACAAACACCAGATGGGTTGCCTTGAATTTTTTGGAACAGGTGTTCATGGTTTCCAACAGAAGGAATAGAACAGGAATATCCTGCTGACTTTGGTGATGACTTTTGTTGTTGCACAGAGGGAGGCTTTAATCCAACAAGCTGGAAATCTCACACATAGAGAGACATAAACATAAACCTTGTCATTTGTGTTTGTGGATCAATTCCTCTGACATTTGGTTCCTTCTCTTGACAAACTGTAAAAATTTGTGAAATCCTTAACTTTTCATTTAAAAACACCAGCATTTGAGAAATTGCATTCATCTACCGAATTGGTTTAATTCCCAACAGCCTCAGCTATAGTTTGTCTGTGGTACCAATTAGCAAATGATAGCATGCCGACACACTAAAATGTGATTACCAGCTAACACTGTTTGCATTGTCTATGAACATGTTAGCATGCAGATATTAGCATTCAGTCCAGAGCACCATTGTACGTAAAGTACAGCCTTACAGCGCTGCTTGCATTGACTCTTAATCTTGTTTGACGTTCAGTTGGAACTGAGGGAGCTGAAGCTGATTCTGAAACCATTATTCACATCAGTCTTCAAAGAGAATCAAAATTCATTGGCTGATGGTCTGTCAGGTGCTTTTCACACGCTACATACTCATGCGCACCCTCAGTCTTTTCGAGTGATTGTACTTGGCTGTCCCTTCTGCCAGTGCTCACTGCCCCACCAGATGTCTGGCATGTTATTTAGTTGTACCATATGGTGGCCAGCGCTGATGCGGTGCTTTACATATCAAGTCTTCTTGGAAAGCAGGAGAGTCAGTAACATTCCTCCTGATCAGCATATGTCTTGTTGGATGTCTTTTTTTACAGAGAGCTGCCTTTCTAAAATGTTGGGGTAGCATTTGAGGTTCCATTTGACAGCTGTCTAAAGTATAGATTGCATATCAGATTTGTGGTATCTTTTTTATTTAAAAAAAAAAAAAAAAACGCCATTGAATTGAATTGAATTTTTTAAATTTTAATTTCCACATTCATTTTATTTTTTTCTATACAAGTACACAATGCACTGTAATCAAAATGGAGGCCCTCAGAGAAAAACTAAAAATATATCTCAGTAATGAGAAAAAAATTGCTCATCACTTATGGAGAGAAAATATTTATGACTGTTCATTAAAATATGCTGCTCTCTGATGCATATGTGTCTCACAGCCTCAGTATCTGACTGTTATGTCGAGTGTGTCCTTCTTCCCAGCACTTTGATGCACGACCACAAATTTGATGGGAAATGTTTCTCCCTTGGGAAGGGGTCTTTGAGAGCCAGAGGGTTGCTGCAGTGGCCACTGTAGTAAATAACATATGGGCTTGTTATCTGTCTTCAGAGCTAGAAAACACTCTCTCAACACTATCTACTTGCTCATTAGACAGCAGCTTAAGGCAAAGCGGCAAAACAAAGTAGGGAAAAAACAATGAGTGGAAATGAGACACTGTGACAGCTATGAGACAGAATAGCAGCAGATAAAGGGACTAAGGGAAATGCAAGACAGAAAGGAGAGTGTGAGGGTTGGGATGGGGGATGGGAACTGGACGCTGTACATTTTGGTACATATTACTATACTGTGTGCCTGCGTACACATGAAAATGTGCATTTGGAATACGTTCAAAGGCAGCAACAGTGGCATCTATGGGAACACAGGACATAAAGTGTGATGTCAAACACACGCCCTCCCATCAGCTAATATAACAGCAGTAGCAGCAGCTGTGAGCCCAGTCAAAGGCTCAGAGTGTATGTAGGGGGGGCATGGTGGGGTGGTCTCCAGCTGAGTGTGTCAGGTGCGCTCCTCTCTACCAGCTGTTCACGGCTCTTCACAGTTCTTCACACAGTCAGAACCAACAACATGGTTGAGAGCCTACAGATCTGGACCCCAATCAACACTAACACAACAACAGCACTTTGGTTTCACATGTCTGGGCCAACAACACACTCAAGCAAATACTGTCTTTACCATGTATTTTCTTTTTCATTTTTGTTGCTCTGCAGAATCTCAAAAACCTGCTGTAACCACAACAACCACAAAAAAACAAACAAAAAAAAAAAAACAAGTAAAACTGCATAGGGCAATGGGGGAATGACAATGAGAATAATAAACCAAACAGAAATAAAAAATATATATACATAAAGGCACAGTTTTTTGGAACATTTGTCTTATCTGGCCAAAGACTTTGGATTACAACAACACAAAGGAAGTGAATAAGGGTTTTGTACCCCAGAAGGGACAGTACATCACTTAAAACAGCAGAGAACCATAGACCAGCCATCAATTAAGTACAGTCTGGATACATTAAAGAGCAGTGACTGTGGATCAGGTTGCAGGGTTTATATTAATGAGTCAATTCAGTTGGTAAGATGTGTGGATGCATGCTCTCAAAGATGGAGTTGGTGCAGAATTCTGATATAGTATTTTATCCCTTTACACTTTTCCATTGGTATTAAGTGTCCAGACTTTGTTAAACTACATAATTTTCATTCATTAATTCAGTGAATATTTTTGCCTGTTATTGGAGTAATCATTCTGAATTTGTAACAAAGTTGAAATCTTAAAATTTTGTTCAACCAGTACATGAAGATGATGAACATGTTCAATTTACTATTACCGGCCATACCATTATGAACACCTACACCTATGTAGGTTCCCTTTTTCCTCCAGAACAGCCCTGACTCATCGAGGCATGGACTCCACCAGTGAAGGTGTTGTGGTATCTGGCACCAAGACATTAGCAGCAGATCGTTTCAGTCCCAGTCTTGTAAGTTGTGAGGTGGAGCATCCATTGGTTGAACAACACATCAAAGATGCTTGACTGGATTGGGATTCAGGGAATTTGGGGACAAAATTATCATCCTTCACTTTGTTGTTGTGTTTCTCAAACCATCCTGAACCTTTTTTGTAGCGTGACAGGAGCATTATTCTGCAGAAAGATGCCACCGCCACAAGGGAATAGTTTCCATGAAGGGGTGTACTTTGTTGGTTTAAGTAGATGGTACCTGTCAAATTTCCCAAAGTATCACACTGCCTACACCATAATTTTTTTCTTTCCATTGTGCGTTGTTGTGCCCCAATGATGATCAATATTTTTCACTTCACCTGTCAGTGGTCATAATATAATGGCAGGTCAGTGTATTGAAAATCAATGATCCTAATTTTTGACAAGCTGGAAACAGACTTATTTAAGTAATCATTTGAGCACTAATACACTTTAGATAACGAGGTAATGTAAATCTTAATGTTATAAATATAAAGAATAATATTTCTTGTTGCTAATGTTCCCGCTCAGACAAATGCTTCTGCTTCAGAAAAAAAGTATGAGTGCAAACCCAATGCGATCAATGCTGATTAAACTTTTTTTTTTCCTCTTTGTTCTGTATCATTTTACCTTATTGTGGTGGTATTTAACACTAAGCATTTTGCCCTTAGAGTTTGGCCTCACTGAGGAAAAGAACCAGCTCATGAAATTCCAGATGACAGCTTGGGTTAGGCTTGTGCTGTGTTGTGAATGTACAGTAGTATAGTGCTCACCCATGCACTAATAAACCATTAAAGCACTTACTGTGTTGGGCGCATCAGGCTGGTTTTTGCAGTATCACATCACAGACAGCCACAGGTACATCCATAGTGAACTCCATCTATTTCAGTCTTATTTAACTCACTGAGAGAACAAGAGGCTGAATACTACATTACTTGAGAAACCCCTTTAGCCTTGATATTAACATATTGTGAAGTGAAAATTTGTTAGCTAACAAGTTGTAAAAGTATTTACATTAGCACTTCATTTTACTGATCCCACAAATTCCTGTGCAAATTATCTTTGTCATTTTGGACCAATTAGAAGGAAAACAGATGAGATTATATTCTGACAGAGTTGCTTGGTTTTAGCACCTTATATTAGCCTTCCAGGGAGGAAGCGTTAGAATCCAACTGAAAAACTGTCTGAGATCCATTTAAACACAATTAATTAGCCTTTTCTGATGTAATAGTTAAAATGTAGGCTTTTAGTTGAACTCAAGTGCAGTAATAATCTTGGTTACACTCACAACCAAGTTAAATAATAATTGGAACAGATATATAGTTTTCTAACTGGACACTGTCTTCACTTTCAGTACAATAAGTACAAAACATCAATGTACTTTGCAGGAAACCTAACAAATTAAATAATTACCATAATTTTTATTGTGCTTTAACTTAAATTGTTCAATCATTCTGCAGCTCCTAAAGAGGTGTCACACAAACTGCAATTACTTTGCGTCAGTAAGTGCATTTGAGTGTGAATTTTCCCATGTACAGTTTATATTATTATGCATCAGCTGCCTCTTACACATCACTCCCATTACTCCTGTGCCATTAGCATGAGAGTGCTGAGAGTCAATCAGTGAGGCTGCACACTGACATAAATGAAGAACCTTTTGACCCACACTAAGGTTAAAAGTTAATGTCTGCAAACCAAGGAGTCTTCATCCCTCTTGTCCAGGGAGGGATTTGAATTTGTTAATGTACCCACACAGAAGTACACCGTCACGTTCTTCCTGACATCACACAGTGAATTTTAATCTGATGTGTCATTGTGGCAAATAGGGGCCAGTCACGGTATATTGATTAGTTAGCTCTGATTGCTAGTTTGACTTCCAAATAACATCCTTCAGTGCCTCTAAGAATCAGGGGAATTACACCAAAAGGCCATCAGAATACCACGATAAGTTGAGCAGTAATTTGATAGGTCCTTTTTAAAGCCTGAGAATATAAGGAGAACGTGTGTCTGTTGCTTTGAAATTCTAGTTGCACTTTGGATTTGTAAAAATCAATACGATATTAGTTTACTAGTGTGTTGTTAATGCAGAAAATCACCACTTCTTTTAAGTGTATTTGGACTGGGTGTTTGCATGGAAAAACATCAGCTCTTGAGAATGCCCGTGTTTAATTACACTACCAAGGTTCACGAAGATTTAAAACACTTTGAAATGTATTTTTCAGTTTCAGTGAATCAACTTATATATATGCAGCAGTAACAGAATGATGAGAAGCAAAAAAAAAGCAACAACACCTTGTCTGACTCTTTTTGAGGTTTTGCTGAAGCAGCTGCACTGGATGAGGCTGCAAATGGCTTCAGAATAAGAACAAGGCAGTGATGGTGGCTTCATTCTGGGAGGAAAATGGGGAGTGGTGGGGCATAAAAGGCATCTAAACTGAGCTGCATACATATATGGGTTGTGGGAGGGCTTGTGATCTCCAATAACCACTTGTCTGGGCAAAGTGACATAATGAGGGATGGTATTTGGAAGTGGCGGAGCAAAGGGCAGGAAGTGGTATTAAACATTTGAAGAAACGGTACCTGAAGAGGGAAGAGGCAGCAGTTGCAGCCAAGATTCAATAACCTTGGATTTAGCTTGTCTGGCCATCTTTGTTTTTCTCATTATCATGAGCTGTATGATAACGTAAGCCTCTATATCATCTGATGGCTTGAATGCAAAATCTGCTTTGCCTTTTTGGCAACCTCTCTATACTTGTGGATGCCAAGCTAAAAGTACAAAGCCATTGCTCCTGAGGAGGTAAAGGATTTACAGAGCTTATATGGAATATATAAATACGCACATTTTTCATGAGGGCAAAAGCTGCCATTAGTTTGTTTTGTGAAAAAAACACTATCTGTAGCATTTTCTCCTCTTTGACCCTCCCTGGTTGCCTGTGTGGAGCTTATTAGCAAAACCTGCTAAATTTTTTCTTTACACCTCTTGTTTTCCCCTTTCCATGCAAACACCAATTAAATTTTTGTGTGATTTACGAGTTGCTACCCGTGTGGGACCTGTATTGGAAAAACACCTCTCAACACAGACTGAACCATCTCCTTAATTAATCACTTTGGTGTCTCCAAGCAGACTGAGGTCTGCATATCAGGAGTGGATGGAAACCTGATGGGTCTCAAATGAAGAAAAATCCTCCTTCAGGAAAAAAAAAAAAAACAGTTGAATGCTCCATTTTTTCTTCCTCCCTCTCTTCCATCAGCACCTCTAGCAGACCAGTGCATCTGTCTCATATCCGGTATTTCCTTTGAAAGTTTCACAAGCACATTGGGCTTTTAAAGCGCTGCTGCTGCTGACGGCTTTGGGATGAGGGAGAGGTGGCATATTTTTCTCTGTCATCACCTCTCTCTCATCTACTGTCACGTCTCATCTTCTGTTTTCACAACGGCTGAGAGTGTAAATGAGGGGAGGAAGGGCCTGCTGGCATTGCCAGGCCACTTCAGCTTCCTCTTCTTCTCCTTCTTCTTTTTTTCCTGCAGCAATAACAACCCACCAAACCCACCACTCAGACCGAAGCACTCTTTCCTTTTAATCCTGCAGTGTGCCGGGCGGAGAGAAATTGGAGGTGTGTGTGTGTGTGTGTGTGTGTGTGGAGGTGTCAGATCAAACAAGATCGCTGCTCCTCTTAATTTTGAATGTCTTGACATTACAGCGCAGGCAAAATGTGCTCAAGTGTGTGTGTGTGTGTGTGTACAGCTCAAGCAACGCAGATGTATCTTCTCATTACATCAATTAACTCTGTCAACATGAATAACTGAGGGGATCAGTGGTGAATATTAACAGTGAGTCACACAGTATGGGGACATACTGCCTAAGCTATGGAAAACAAATGGTGTTTGCAACCGCACTTGTTCTTATGCATACAGCCATGTGTGTATGATTCAGTGGTACGGTTACAGCTCAGCCTCAAGGCTTAGTGTTAATCTTAAGAGATATTCTTTATCAACACAAGCACACTGCAGACATTTAGAGATGCAGCACAGAGATTACAATTTTGCTCATTCCTCTCCTTTCATAGCTTCTCTTTCTTTGGCCTTTTTTTTGTAAGGATGCAAATTTTGTAGCAGACTGATCTGCAAACATTTCTGTGTGAGAGTCCTTTTCAAGCCGTTAATGGTCACAGTAATTTATTTTGTGCGGCCAGTGTTCCCAAGTGAAGATTACACGAAAAAGCACAGAAAAAAGTACAAATTGGAGCACACATCAGCATGAAAGCACAGCAGATGTTTGTTTAAGGTGATGTTACTCAGTCTCTGAGTTGCTACAGGAGCCACCCTTGTTTTATAGAAAGCAGGTAATTGGCAGTAAAATGTCCAAGCACTAAAAGCTAAAAGCTAAAGAGCTGTGAGTGCTTTCTCTTGATTATCTTCTAATAGTTTCAAATTAGCTGAGCATAAGCACACGCCTCTACTGCGCTGGCTGCCACATCACTCCTCTAAATGTCACATGGAAAGTCAGCGGGGGTTAAATGAAGGAGGGAGTAAAATGAGCTCAAGGGGAAAAATACAAAACATGTAAAGTGGTATACAGGGAATGATGGCACAGATGATTTATGGCTGTACAAATACTTTAATGTCTTTGACATAAAGCTGTAACTGTGCCTATGCTTGTGTTATTAAAGTTATAGTTCAGTTTAACTCTGAAATGGTGACAATCCCTCCATGATATCTCAGATATGTTGTTATTGTTAGTTTGACTGTGGCGTGGCAAAGAAAGGGAATAAATATCACAGTCAAAGCTCAAAGCTGTTTTGTTGTTGACTGTTTCTTGTATGTGCCCTAGAGAGTGGAATAGAGTTTGAAGAAGTAATCCTTGAACTGTAATGAACAGTTTAGCTTGAATATAAAGCAATCTGACAGAGTCCAGGTGGGCAGGGTTGCATTCTGTATTACCTGCTGTCTCCCCTGATTCTGTTCAATGGCTAATTTCATGCTCAATACGCCTGCATCTGAGATGGACCAAATAAGAACACTGGCATATTTTTGTTACAGAATAGACCCTGTGTGATTATAAGAAATGGATAACACAGAAAGAGAAACATAGGGTGGCAGTGAGAAAGCACTGGCAGAACGCTTCACATAATTCTGGGCAGAGGCTGAGATTGTTGGTTACTCTCTGTATCATCAATTACGATAACTTTGAAGATGATAACTTTTATTTTGTTTTGTTTTAATCTGGCTAATGATCCCATGTTTGGTTTGGAAGTTTTGAATTTCCATGTGAATAATCCATCCATCTGTGCATCCATCTTACATACCGCTTATCCTGTTAAGGGTCGTGTTGTTTGCCGGACCCAGTCGTAGCTAACTGCGGGCGAGTGGCAGGGTATAACCTAGACAGGTTGAAATGACCAAAAAATGATAGTAAACCTGGAAATTGTGTTATGTAGATTTGATAGATGTTAAACTCAAATACCAGAGTTATAACAGAATCTATTTCAGCTGAAAGGACAGACCTTATGCACCCAATCGCACCGATACATCTGATCACAGAGCAGAAGCAATTTTACTTTTGTAGGTAAAATATCAGAAATCCACCACTCCCACAACCTTGGGCTTTCACATATTCAAGATATAGATCTAATCTACGGCATCTATTCACCTCTTTCCATATTAAGACAAAGAAACATTCCATTTTCTGTTTAAAAACAGTCATATTCATGTCTAATGGCACTACCACTATGTGCTAATGCAGTATGAAGTGACACACGGTAGAGACAAATTATGCTCTCACAGTTTTGCTGCTTGTTTAATGATGAGTACACCGTGTTCTGTGGCCCTCGTGCTGTGGCTTTTATTAAACTGGACAAGGCAGTTGTGAAGGTGCTGAATTAACTGTCTTTGTTTTGCTGAAGGACATGTTTAGCAGGACATCAGACTCTTTGTCCATGAAGTTTGACATTTTTTTTCTTTCCTAATTGCTCTATTTTTTTGGCAGCGAGGCATCCTGCTTTACATTTAAGCTGCCATCGCCTATTATAAGCACATTGTTTACCATATGATGTGGAACATATTTTGTTGTAAAGAGCTTTTTGTGCACGTGTAGATGTGCAGCAGGTGAAGTTTATCACTGTTTTATTCACACATTTATGAGTATGCACCAATGACAAACACCAACAGTCCTATTCATGCTGGCAGCACAAATTTAGAGGTTGATGCTTATGTTTATGCTGAAATTTCTCAGCCATATGGATTTGGGGGAAAAAAAATAGTTTTTCCATTTACAAATAGGAATTTTTCCCTGAAATATCTGCCCAGGGAAATTATACTAATTTTAAGAGTAGACACCATTCTACTACATATGCGTTCACAAGTGTAGTGCAGGTTGTAGTGATTAAGGAGCTTACAAGACGAAAAAGTAATTATATAATATACTGCAATGTAAAGTATTACTGTTGGATCATCCATATGCACTATGTAAAAAGGGCCTGTGGTCAGTCTGTTTCATACCACAAACAAACCACAAAAAAGGCCTAATGGAAGTGGGCTCAAACTGTCCATTTGACATGTTATGGGCTGAATTCTTCATCTGCTGACTCCAGACGCCACAAATGAACCAAACTAAATGGACAAACATGTCAAGGTTCATTTTAACATGTTTATCTCAATAAATACTGTATGAATTACATAGCCATTTACCATAAGTCAACCTGCATTTTAAGATCACGATAAAACTGATACTGATTGAGACAAAATATTTGTTTCTTTTATTGCTATAAAAGCTAACAACCAAATATGAACCTGTTCCATATGACTGCATCCATTTTAACCACCTCATAGCGCTTCATTCAAAGACGGTCTGTGAAGAGACTGAGACTCTCAGTTCCCTCCCTATGTTGCTGCTTAACTTTTATATACATTATACCAGCCTAATAATTTGGGTTAATGGGTAGAAATATTTGATAAACTGCATCGAAAATATAATTTTAGCAAGATCAACAGTCGAACTCTCTGTATTTTGTTAAAAAAAATTACTTTACACAGTCTTTTCAAACTGCAAAAAAGCCTTTTTTTTGACAGACTTATACAGAGAGGTAAACAGAAAAACAACCAACTAACCCAACCAGCCGCCAACATCACCATCACTATGTGTCTAAAACAGACTTTTCATGACAACACCACTTGCAAATCGCAAAGTAAATTCAGGGTCTGCCCTGTGCTGAGTCTCTCCTCTGCATCTTACTGATCTCTGACTAGACATGTAACAACAATAACACACTCCAGTGACTCTTGCTTCATTATAGTTAACATTTAGTGACTCATTGTCCTGATCACATGGGAAGCACAGAGCGGCTGTGCTCTGCTCCAGCACTATTGTCGATAAGACTCATGAATTTATTTTATTAGAATGCACATAAACTTGGTTGGTCATTGGTAAGGGACAGGACGGTTATTCCTCTGTTCATTTTCATAAGAAATATTTCATTTTCTAAAATCCCAACTGTCCTGTACCATCCATCTTGTATTGTTATATGAGGAATGCAATAAGACTTCCTGTTGTGAACACTAATACAAAGCTGCAAAGCTTGCTGTTATATACAGAAATATAAAAAATACACCAGCCCCTCTAAAAGTACATCTTCCTACATAATATCACTAATGATCACTAATGGATATTTTTTTGTGCTTTTCAGTAATAAGACAATGACTGAAAGTTGGTGGTTTGTACCTTGGTAGTTGTAGAATCCAAACCTTGGTTGAATCCAAATAAATAAATAAGTAAATAAAGTTGGACAATTTATTCATTACAAACAGCATTAAGTGAACACACATCACCCTGTTACATACATACACAGATATACTGCTAACTCCTGACTAATGTACTCATGTAACTTTCTCTCTGTCACCTACTCACAAGCTGCGTTACTTATACAACTATAGTCTGTCTTGAACATATCTTGAATATCTTGCACTAACATTATGGTCATAATGGAGTTATTTGCTCATTTGCTTGCTACAGCTGCCGCTTAGTGGTGAGGAAGAAAAGGCAGTGCCTGTGCCTGTGCATAATCTGCTCAATATCACAACTAACAGAGTCAAGGACAGATTAACAGGCACACTTGGGCCATAACTCACCATCTGTCATAGATCCCAAGATTATCCTCAATGTGCAGCATCAATGTGACACGGTCACACCCACAGAACATGACACAAGTAGCCAAAGATTTACATGATGAATGCAAACAGACAACACCAGTCCCTCATGGGTCAGTGCTGCTGTGAGATGTGAGGAGAGATATGACTTTTAACTGGTCAGTCATTACTAGTCTGGGCTTCAATGTAAAATACATGCTGTCTTATATCAGCATAATATTAATTACAGCATAAACTACAACTGTAGATAGTGAGTGCTGATGTGAAAATGCACATAAACCTGCTATTTTGAAAATCATTTTGAAGAGTTAATCATTATTATTATCTTCATTAGAGTATAGTAAAATAGTTGCATAGCCACCAATGAGAGAAGAGTCATTATAATGCAGAGATACCACATTAGTGATCACGTTCCATTTTTATCTGCGTGGTGAATAACTTGTCACATGGTCTAAGGAAGTGCCTGTGGCTGCGTCTACACAGATGCACAGTAAATGCACAAACATGAAAACACACACATTCCTGCTAATTATTCTTGCTCTCCCTGCCACTCTATCTCTATGTCTTTCCTTTTTTTCTCTCTTTGAAGTTTGAAATTAGAGTTGAAAGCAAGGTCAGTGTATTTATAATGTTTTCATTAGAGATTTCTTATTTTTTAGAAAGCGGGTAACCAAACCAAACATGGGATCATTAGCCAGAGATGAATTCATTTATTTATTACCTCATCAGGTAAAATGTTGCTTGTGATATCTGGATATGAATGGAGATGAAAAAAAAAAAAAAACAGACCTATGCATTTGAACCATGCAATATGTGACATTTAATGTGATGTTTTTAGCTCACATCTGTACCTGTACCTTATTTCACCTGGTGCTGTAATGGAGTCTATCTTTGTGGATTTCATCCTTCAGTTGCAGAGGTGAAGTGCTTTTCAAATAGCTGCCCTTTCCATCATTGTTCCTTGAAGGTTGACCTATGGCTAAGATTACAATTCACTCCTCTTTCCTCCCTCCTACCTCTCTTCACTACTGACAGCTGGACGCCAGATGCTATATGGTTGAAATGTCATTCACACTTCTTTCCTTCACTGCAGTCTTCCTTTTTTTTTTTTTTATTTCCATCTTCTTTCCTTTTCCACACCCTTCCTTTCACATCCCTCCTCCTCCCTTGCCTTTCATTTATAGAGGTGACAGGGTTATCAGGGTATGAGCAGTTGTTTCCTCCCCAATCCATTTTTATCTATGCATCCCATGATTAATTCTCCAGTCACACATTGTGCTCAGCCAATCAACTTTACCCGCCCTGTCTGCATTGGTTGTTTTTGAGGTAGAAAAAAAAAGACAATTGGATTCTTTGTCATCTCAATCTAGTGCCTCCACCCCAGCATCCCCTCTCTCCATCGCCCCGTATCTACACAACACATCTTCATTTTCACTTGGTCATTTGACTACAGCAATAACTCTGTATGACTTCATTTAAAATGTTGTTTGGCACAATTGTGACTGTCTTGTTACTTGGTATTAGAACGAAGAGTTATTTGGAGATGTTTGTGTGAGAGAGAAGGAGATGTCGGGGGGTGCTGGGCTGTTAGTGATGCTGTATAGAGACAAAGCTTCAATAATAACATCGCTGAAAAAACAATCTGAAAGAGAGAAACAATGAAATATTGCTTTTTGGAAAATGCTGTAGAGAGGAACATGGCAGATCTTTTGGTAGATCTATTTCAATTCAAGAAAGCCAGTCTTTTTAGATTTCAGTAGCATCTAAATTCCCACATATCGTTCTCACAGATTTTAGTGTTACATAGTATTGTTTTCACATATATGTTTTTGTTATATAGTCACTGAGGCAAACGGAAAACTCCTAAAATGAAGTCAAGTCTAGATTAATAATGCGAAACCGGATTCATGCCTCATTTCAGGATGTAGCCACCCAGTCTGCCACCTGTCCTGGCTAACACCCACAGCAGGAGTATATGACTTTTGTGTATTGTTTATTATAAGGTTGCTGAGAAATTTTAATGGACCAGTTGGGGTTTAAGTGCTTTGTTTGTGTGCAAATTGACAACAGTTGTTGGAGCCTGGCAGAGTCTGTTACTTTTCTCAGCTGATTGTGCTGCTGTTGACACTTTTAAGCAGGTAAGCCATAAGCTTTAATGGTTCATTTCCCTGGTCCAACTTTTTTTCTTTGATGCATAAATGATTTGGATGACTGCAGTTAAATGTGTAAAGAGCATAGCTGGTTATTTCAGTCTTGGCAAATGAGGTTTATTACCACTGACTCATGACTCTGATGCAATCATTATATTCAGAAACTGACATTTCACCACATATTTCCAAACATTCAATATGATGGCTAAGAAAGGGTTCATTTCTTACCCCTTTCTTACTTTGGCACACACTCACACACACACATACACACTCACACACACGCACGACAAGGTTCAGTCTAATTCATCTTTTACTGTTCTTCTTCTCAAATGACAAAGTTTATTGAGCTGGAAAGTTCATGACTGGATGTATTAAGGCTACATCGGTGGATGTAGCCTCGGTGATGGAGAGGATTAAAGTTGTATTACTTGTTAAGGTGAAGGATTGTATTTTCTAAAGAATATTCTGAAAATATTGTAGTGTTACTCTAGCAAGTATTACCTCTAGCAATTAAATTAGTGAAAATGCAATGATATTTTGTAACTACTGTCTTTAAAAAATGATTTTACTAAAGATGTCATCATATGCAGAATCTACACTGATAGCTGTCACACTGTAGCCACTGCCAGGTGAAGTGTATAAGTGAACATTACTTATCTTGTTACAATGGCACCTGTCAGCGGGTGAGCTATATTAGGCAGTGTGAACATTTTCTCCTCCAAGTTTGTATGTTGGAAGCAGAAAAAATAGGTTTGTGCAAGGATGAGAGCAACTTTGACAAGAAACAGACTGAATTTCTGTTCATGTTTTGATTGAAAGTGCTACACAGTTTGTTGAGTACAGACACGTAGCTTCATGCTCGTCAGAGTGTCCACATGGACTCCTCTTCACCACCAAAACTGTCAAAGAAGTCACATGAGCATCCCAACTGGATGCATAGAGCAATGGAAGAAGCTTGTCTGATGAATCCGGTTTTATATCTATTTATCTATAAATTTGCTCACAGAGTTGTTTAGTGTAAAAAGCCATGCATTACACCTGAGGCATTAATTCTTCCCTCTGCTATCGATACTATGATTGATGAAGCAACAGCCAACAAGCCAAAGGAAATTCCTCACGGTGAGGTCCATTTATGATATGTCAAAGCACATAGAGGAGCAGTTTAATGACAATGTACGAGAAAGACTAACAAGATGAACTACAGATCAATGTTAGACGTTGAAAATGAAAAAGAGGGTTTCAGTCTCACAGCTGCAACCCTGGTTTGAGAAAATCTATTTTAGAGGTTTTTTTTGTTTGTTTGTTTTTGTTTTGTTTTTTTTTTAAATCCCCTCAGGGGGCAGGTTAAGTTTCAAAGCCATTTTGAGAAAATATGTTGAAAGCAATGAATGCTGGTGCACAGTAAGAAATATTAAGATACATAATGCATGTCATTTTTAATAATTCTACTGAAAGGACAAATTGTCACCGTGTTTATTTTGTTTTGTTCAATAAGGGGGCTTGTTTGCACCTTTACACAGAGCTGTTTTAGGTCTCTAACCCCCGTTGTTGTCTACAGTAGTTCACATAAAAGTCATTATTAACATCACATCCAGCCAACTTCGTTTTTCATAACATGAGCAGATGAAACCACAGGTGTAACTCCATCCTCTGTCACTTTCCTGCTGCGGGATGTTTATCTGGTTGGTCTGGGCCAAGGTCTTTTATTTTTCCATGTGGATTAGGAATACAAATTTTTTGTTAGAGAAAAAAAAAGAAGAAAGTGCATCCATTTTCTCCAAAGTTGTGCCTGTTCTGTTTATCTCTCGTCAGCTGGTCAGCAATGGTTGGAGCAGGAATGTAGCAGGACTTTTACTTTCTGAAGCCGAGCGTTCCTGCCTCTGTTAATACAGAAACTTTCAATAAATGCCAACAGGACACATACAAGGCACAACTGGGAACACAGTATAAATTATTGATTTTAATTCATAATTATTTTGCATTATTTGATTGATTTATATTTAATGGTGAGGTGGCATGTTTGATGGAGGCAGCCCCCAGCACCCTGTATAAACCAGCGGTTGTAATTCTGGATGTAAAAAAGTAAAATTCGGGTATATGTGTGTTGGATTACCAACAATTTCTATAAAGATGTGGTAATGGATGCTAGGAGAATAAAGCAGCTGGCACAGCAAACTAGCAGGTTTTTCATATACACAACTGTTTTTTGATTGAACTTTTGTTTTAGAGATCGATGAATAAAACATATTCAATATGCCAAACAAAAAGTAAAATTTGAGTATGTGTGTGTTGAATTATCTACAAAACAGGTGGACATATGGGAGCCACTGCTTGTGGAGGCAGTGTGATGCTTTGGGCAGTGTTCTGTTGGGAAACCCCAGGTCCTGCCATCCATATGGATTTTACTTTAACTAGCTTTATACCACCTAAACATTCCACAGACCAAGTCCACCCCCTCATGGAAACAGTATTCCCTAATGTCTTTGGCCTTTTTCAGCAGAATAATGCTCCTGTCACACTGCAACAGTGGTTCACAAATGATTTGAGGAACACAATAATGAATTCAAGGTGTTGACTTGGCTCCAAATTCCCCAGTTCTCAATCCAATCAAGCATCTGTTGAATGAAAATGTGTGTATCCACGCCCAGGCAAGTCTGTTTTGGTGGCAAACAATGAACCTACAGGTTGTCATCATGTTATGGTTTTAAAATGTTATGTGACTTGATCAATGACCTGCATATTAAGACCAGAGCTTTAGATGCCACTTTGATGACATGCACATATTTTACATTTGCTTTTTCATAAGAACATGAATCCCAGATATAATATCAAAGAAAGAAGCAAAGATGTCCTTCAAATGGTAGCATAAAATAAATCAGTTTATTGCAAAAGATTAAGTTACACATATTCATACATGAAGCAGCAATACAAGCCTGTTCATGTGTTAGTCACCAACCAGCATCTCACTGCAGGGCTTTTATTTATTTTCTTCCTCACTTGAACTCAGGTGTAGTGATTAATTGATTCTGTACTGACAGAATATAATGGAAATGTTATATACCATGAACCGCAGAGCTGTTCAAGACTGTGTTCATTTTTTACAACACCGTTGTTTTTTAGTTCAGGAAAACAGCAGAGTGTTACTGCAGGACCAGGAAAAGGCAAAGCGATTTATCAAGGTGCTTCTATGCTTATTTGTCTGCCATATTATGTATGAATTTACTTTGAATGACGAGCTGATTCTGTGAATGTGCAGCAATCAATGGATGCAGGTCAAGATGGGATCATAGGTCTACAGCTGCGCTCAGTGAACAGCAGTTGTCCTTGAGAGAAATAAGAAGGCAGTGCAAATCAAAAGTTTGGAAAAGTTGCCGGAAAGCTTGTTCATGGTGCACAAATTCACAGGTTCTAGCATCACCCGTAAAATTTACATTTATTCCTGCAGAATAACCTGGGCTACCTGAAAATGAATAAATATTTGATTTCAAAAGTTGCCCTCATGATATATGATGAATTATATTTATTTCAGAATTTGGATTTCCCAAGAAAACTTAAGTTTAAAAAGGTGTCAAGAGACTCCTTGTCACAGAACAGAAATCCAGCTAATAAATGAAATGATATGTACACTCTTGATGTCTTGAATCTGTGAGATACAGACATTTGTCTGTGGAGAAAATAAACTTTTACTTTCAGAACCAACTGAACCAACTTCGCATATTTTCTCTCAGCTGGTGAAGAGCTCTTTCAGTTGCCATGTTCACGCACTGAGATGTATCCGTAAGCAGAAAACGATCAATCATTTCCGACTCAGACAGCAGTGGCAAACAACCACGTATGTTCTCAAAAGTGGCAGCTGCCTTCCCTCTCCTTTCTCGTGCTGCCAGCCTCTGTGACATGGCTACCACAACTCTGAACAACAGGGTACAATCAAGTGAGATTGTTCACTTTTTTTATAAAGAACACTGATACACATCTGCTGACTTATGTTTACACCATCGGATGGAGCACAGATGTTTTGTTAGGATATACAACCTCGCCCAATGTGTGTGTGGAGCCTGCAAAAATGAAGATCTGGCACAGTAACACATACTTGAAATTAGAACAGTAAATCCACATATCACAAGCTGAACATCCTCATTTGCCTGAACATCTTTCTTATTCCAAATTCGTTGATCATTAATTGCGCTTCTGCATATCTGCATGAATGATACCAAAGCCCAGCCCCTTCACCCACAGTTTGTGGAAACAATGATGTATGCCCTTTACGCCCTCCATGATTGATTGCATCTTTGCTGCTGAGTCACTTTGAGTGAGACTCTACCTTCTTAATTCATCTGAGGTGAGGTTTCTTTTACACTTTAAAGGTTTCTCCCTACCTCTCTAGGTGTCTGTTTGTGTGGGAGTAAGGGGTAGATGGTGATCGCAAGGCAAGACGATCATTAAACACAGCGTCGAGACAAAATGCTCCATGTTTCTTTGAGCATCACTGTTACACGCACACGCATGGTTCTTCATTTCACCTTTAAATTTTGAGTTGCGTGTTAAACCGTACTTTTCTGAAAGTATGCATCTTAACTCAGAATCAGTGCCAAGTGTCTGGTGGGTCCCTGTATGACAAGAGAGGCAATCTGTTTTCATGAGCTCAGGTCCCGGGGCAGGAGATTAAATTGCTTATTTGGATCCTGGGTTGAGAAAGTTTACTGTAAGTACCTCTGAGGGCTATAGCAGTGAGGAAAAAACATTCTCTAAAGCATTACTAAACTTTTCCTTTAAACAGAGTATCAAGGTCAGCTTGTGTTTGCATTTAACTTCTTTTTAGAGCCAACAGTTTCTATGAAGATGTGGTGAAGGATGCTAGGAGAATAAAGCAGCTGGCACAGCAAACTAGCAGTTTTTATTTATTTTTTTTTTTTTAATGTACACAACTGTTTTTTGATTTAACTTTTGTTTTGGAGATCGATGAATAAAACAATTCAATATGTTCAGTTATGTTCAAGATGTTATGTCTTAAAATAACAAAGATGTCAGTCCTCAGACTCTCGTCATGACCTTATTAACCTTGATGTAATTTCTCTTGTGTCTCCAGTTCCAGCTAACATCTACAAGGTGTCAGAAGACATCATGGTGAACGAGGGCAGCAATGTGACACTCAGTTGCTTGGCCAGTGGAAGGCCGGACCCTGTAATCACCTGGCGGCTGCTTAACCCCTCAGGTAAGAATCAACCACTTATTACTAACTATTATGCTTCACTTTAAGTGTCTTGACAATGGCGCATCAGGTTATTTCATTATCTAATCTTATTAAATTATATTAAACATAAATTAGTTTTTGTTTTAGGATATAAGATTCAGTGTGTGTATGTGTAAGGCCAGGGAGTGTAGGAGAATAGGAATACATTATACTGATGTGAATGTGTAACAAGCTCTACACATATACAATAGAATCCAATGTTTTTTGTAGTAGTTGTCTTTTTGTTTTATTTAGCTTGTTTGACTTGACACAGTTTACAGCAAACATCATACTTCTTCCTTACACTCATAATTCAATCCAATCGAAACACATCATACAGTATACATCACACACTCAAAGCACACACACGTACACTAGAAATAGAAACAATGTATTCTGAAGAACCTCAGATCTTGGCTCATATCAGATTCTAATCATCACAGTGCAAAAACTACTCCAGAGCAGCAGCAGGACTTTCAATGATGCAGATGATGCAATAGACTAAAGGCTGAAACACAGGCGTGTAGAGTGCTTCACAATCATTTAGAGAGACATATCCTCAATAACTTTTCATCAGTTTTCAACACGTTAGGAGGGAGCGTTGAAAGTGTGGAATTAATCATCACTGATATCACACATTGTGTTATTCTTACTTCATCTTCCTATTTTGAAATTTGACTTCATGTGTAACTAACGAGAAAATGGGGAACTGAATGAGCTGAAGCTAGGAATCGCCATGAAATAGCCAAGAGATTCATTGCTAAAAGCCTCATGAAACACATTGTTTTTCATCTGGGTCTCATCCCATTGTATTAAAAATTTAATTCCTACAAGAAATGCAACAATACCCAGTGATTTGTTATTTTAGACACTTCAAACTCTCTTGCAATTCATTTGGGATTCCTTGCATTTCATACACAGTGTCCAATATTTTATAGAAAACCATGAAACCATGAAACTGATTTGCTTTTGATTCATTTGAGCCAATACGTTGTTTTAAATATGTTTTGTATTTTGTGAACAACAAAATTTATTCGCATGTATACATAGAATACCAAGAAAAGTAGGTAGCAAGTTGTCATTGTTGTCTAAAAACTCAAACAAGTCTATTAAGCCTTGATATTTAACTAAATCTTTAATCTCAGGCACCAAAACTGTGATGCAGATTTACATATGAAAGTAAATGTCTGTAAGTTTATTGTGCTCTCACTTTCCTACTGTATTTGTTACTACGACTGTTATCCAATTCATTTCAATGTTATTCTGCTAATTATGATAATTTCAGATGCTTTGTGGTCCTTAACCTCCATTTAAGAACAAGGACAGTTTGGTTCATTTTACCTCTCTTCATTATAACAATGATCATTTTCTCTGTGTATCTGTATTTAAGACATAATCTGCAATAACAGATAAAAATATTGATATTTTTGTTGAAAAAAACAGATATAGATACTAGCTTTGAGATAGGATGTCAGCATTTAACTAAGGAGAATTTCCAATATAGTAGGTTCTTCAATAGTATAGCCACAGCGATGTTTGTAAATGCCATCAAAATATGTACAGAGAATATATGACTACATCTTTCCTTATATGTGCATCCATCAGATGGAAGAGATACTGTTGCTCTGGGATTTAATCCAATTTCAGAAAAAAGATAAATGTTCCCACACCACAGATAAGTTTGTAATGTGATGAATGGAGACACTCAAGTTGACAACATCTCAGTTTGATAACAGCCGTGAGCTGATTGAAAGCCACTCTTGTTTGTGTGTCTGTATCAATTACTGCATAGTTTTGTCAATGATCCAGACACGTTTCATCAAGTACATCTGTTTCTTGCACCTGAAAACTGAGCAACTTAGATGGATATATGTGCCTCTTTTGTCTGAATTCATCAAAGTAGAGTGATTTGTTCTGCTAATCCTGCAAGCCATATGGATCTAACTGCTGCTTTACACATAGGTGTAAAACAGCTGAAAGCTTTTTATTGTCCACCAGTGAAACTAAAGAGTCGCTGTTAGAATGTTTTTCTTCTACCTACTACAGTTTTGTTCATGGGAAAGTTGTAACCTATGACCTATGCAATAAGGTACATATGTGATTTTTAACCTTTTAGATATTCTCAACCATGAAGGCCTCTTAATGTGTTACATATGTTTAGCCCAATACCCTATATAAGATGTAGCTAGAATACAGTTCTTTGTCGATCCTTGTAGCATGAGAGGAATCACCCACATGTGCATGCATTAAAGCGTTTTGAACGGACCACAGAGTTCTTCTCTTCTTCTTCATTGGCATCTTAGAGAACACATCATTACGGCCTCTTTTGTGATTCAGATGGCTCCAAAAGTTTTTGTAGGTAAAGCTCCCTTCCAAGCTTAGACAGCTTTTGTTTAGAGAGACGAGGATATAGATGGAAGCAAAAAGCAATATCCAACGGTAGAATTTTCAAGTTGAAATAGACTCGGGCTTAGAAACTACGCCTCCTCAAGTTCCGCACACTTCCTTCCACACTACGGATTTTATTCATTATTCACTTTTTCTCTGTTTTGTTATGGAAGCAGTGGGCAGACCACCTTTGACAAGTCTTTGTTCTTTAGTGAAAGACTATGAACAGTGAAATGGAAACAGCGTGATAGAAGAAAATCCTGTCAGCGTCCTGGTAGGATTGGATCCTGTAAGTCTACACAGGCACATGTGCGTCCTGAGATGGGAGTCCCACGCCATTTGCAAAGACTGGCGCTGTTGTTATTTTTTGCTGTTTTTTTTTTCATGGATATCTTTCGCCCCAGAATCCATGAGTCTAACCCAGTTCGAGTACATGCGGGGGACTGCTGAAAAAGATAATGATGTCTGGCAGCCTGTGGTCTCACTGTTTCACACCTTCGCTTGCCTCGACACAAATGCAGCTTCGCTCTGCTAGCGAGGTTCTTGACGTTTTTGCCGGAACTATGGATGAGATACAAAATGCCAGTCCAAGCCAAGTCTTTAATTCAGCCTGAGCCTGAGTCAGTTCTACAGCTTCAGAATAGCACTAAAGTCTCCATCACACTCACTAAGAATGGGGCTATTTCCACAAATTTAATTGTAAATACACTATAATTATAAGCATTAAGGAAGCAGTATTGGAATTACTTAAAAGCACAATATTTTCTTGGGTAAAATGAATTGACAAACAGCTTCAGGCCTCCAAGAAAAGACAAAAAAAAAAGAGCATAAATTGTAGAGGCGATTAGTTGTGGTGTATGGTAATGATTATGATTAGCAGCAGCTGAAGAACTTTTCCTAATTTAGGTTTAAGTAATTATAGCTTCATGCACATTGCTCACATAAAACAACAATAAAATCTGATTTAATGTTGAGCAGTGTCGTCCATCTCATTAAATGAACATTATAAGAATATAGTCAGTGACCAATAAATAGTAGGAGCATAAAGATAGTAGATAAAGTAGATAAAGAAGAGTCAAATTAAAAACATAGTACCATTAAATGTTTCAAAATGTAGTGAAACACTGGACACAGTTAGCAAGAATCACTATGGCATAAGGCATAAGGTCAAGGCTAGTGCTAATTACGCTGAAATGATTCTGCTAGTTTATTAAGATAAGACAAGGTTGTTAAAAAAAAAGAAAAGAAAAAATCTCAAATAGCCAAAAATATTTACAAAGCCAAACCAATCTCTGAGAGGTTTGTTGTATTCTTTGCTTCTCCGAACAGTGTAATGAGTTCAAGCCAAGTTTGAAATCACAACAGATGATTTTGACTCCAAAATCCAGCCAAAAGCCTGCTGAAGCTTACCCTTGCAAAACCACATATTCATATTCAGATGTGTGAAAATTCAGTGGCACTCACACACTAGATAGAAACGAGATAAACTCACATTCCATGATGCTTCTATCTTCCGAAGCCCTCCAGTCACTACATTATTCACTCAGACATTCACTCTGACAGCATGCATAATTTAAAACCATCTTCAATTTAAATCTAACCCCAAACATAAACCGAGGATTAAACCATGAGAACCTGCCAAAATCTCATTTAGTGAATACCCACACACATTAGGAACTCAAACTCAAAAGGTCACACAATCACAGACACCAACATTCATACTGAAAATTCTTCTTTAAAATGAGGGTGTATTTTTCACAAGCCACATAGAGACAATAGTCCTTCAGATAACTGACAGGCGTTCTGACACAAAGATGATACACTGTTTTTAACTAGAAGTCTTTTTTCTAGAAGCATATAGTTTCTGTTAAGAAGAGAAGTCATTTAAAGGAAAACAATTTGCATGCCCTTGAGAAAAACACAAACTGTGTCTTACTGTTTGAAGAATAAAGACATGTTGACACATTTCATATTTAAACAACCTCAGTGGAAATGTGCACTATATCACACAGATGAGCTATGACAGCTACAGCAATGAGCAACCATCTCTTCCTGTATGTAGCTTTCTCCTACCCTACTGTTGTTGTTGTTGTAGCTCGAACCATTCTGCACTACCTCTTCACTGCTGTGGTTGGTCAGCTAAAGTTTTCTTTGTCTTACAAAGCACTCTTAAAGTAAGCACTTTTTTTCTTAAGTGCCCATCTCCCATCTGCTTTTGCGAGCATTAACTTTAAAGTAGGGGAAATCGAAGAGTTGTGCATGTAGAAAAAGAGAGTGAATATGTCCTAATGGTAACGTCAATAGGCAGTTGGTCAGATTTAGAGTGGCATCGATTAGTCGATTAATAGATTGACAATTAGATAGATGGGAAGTTGAACTCTGTGATAACACAGTTAATGTTTTTTGGTTTGGACTTCAGGAAGAGCAACAATTAATCTTAATAATAAACTAATAATCCAACTCAAGGAGTCCTGCACCTTTATTATGACTGTTAGCAGTTCTTCAGAATATAGCCTGTTTTCACCAAAGTTTACTAAATTTAACCTAATGTTCAATATCCTGATTTTAATATAGTTTAAAAAAAAAAAAAAATTCCACGTGTAATGGATGAGAATAGAAAGAGAGACTAATGGAGCAAGCAGAAAACAGTTTGCAATAAATCAAAGACTGCAAAAAACAAAACTGACAAACAGATTACAGCAAGCCAGAGAGTCATGGAAGTGCAAATGGTAAGACGTTACCTTGGAATGTGGAATATGATGTAAAGTTTTGTCTGTAGAACTTTTCTCTTTGGGGCTCAGAAGTAAAAACAATCCCATACATGACACGATTTCCTCCAATGCTGCAGCTGAGTGTTTTCAAAGTGCCTGTCTGAATTGGTCCTCCATCCTGGGGATTTGTTTATGAGAGTATGAATTTGTTACCAGGAGTTTCAGGGTGTCCGCACTGATTGCATTTGTCATCTGTTTCCATAAGGCCATTCAAGCAGAGCACTGCAAAGGCTTATCCCTTTGTTACTGTTGCTTATGTTGCTCAGTTATCACACAGCTAATTAGATTTTAACTGACAGGTTCAAGTTTCTTGATGCAATAATGGCACGTCAGATAGAGAAAACGATAAACATATTTTCACCGCTGAGGATATGAATATAAGCTGCATATCCATAATTAGAGTCTGTCAGAGACGCTGTTTGTGTTTGTCATTGAGACACAAAGTCAGGCTGGTTATTGCTTGTGCATCACTGATCTACATGAGTAATTAAGGGATTGCGGGACTGAATTGACTGATTTTTCCCAAGGTCTCATAATACATAAGTCTGAGGCAGAGATATTCGAACCTGCTGTGCTGAGACTGCAAGCCATCAGATGAAATAAGGAACACTGTAGCTTGGTAAACATTACAACCTTCTGGGCACCATTTAGAATGACAATGACTCAGGTAATACTTCATTATGAGTAATAAAGTGGACGACATAAAAGAGTAATTTTACCTCGCAGTGGTCTACCGCTGTCTCAATTGGTTGGTTTGTGTTCCCATGTGTAACTGTGTGATAAAGGATCTGAACAGTTCTTCCACCACTTCCACAAACTCCTGCTTTCTGCAAGGTTAAATGATTGTGTTTGTCAGTGGAGACCTGAGGCTTTGAACAGAGCAATATAACAGCTGTTCTCTGGTTTAACAAAAAGGATATTGCTTTTTTACAAAAAGATAATTTCATTACATTGCAACAACTGTTTTGCGGTTGCTCGGTACAATGTTATTGTATCCTGAAGTTATCCTTTAACCAAGTGTTTGTATTGTAATCACGATAACAGAAGTCCACTATATTTAATGGAGTAATGATTTTAGCCCAGATCATAGTGTTTTCCAAATCTTACCTTTCCTGAGTAACTTTAAGTAGAGCATTTCACATGAGAAGCTTTGCCATTAAGGTTCTTTTTCTCTGTGCTTTAACTGGACAGTATTCACAAGATAACATCTCATTTCCTAATCTTATGCATTGCTGCTGTTTAATTATATTTAATGCCCAATGTGAAATAGTTCTTTACAAAAAATGTCTTTCCATTTTCAGTGACAACTTAGATGTTGAAGTGAATGCTGCTGGCAAGTCTTGCAAAACTTTTAGTGACTTCTGAATGACCTGAACAGGCAAACAACTTTTAAAGTTGTTTGCCTGCTGTCAGTCTAATCTGATCACACTCACAACACACTTGTTATGAAGCAGATTAGCAGAGTTTTGAACACCTAGAATAGTTTCTGTAATCTTGTTACTTCAAAGCCGAGTTAAAGGGGCTTTAATCATGGTCTTATGCTAAACTTAACAAAGGTATAAACGAGGTGTTTTTGTGCCTAAACCTAACCAAAGCATAGCCATCATGAAATAGATTTATCTTTCAACTGTGAATACTAAAGCTTCCACGTGTCATTTTAAAGGGCAGCTTTAAATAAAGTGTTTTGACTTGAAGCTTTAAGTATTTTGAAGCTTAGAAGTTTGTCCTTTCATTTTATACTTTCACTGCAGTGTATGCAACAATTAATGGTTATCAGATTACTCTGTTTATCGTAATGATCAGTTGAGAAACCAATGGAAAAAAAACAAAAAAAAACATTGTGTCTCAGTCAGTGTCTCACTAAATAGATTATTTTGACCACAGTTGCTGATGGCAACAGGGGAGACTGAAGATCTGAGGTGGACACAGTGTATAATGTTGTCTGTAGAAGCAGCGTGACATCTGTTTTACCTGTGTCACACACCGGGCATGTTGTATGTACCATGTTATCTTACAGCTTTTTTTACTTTTTTATCAGCACAGTTTTTGCTCGGCCTGTGTGGGCGCTGCTGTGAATATTGACCAAACAGCAAACTGCTCTGACTCGTGAGACAAATGATCAATAGAGCATGAAGGGGTGGGGTTGGAGACCAGAGGTGATTTGACATTCGGCGAAATGGGAGGAAGGAGAGACGATCAAAGTGGAGTGAGAGAGCGAATTTGTGGCTCGGTGCACGCCTGAAAATCCTCCAGTGTTTGTGCAACATGCGTGTGCTGAGACCTGCAAGCATGCTGATCTCTTTAGTTAGCTGGTTCCCAGCTTGAGTCCGCTGCTGCTTTTTTCTCTAAAATTTTCCCAGAATAATTACTAAAGGTCGGAGACTGCAGGTCCTGGGCGGTGGGAGGCGGCACCCTGTCGAGTACGATGAGGGAGTAAATGGTGCCGCTGGTCAAGCAAGGAATCCTTTGCTGTACGCCTCTTAGACCACCAAAATAGAAATCAGCCAAGTTTGAAAAATACATGCCCTCTGGCTGTTTCTGGTATTCCATGACATGAAGAGAACCCACACAGAGCTGGAGCGAGGTGGAACTGGTGGACGTTATGCTAGAAAGGAAGTGGAGGAAAGAGAAAAGAAAAAGGAGGCAGGAAACAAAAAAACACTATTTTATTATGCAAATAGGCCGTTTTATTAGAAGTACAATCATTCTTATCATCACTTATTATAACTCAGGTATTTAATTAATGTTTAATTATGCATTCAAGATCCTCTCACCTCTTTGGTGTAATAGAGCTTGTCAGTCATCTGGCGCTGCAGGGAGCACAACTACATTGAACCCCAGACGCACTCGAGCAAAAACACGCACATCTGGACATTTGTGGAGCTCGCAGTGGAAGTGAGATACTGCAGATATAAATTCAAGTCATAAGGAGACTTTGACTAATTTACAATGCCGTCCCCTGAATATACAGACGGCTACAAGGATCGTCCCGTAACTAAAACATCAATGGTTTCTCAGTACCTATTATGTGTCCATCAGCAGCCTTGTTTACTGTTTTAGTCTCCTTGAACAACAGACTGGACCTTTAAAGGTGTTCTGGATAATAGCATCAGCTGACTGTAAACACCAAGCTATGAATCTACCACAACAGTTTCATTGCAACAAAGACATCTGTCTAAATGAATTGATTTGGACTCCAGCCCTGCACTATATGATCCAGCTGAATATTGAAGTCATAACCCTTTTATAACAGTGCTTGGCAGGGCAGCCTTTTAGAGGTTTGATGCTGAGTGCCCTTGACATTCCTCCTACGCCGGCCACAGCAGTGTCGGCCATGCTCCAAGATCAGGCAGAGAAAAGTCTCCACAGGACTGTCACCTTGTCTGGAACCCCCCCTCCCCTGTTCCTGTATGCAACTCTTTGTCCATCTATCCTCAGCCACAGCTCTGTCTTCTTCTGCCTCATTTTCACTCTGACTGTCCACTTCTCTCCCCATCATCCTTCCATCTCTACCTTCAGCAGAGTATGACAGTCACTTCAATTGTCCTTTCTACACCTCATCCTGCTGTCTAGGGAGAGCACATGGAGCCAAAGAGTGCCGCACAACACACTCATGCACTCGTATCTCCATTTCTCAGGAGGGAGTGGAGCAGGCAAGAGTGGAGATACATAGGTGCTTCTGTCATTAACTTCCATGTTGTAGGAATGGGTGAGCAGATTAGGCAGAAACACACACACCCACACACACACATCATTGTGTGCCAAGTTTCCAGTGACAGAGAGTAGCAGACATGCCTACTGATTATGGGAGTGAAGGGTAAGGTGGTGACAGGTCCTTGTCAGAGCAACCCAGGTCAGACCTCCTGCTCCATGCTTCCAGGTGTGTGGGAGTGTGTGTGTGTTGAGTTCATGCATGACTTATGTTGTGGGGACCTAAATGTGTTTACACATACTATGGTGACTTGTCTTCCTTATGGGGGCACGGTGACATGTTTTGATATTAGGATAAGGGTTAGGTTTTGGTGAGTCGCTGTCATGTGTGTGAATTCACACACATGCATACATGCGTGTCCAGCCCTTTGGAAAGCTAAGGAAAGACAGCTGTTCATCCATCTCTCAGCAGGTCCCAGATCTGCTGACTGTCACTGTTCGCATGTTTGTTTACATTCAGCTCCATCAGCAGCTGGTCTGAAATCAGTCTGCTGTCACACAGAGCACAGAACATCATGAGCACAGCTTGCCCTGTGTCTACCCAGCCTCATTAGGTGTAGTCACCGCTGGGCTGGCTGAACACAGGAGCTCACACTTGTTTAAAGTCACAACTGTACAGAAGCTCAGCACTTTTTTACAGACCATAAGCACTTTTTCCAAGAGCCCCTGAGTCACACAGCCCCCCAGGAATCGCCAGAAGGAGAGTGAACTCGTGTCATGATGGTTTATGGTTTGAATCTGTGGATGAGGTTAGGAAATAGAAGCAGGAGAAGAGAATGAAGACACATAGTCTCATCCCATGCCATCCCTGTTGCTGTGTTAAATGATGTGGTCATAGTAGGTAGTTTCCGTGTACAGAGTAGTAACACAATGTACCAGAAACTCGTAGAATCTAGAATACTTAACTAGTACTGCACTCACTTTATCACAGAAAAACAGCCTGCATATGAGGTGTGTTGTGACAGTCCTGAACTGATGTCTCCAGTGTGCAAAGCACTGAAAGTTCGAATTTATGGAACTTTGACAAGAGCTGGTCTTAATGGCTGAAGATTTATAGTTGTGCAGTGATTAAAGCTAGAGGAGATGAATGTGCATTTAATTATTCAACAACAAATCACACAGACAACTTTTTTAATTCCAAAGAAAAAGAGTTTATATTCAGATACTAGATTTGCTCCAAAGTCTTGATAGTGAACTAACTGCTGCAGCCTGTAGGTTCTATAAAGGTAATTTCAACTTTGAGGCTAAATAGAAGTGAGTAGAAGGAAGTTTTTGGATGCTGGTTAAAGACAATTAAACTTTTTTCTTGGTTAATATCCTTGATCCCTAGGTAACTTCATTAGCTGTCTTATTTTGTCCAACCAACTGTTCAAAACCCAAAAATATTCAGTTTACTATAATGTACGAGAACGAAAACGAGGAATTTCTTAGCCGTCTCTCTGCAGCCATGAAAGTCCTGGCATTTTGCACAATTAATTATTGTTTTTTGGAGTTAGTAAGTAAATAATTTGGAAATAAAGTTGTAATTTTACCAAAAATTATAAATCCTTGCTACAATACATTAGAATACAACAGAATACATTTTTGTAGAGTAGAAAAAATAAATATGTGACTACTATTACCTGTCAGACCAAACTCATATCAACCATCCATTGCAGTATTAATAAGATAACAGTCAAGCAAATTCCTGAATGTTAAAGTAATGCAGCATTACTGGGATTGAAATCTGTCATGGAATTTCTGACATCCATTACAAGTAATGAATTACTTTCCAACACTGATGATGCAACAGTATTACATGTGCATCATGAAATGAAATGTCACATGTCAGGTACAGTACAGAGAAATGGAGATGTCATTTTGCAGGAGGCAAATTAGATGCAGGTGATTATGCAGGTTCTATCTTCAGCAACTGAAAAAAAACTAACAGAATCATAGTCATGTGGATTGATGAGCACAAATGACAGGGTAAATCTTTGTCTTACTGCTAACGCATCTTATACTCACATTTTACACACACACACACACACACACACTTTTATATCTCTATCTTTAGCTATCCAGTCTATCCAAGCCTCAAGCCTTACATGCAGAGATGCAGTAACATAGAGAGATTGGTCTGTACGAATGATGCGTCTATATGTCTTTGCACTCATGGGTGTTGGTGTGAGCGTGACAGAGAAAGGCAGAGAGGAGAGAGGGCAGATAAAAGCACTGATAGAGGAGTAAGCAATGATACTCTGTGCCTGACCTTGCTTTCCTTGCTTAACACAAAGCTTCCCCTCCCATGGCAAACACAAGCCCCTAGAATCTATTGAGAAAGTAATGAGAAGTCTTCCCACAATAGCCTAAAGCCGTTTGTCAGCCTGATAGAAGAAAAAGCAGACAACTAGGCCCTCCTTCATGGGAATTCAATCTCTAAACCCTATTCTTTTTTATCAACAATTAATCTCCTTTTAAGACCTCACACTTGAAAAGGACAAAACAGCCACATGGCATACAGCACCACAGCATGAAAAACTACAACAAATGTGCTTACAAAATAGCAAAGATGTGTGAAGAGTTGAAAAGAAAGCAAAGATGAAGGAGAGAGCAGGGAAAATGAGATCGAGAGAGGAATGACATTGTTCAGGAAAACAGACGGCTGCGCCGCTCCGCTGTGCGTATCATTTCTTCGGCTCGAGAAGCGGCAAATAAACAGCCGTCTTGTTTTTGGCTCCAACACCTGTGTTTTTTCTGCACTGCCAGCAGCAGTGGTGGCAAATGGCCTGTGAACAGAAGTGGAAGTTCTCCTTTTGTCCTCAGACTGCTGAAAAGATATGGCTCACGTACGATCCTTTCTCAGATACTGCTGCCAAGAGTAATACGACATTAGAATTCAGGCAATAAAACAAAGCACATTAAGAGGAGCCCCCGCCAGGATATTTTCGTGCATTAATTTCAAAAGATGTGAAATATTTCAAGTTGTAAGTGATCTTTCCTGAAGACCTGAAATCAGAAACGGGTTTTGTATTTTTTGAGTTAAAAGGACATCCTTCATTTTGAAAGCAATGCCAGACACACATTTTAATATGGTTTTGTCAGATGGCAGTATTTTTCCTCAGACGACATACTTGATGGCGTGTTTGGTTTGGCACTCACTTGTAAATGAACTTAAGATTCTCTTAGTTTCCAAACTCAGTCATCGTTTCATTATCTCCCCCCAGAGGAACGTGTTGATGAGGTCACTTTATCTGTAATTATGGTTTAACCCATTGTTTAAGTCACACCCAGTACTGACAGAAAGATTACTGTCATGTGGCTTTGTTAGATAAAGTGACAACTAACTGTCCAAACATGAATGCAAATGCAGATTTAAAGGTCCAGAGGAGAGTGATGGGCATGTGCACGTATACAGACACCAGCACACATACTTTCACACTCATGCAGACAAAAGAAAATGAATGTCGCAGGGGGTTTTTATGCCCAGAAGTTTCTCAAATCAGCTGCTTAACATAAATTAGCATTTACAAAATAAATGTGGTAAAGTGATGCTGATGAATGATGCATGAGAATATGCAAAAGAGCATCATCCACTTGCCAGCTGAAGTTGCTGATTTGTGAGCTACATCCCTTACCCTTCTGCTTCTTCTGTCTCTCGCCTGCTCTCCCCTCTCTGGTCTCCTCTCTAGCTTCAGGAGGTGATGGTGGGTGGAGGGGTACGTATGCATGGGAACTGCAGAAAATGTGTTGGTATTTCCATCCCATCGTTGTCCGTCCCAACTACACAGTGCTTAAATTGACATGAAAAAAGTTGTTGTGGTCTACACAAATGTAAAATTGCCAGTGCAATGCAAATCAGTATCCAGCAGGCACATTGAAGAACTGTGCTTCTTCCAGACCCCTAAGCACTGCCCAATTTGCTTCCAAAACCCTGCTGTTGTGTATCCCAAAGGCCACAGGGCTTTGAGCAGTGTAATGTGTAGAAGCAAGCAGCAATTATATGCATTGTCTTTTCAAAATGGCTAGCGTCAAGCTGTATAGCAATTTAGAAGATGTCAGAGTACCAGTTTTAGCCTGGTGTCCAAGAAGAAGGAGCAAAAGGCCGGTTTAAAGAATGTAATTCAATTTCCTATTGTGACAAAAAACAATACTTGATTTCCTGTCACTATTCAGCCTTATGTAGTACATGTTTTGCACTCTGCACAGTAAGCTTTCTACTTTTTTTTTTTTTATCAAGTTTTCCAAAAATGTTCACAAGCTTTAAAATGGTAAAAGCAGCTGTCAAGACAAACTGCTTATTCATGCCATCACTTTTCAGCTGTAGACGGCTGTAATGTACCTTACTGTATAACTTCATTATTTTCAGATGTTTCCTGTAATTCTTGCTCATCAACTGGCTTCCATTTACAGTATCCTTTTTGGGGTACAGTGATTTTCCCATGCGTCACATAAGTGGTTATATCCGCAGTGTTTCAAACTCTCACATCACAGGCATTACTTTCCAGCAACCACTAAGATCCTTTCTAAAAAAGACGTGTTTTTCCACACAGCTCAGCAATGATAATTTAGTTATGGATTTATATTTAAGTGGGCTGGGGACACAGTACATTCAATCATTGCAGCGCTCTTCAATAATCATGGAATAGTCTCATTCTAAAATTAGATATGCAGACTTTAAAATGGGACACCATGAAAATTTATTGTAAGCACAAAATTGGAACAAACTATTTTCATAGCAAAAATGATAGCTGCATCCAAATGATCAACAACACAGCATAGAATATTTATCTAACCTCAAAAAAGGGAAATACTTCATCTCAACAAAACATCATAGCTCAATGGTCTTGAGCTTGGCAACTTTCTATTACCAGTTAATGCTGTTCTCTAAGAGAAAAACAATATCCAGTGTCTTCTGCCACATCTTATATGTTTTCCTTCCTGAACACTGTTGAGAAACTCAAGGCTACTAATACATGGGTATCCCCCAATTCCAAGAGCTTCAGGAGGAAAACTGAAGAAAAATATTTGCAGTGTTTGCAGAGATAGCATCATTCACTGATATACATGAGAACGAGACAGCATATACTTTATGTTTGTGCGCTACATAAAAAAAATATGCTATCAAATTGTGTTCTGCCAAAGACACAGAGCAGCTAGCATGGTTGTAGACTCTTCAACTTGGCAGGATATATATCTATCGAGCTATCTAGGAAAATATATTGTCAGCCATTGTCCTCTCTGTTACTTAATGTACTTTTTTCCTCTTTGTCAACCACTCGCCCACCTTTGATCCAAATTAGCATAAAACTGTGATCATATAATGTAGGGTAATACCAGGATTCATGAGGCTTTTCTAATGTGCACACTTTAAATCAGTCACTGTGCTCAGTGCTCCTTGAAAACCTTCAGAAAAATGTGTCTGCATCCCAATACATGCACACTTCACACTCAACCCTCCACACACCAATGTGGGCATGTGCACATATACTCTAGACACACACTCTGGAGAAGATTAACCAGTATCTCTTCATTATGCTTTCATAAAAAGATAACAGGTGAAGCTCACACTTCATGCGCGGGAATCATTATTCCCCGAAGGTGCCAAGCAACATAACAAAAAAAATCATTGTAATGAATTGTTTTTTTTTTTTTTTAAAGAATACATTATGTTTGATTCATCCCCAGCTGCTCTCTATACCCACCAGGTGAGATTACTGACAGTTTAATGATAATTAGTGAATCAACTAGTTGAACATCTCCCGCTCATCTGTCATTTGAATTCTCCTTTCTTCTCTCTTCTATCTTTGCAGTCACCTGTTTTTCTATATCTCTTCATCCAAGCGCCAAAGCGCTAAAGAAGAGATTGAGCTTCAATACAATTTCCATGGCAACAGATTTTCAATCATACTTTTCCAATCATGTTACCCTGGCAGTTCGTCCTGGGAAAGCTGAATATGACCCGATTTAGACTTTGTTCATGATCTCACTGATCTTTCAATCAACATGAAATAACATTGTCTCAGCTGACCTCCATCTCCATCACACACTTGATTGTGATCATTTAGATCATTTTTCAGGCCCAGATCTGCAGATATTACGAAGTGTAAAGGTCAGACTGATGTTTTTGTGGGTGTTATGATGTTTCTGATGTTATTGTTGTTGTTGTTGTTTTTGTGAGGTGCGTGGCATGAAATAACATACCCTTTTAGAAGAGAGTCTTTTTTCAAGTAAACTCCCATATCACAGTCCCTGAAGTTGCTGGTTCATTTCTTATGGCGCAGCACTACACCGTCACACAGCCTGCAGCTCCTCACTTGGAACATGAGCATGAACTTTCTCACTTTCTCAAGTCAAACTACTGACATTTACTGTTACAAACAGTGCATTTCCCCCTTCGCCTCAGAGGTCTCTGTGCAATTTATTTCTACTGTCAAGATTCCATCACTCCTTATTTTCTTAGATTAGGGAAAGTATCAGTTGATGTTATTGTAGTAAGTACATTTACTGGATCCTATGAGACATTCAGAGCAGGTAATTATATCATTTTTAGAGATACCTAGGGATCTGTACTGTTGGTACAACAGCTATAAGCTGATGATTTCTCGATGAGTTACAACTTCCAATAATGTAATTTTCCTTCAGGCTAAAATATCTTTGGCCTGATGAATATGTTTTAGGTACTCAAATAGTGTACAAACACTATTTATAGTTATTTGTTACTGGCGTCATATCACTGCATATCATATCACATCAATAGCCGTAATGAAATATGGAGCACAATCAACAATCCATACTTTCTGTCCTTGCCCTGATCAACCCATAATAATAAGACAAACCAGAGACACCAACACAATGTGTTGTTTATATGGATTCTAATTATCTGGATTGCTCATTAAAGAGTCTGTGGTTTTCTTGCACTCTGTTCAGATGTTTTGTGTGACATTTGTAGATGCAATAGTTCTGATGACTGAAGTTTTCAGACAAACAGTAAACAGAAGTCAGTTTGACAAGTTGCTGAATATTAGATGTGCTTTTTTGTTGGAAGAGTCAATCTATTTCATTCATTCTGAGTTTTTCATCGTGGTCTGACTCTGAATGTGCAGGATCACGAGTGTGAAAGTGTGCTGTAGTTCAAACTGATTCTTTATTTATTTGCCCTTTAATCAAAAGTAAATCCCAAAGATACTGAAGTGTCAGCGTGCATCAAACTAAGTTCTTGTAAGATTGTCAAACAGCAAAACTTTGACACACCTCTACAGTGTTGGAACTTGGCAAAAAAAAACCAACCTAAAAACAAGAAATTCACATTTCACACACTGATCAGCTCAGTATGGAGATGAGAAAGATAGCAGGATATGAACTTCACTATCACTCATCTATCTATCCATCTATCTCGCTCTGTGTGTGTGTGTGTCCCTATTTCAAGTCTTCATGCTTGATATTCCTTTTAAAGTTCAAATTTTTCACATATATTCATTTACTGTCCATCATGATCATCTGGAAAAAATCAATTATTTTTATTGAAGTGAAGGCCAATAGACTCTGCTGGATAGAATCACTGGGAAGAGTAAACATTAAGAGCAAATGTTATTAGTGTTTAGTTGTGCTCAAACATTAACCTTGTCTTCTACTCACTTTTTTTCCTCTCTCTCCCTCTTGTTGCCTCTCCTCTCTTCTGCCTCTCCCAATCATTCCTTCATGTCTCGGCAGCTGAGCCACTGGAGGGAGAAGAATACCTGGACATTATAGGTATCATGCGGAACCAAGCAGGTCGTTACGAATGCAAAGGCGAGCAATGACGTCGCCACGCCGGACGTCAAGTACGTCAACGTGGTCGTCAACTGTAAGTTATGACACACTACGGTACATTCTGTGATCCACACTGATCAATATTCTCATCTTGTTTCATGACAGACATTTCATAAGGTGATGCACTCAAAAGATAAAAGCACATAAAGGTTGAGTTAAGAGGAGATGGATGTAGATTATAGTATGTGATGGGGGGGTGAAGCTGTATCTTGAAAGTTTTGGAGCACCCTTCAGTCTCCTCAATGAAGCGAAGATAAATCCAGGCGGAAAGAGAAAGACTGGAAAACCTGATTACAACTGTCATTTCAGTGGTAATTCTCACATACCATATCATCTTTTAAGAGACGCTTAGCAGCTCAAGACAAGAGCCGCTAATTATGTATCCTCAGGGGTCCATGTTCTGATCTGATGACTGTCATATATACGTTGGCTGTTGAGGATTGATGAACATCTCATGAGACATCGCAAATCAACTACTCTCAAAAGGGTTTCTCACTTCTCTTTGATCTGAACAGATCACATATGGCCGTTTGCCCGAAGCGTACTTCAGCCTGATAAGTCTGACTGCTTGAATCAAATTATAAACAATTCTATATTAAATCATTTCTTTGTCTTTGATACTAATGGAAAATGAGAATGAATGAATTAAATTAATATGTTACAGACATAATTGTGGACATTGTGATGTTTGTTAAAAATCCTTGTGTGTGTATGACGAATGCTAAGTAACCAGAGGAATCTGAACTTTTGGCTCCAAATGAATATGGCTTATAATGATTCTGATGCTCGATTGACCTTTAAGGGAGAAGTGCTCTCAATCCCTCAAGCTTATTCAAGATATTTGTTGTTCTGTCTTTTGTTTGCTTTTATCAGTGAGATTTGGTACAGAGCTTTGTTGCTGTGTGAAAGAGCTTCCCATCTGGTCAGAGCTTATATCAATGATCCTACTTAGACATTCCGGATACAATAGAAGGAATTTAATGTTTAGCAAAAGGAAATCCAAGTATTTCAAAGGGCTTTGTCGAATCAGATGGGTCTACTCCGTGAATTACTTTCTCCTTGAGTGTGAGTTTAATATGAAAGCCAGTTTTTAGTATTAGTTTCATGATGTAACTTATGTCAACACTGTGTGACTCTGCAGATCCTCCGACAATAAAGAGAACCCAGAGCTCAGAGACTCAAGTGGGCCGCATGGGGACACTGCAGTGTGACGCCACCGCTGTGCCCACGCCAGAGTTCGAATGGTACAGGGACGAAAAAAGGTAAAACACGACACAGTTTTAGATGTTTACTCTCCAGACCAGTGTCATGAATAGCATGATATATGGCTTACTGCAGACTTGATGATGGTGCTTTAGAGAGATGGTCAATTTATGATTACTTCACTAGGCACTGGGTCATTTCAAGATCAAACGACCATGAAAAACATTTAGACAGTCTTGGCAGCCAATGCTCATATTTCAAATGGAACTAAAAACATACTGATTCAAGATCATTTTGCAAACCCTGTCTATGTATTTTTATGGCTTAAGACCAAACTAGGACAAAGAGAGAGAGAGAGCTAAAATACATCCATACATTCATTCATATTAATTATTAAATAAAGAACAAGCCACGAGCTTCCTGTACCACAAACCTCATTAACTGTGAGACTGATCCAGCAAGACTGGCACCCATGAAGACTGGCACTCTTTATTACCATACTAAAGTAAAGCTTGCAGAAAGGAAAACTTCTTTTCCCCTTATACATCAAATTACTGGAAACAACAAAGTAATGAACAAAAGCTTTCAGAGCTGAAAGAAGACTGAATTGCTCTCTCACAGTACTGTGTAAAAGTTATAGGTACCCCCACATGTTGTGTTTTAGCAGTGCTGCAAAGACCATACATATTTATCTCTCATTTTCTTCATGCAGATATAATAAGAAAATACAGGAAATGAGTACAAAGTATTTAAGAACACATAAAATGTACTAATGATTCTGGATTCAGACTCTGGCCACCCCCAGATTTGTTGCCCCAGTAGTGCTTCATGACCAACAATCCATGGAATAAGATGATAACAAAGTCATTGTTCTACACTCAGATCACTGATAGACATGCCCAGCCTGCTATAAACTATTGGCAGATCCGGATGTGACAGTGGTCTCAGGATCAGCTGCTGTCTTCACTTTGGCTCACCCAAAAGAGATGCTGCAGTGACAAGCTTATTGGCAAGGCAAATTATGACAAATTATGAGTTGTGGCCACCCAAAACATGCCTTAGGTCTCTCGTGACCCTCTTTATTGTTCACCGAGGGGAGAATTCTGCCCTAGTTTGCCTCATCGGGCAACTCTTTGATCCTTTGGCTTTTTTTCATTTTGACCAAGGTGAGATCAGCAGCTGATGTCGAGACCCCTGTCACATGTGGATCTGCCAACAGCTTATGGCAGGTTAGACATGTCTGTCAGTGATCTGAGTGTAGAACAGTGACTTGGCCAACAGCTTACCACTTGTGGTTGTTGGGTCACTGAAGCACTGCTGGGGCAACAAATCTGGGGGTGGCCAGAGTCTGAAGCCAGAGTCATTAGTACATTTTATGTGTTCTTAAATACTTTGTGCAAATTTCCTGAATTTTCTTATTATATCTGCATAAAGAAAGTGAGAGATAAATATGTATGGTCTTTAAGGCACTGCTAAAACACAACATGTGGGGGTACCTATATATAGTATACATATACTAGTTTGGGAACATTAATGCTGCATTTTATTATGATGTTTCTTTGTGGTGTATCTTACTGTTTCTAGACTGCAACATTACTTGTGATGATATGAATAATTGAATAATTAGTTACAGCTATAAAGGAAATGCTGCTGGTGATGTGTATGTGATGAAAGACTACAGAGGTAACCTTTACATGACCTGATCCAACTTACCTTGAGGCAAGGAGCAAACTTGATTTGTGTCGCTGCCTTTGCAAATTAAATAATTAGGCAAAATAATGAGGTTTACATTGAATTTACTTGGCTATGACGGCAGTAGTTGCAAAGGGGCTTTCCTGTTTATTGTTATGAGAACAATTAAGGCACAATTAATGAATATCACCGCTTCTAAATTATAAATCACACTGAATTGTCTTCCCTTTATTTAAGCTTCGGTGAATATGAGCAGTGATCTCAGTAATCTGTGAGTTTTCTCCATGCTGCAGCAGAACATTGAGGTCCTGACTGATTTTTAATGCATCAAGAGGTCAGAAGGGTTCCAAGCTGTTTTTCCTGAGATGTTTCCTCCTCATCTCTCAAATGTGGCAACATGTTCATCACTTTATTCTCTGTGCCAGACACACTCCGTATCAATCTACTATGTAGTTATAACAGATCTCTTTGATCCCTTGTCAAATTTGCCCTCACAGTAGTCCCATTGTCATGCCCCAGTGTTAATTTGATGGCATCATCTGTGGAGTTTGATAATGACTAATCACCCACTTAATCACGGGGCTGTTATTCTTTTGTTAATTGAATATTACTGCACAAGACAGCAGTTGCTGCTGTGATATGCTTTTTGAAAAGAGACAAAGTAAAACAGATTGGACGTTCTTTTGTATTCAGTTTAGTGTCTGTAGTCAGTGAAAATCTCATATCACAGGTAATTCCAGGGAAATAGGATCCACGCTTCCCACACTGTACCATCCCCTGTGAAATTGCAGATTGTGTGGTCAGACACAGATGTTCATCGTGCAGCTATCAATTTAAGCATCATGCATGTATCTGAAAAACACTTCAAGGATCAAAGTGTAATGATGTCCTCAGGCGACAGCAGCTCAGTCCTTCCATTTCAATACTTGTCATCTAATAAGCAGAGAGATTCCCTGTTCTGCTGCAAACCCACCACCTGAGTCATTTCAGGACTCAAGGGACCAGAATGAAAAAAAGTTAATGATAAGAAAATCACAGAGCTCACAGAGCTCCGTGATCTGCAATTTCACTCACCCCCAAACTACAGCAGTAAAAGTTCACTGGAGATTGGGAAAAAAATATTGGAGTGTCACAAGTGTTATCACAGATACAGTTTCTAAAGTAATAGGCCTATCATGCCACTGCTTGAAGAGAAAGATTTATGGTTGTTGAAATATTTTGCATTATCTGTTGTTTCCAACCCCCATCTATCTCAGTTGTTTTGTCCCCTGGAGGATTTTGGCTGTGTGCCTGTTAATGCCACCACCACCCTCCCTTACCTCTTTACCGGTACCATTGCACTTTCTCCTTGGATCATGATCTTAATGCACCATAATAATATAATTTATCTTTGCTTGGTTAATTAATTTTAGACTTCCTTCTCCCCAAGAATCTCTATCCTGTTGTGAATTATTTACCTGAGTGTTAAAGGTGAAGTTTTGTTGTGCTTGTTGAAATACATTTCACAGCGTCCATTTAAATCAAGAAGTAAAGATGATAGCTGGAGTCACAAAACATAGTGGTTGTGCCGGATTCACAACTCAAATCCTGACTCATTTTTTATTATTTTTTTTATAAGAAGATAGCAAGATAACAAGATAAGAGCAGCCCCCTCATGTTCAAATGGCAACTTTATCAAGAGATTTTATCACAAAATTTCTGATTTACTTTCCTTCATTCCTCTGTGATGGCGACAGCCATGGCCAAAAAAAAATGTTTTGGTGTTGTCAGTACAATTCTACCCAACTGAATACCTTTCAAAATTTTGCAGTAAAATTCACTTAGACTCAATCATGAACAATTACATTAGATTAGATAAGAGTTTGGTGGCCAATGCTTTATGGGTAAGGTCACTGTGACATTGCACAACATGTTTTTGGCTTTTTGAATATAAACTACTAACTCTAGTTACTGTTTCCAACTGACATATTTTAAAACAAGCAAGCAGAACCAAAGAAGAAATATGCCCAGAATTGCCAACAGTCAGCACAGTTTATTGCATGTATGAACAAATGTTTAATTATTTGACTAGACTGAATAATTAAGTGCGATACTACTATTGACTGAAGTGTACTCCAAGCTTTGACCAGCAACAGACTGAATACATTACTGAACTGGTGACAAAATCAGCACTGACTGTTGAAGCTAAAAAGTGAAGTTATCACATAGTTAAGAACTATCAGTGCTTGATCTAAGCCAAACAAAGCGATGCAAATCACTTAAAAAACCTTATAGGTAGTGTCCCAACAGTGGACAATCATGTTGCGGACACAACAGTGTTTTGTTTGTGCTATAGCAGGATGAGGATAAGGGAAAATGTCATTCTTATTTCTCATACAGCCATGTTTAGCTAATTAGCTTAGGTATCCATACTTCTGTATCAATATGTTTACTTTTTGCAGGAAAAAAATAGGCTTAGAGATGGACAACTAGCCAACCAACACAAATGGAGTAACACAGTGTTATTACTGCTGTGAAGGAGGAAAACTAATTTAGTTAATGATGCACTCCTTTGCCTTGCAGGTAATGGTCAGTAAGTTCTATAGTTACTTGGCTGGACATTAGTGCAGTCTGCAACTTCTTTGTGATATATACAGTATATGAGCTTTTGCACCCCAGCTCAACATGGGGACAAACACCAAAGCTGCTACAGTTAAAGCTGGTGGTGTGGCTATTTAATAATGACAAGAAAATCAGTTTTCCGTGCCACTAAAGTCCTGTGAACCACATTTTACTTGTCAAAGGACTTTCTTTTCTTTTATCCATGTTCTGTCTCATTTGCTGTGATGTTATAATTGAATCAAGTCAAATAAGCCATTCTACCATAATTGGTGGTGAATGGGTCTAAACGAACTAACTAAAGAGTTGACACCTGTACTAACAAAAAATGTAGACTCCATTTGCTTTGATGTCTATATCAGTACAAAGGGATGAAGTGTGAGGAGACGTGTTTGGACAAATGGATCAAGCATATGCGCTTTAATCATTTCCGTCTTTTAGAAGCACAGTTAATTTTTAGTGAAGTTTTCTAATTAACTTGTTGTATTAAACCTCCTTTAATCCCTACTCTGTATTTGGACAAACACATATTATAATTACTGAATATTACCTTTTAGTAAGGCTTCACTGTGTTTGAGATTAATTGTCTTACTTAATCACTTTGAAGACTTTTGATATCTTTTGTTTTGGATTTGACAATGCAAGTAGTAAAGCTAATGCAAAAACAATTCATATACCCCAGGTACATTTTATCAACATAGTGACAATTCAACAGGTTTTAAATGAACTAACTTCTGTCTGAACTTGCTTATTTGGACAATTTACAACTTTGCATACTCATTTCCTCTTGATGTGTTATATTACCCCAGACAAACCACACTATTTCTCTCCTGGAAGACTACAGAGATAACATTTTTTTTGGTCCAGTTATCTAGGGCCAAGTTCAACACAGCCTCACTCTCACCTGCACAAACAAACAAAGTGAGGAAGTAAACACTCCAGAGTGTGAACTAACCGCTTGGCACAAGGTGGTGAACACAGATTTGGCTGCAGAGGTTGTTTTTTTCTCTCCTCCTCTGAGTGGAGATGCTTAACTCAGCTAACCTTATCTATATCCATCATCTGTCAGTTTTAATAGCCACATGAAAATGTGGGCTCACTCCGCACAGCTCATGCTTCAAAACATCAATGAAATATAACTTCACAAACCAGGATCTGAGAGATTCAGCAGCACTTAGAAATCAACTTAACATCAGTGGATTGGTCCATCATGACCTAAAAGCAGCTGGTCAGTGCTTTATAACTGATAAAACTGAAAAAAACGACCCTCCATGTTGTTTTTGTGTCTTCTGTAGGGTAGAATTTGGATCAAACAGTAAATCAATCTACAGAATCACCTCTCCTGCTTCTTATGTAGTAAATCACTCTGTCCATGCTTATAACACAAGAAAAATCCAAAATGAGCTGTCAGCCACCATGATAGACAGATATGTTTGTTGTTTTGTCAGCTGATACATGGCTGTCACATCCACCGGTCCGTTCTCAATCATCTCTGGGTTACAAGTCTCAGCAGGACTCTTCACTTGATTTTATTTATCGTCGGCCTTGAATCATAACAGGCCTGTCACTTTCTCTGGCAGTGATAACCTACTTTAGATGCTCCCACATGCTACAGAATCAAATCTGTCCATCTGAGGATTCGCACCGGTCTTTCATCTCTGCCAACCTGCAACTGCAGTCTAGCACGCACGCTGTGTACCCTCCCCCGAGACAGAGGGGTCAGATCGTTTCAGTCTCAAGTTTAATGTGCAATCAAGGCATGATTACTGAGGAGCAGCAGTAGAGCACTGCTGCCCTCTGTCTGTGAGGAAGAAGGGCGCTAGCTATGAGAAACCTCAATCCAATAAAGATAAAACATCTGGTTTCTCTGGTGTTTTACAGTAATTTATACCACATACAGAAGCTGGCAGAGAGACCGAAAAGTGCTGCAGATCTGTCTGTGCCAGCATAGTAAAGGTTAAAACAGGCAGCAGAAATACTGGGTTCAGTAAATGCCAGTATAAAAGAAGATGCATTTTGGGGGCACAGATCCCATTTCCCTCTTCTTTACTCTCCAGTTTTCTGCCACAGGGTGTTTGAACTTACAGCCTGTGTGTACATAGAGCCAACCAGAAGCTTTCACTGTAAAAACTATAAGAGGGTTCTGTCTCTTTTGACCTGTTAAGGCAGTTTTCTTCCCCATTCTGCTGCATTACAATCATGCTCTATAATCTATAGTAAAAGTAGCTGTTTGCTTTCAACTCCCTGTAGCAGTGCGTATTATCTGGTTCTCTCAGCGTGCTCCGAGGGCAGCCAGACCTTTTTAACAGTGCAGTCACTTCTCATGAAGACACACTGGAGAATATATCAGCTGCTGGCCTTATCTTTTTTTGAGGGGGGTTTGCTTTTAGATGGAGTGGAGACCCTGCTGGTGCCCGTGCCCTCCATTAAGTCCCTTTCTCTCTTACTCACTCTTGCTTTCAGATTCAGATTCTCTCACACACACAGACACGTACACACACGAGCGCGCTGCCACTGTTCCCAAGGTGTCCCTATGGGAAGGACCTCAGCACTTTATCAAGTTCTCTACTCCCCAGTGAGCCAAATTATGCTGTGCCATGATGTGCATTTTCCTTTTTATGTTAATACTTTCTATCAGCCAAGTGTGTGTCAGCATAAACTTCTTGCTCCCCTGCTCAAATTCCGATTACCACATTACCCAGACTTAAGCAGGATTAAGTTGAGGCTCCTTAAATGAACCTCACCTCATTCTTGATACCAAAGGGCTCAATCAGCCCAGAACAAGCAGAATCCATTATGTGCACTGTGTTATTCAGAGAATTTTATTTGGTTGCGATGATGTAAGGAACACTTCATCAGCGAGGTTTACAGTCCAAGTCAGCAAACTGTATTGATTAATTTGCTGTGAAAGAGGTTCAAGGTTGACATAATTGATTGTCAGAAGTTTGGTTGTCATTACAGCAGCATATAGAAGTGCAGAGTAAGACTCAGCAGCTTTCTAATCTTTCATCCCAAGACGGCATATCAACAATCCTGTTCACAGCAAATAATTTGTTGCAATGAAATAGAACAATGACATTTGAATTGTTCAAATAGAGCAGGAAGAAAACAAACAAACCGTACAGTAAAAATGCACGCAGGAATATTTCCCGAGCAATGTTTATTTCAGGCTTTGACGTGTTTACAAGTTGTTACATCCACAAACCAAAAGGAGAGCACGCATTGCCTGTCTCAAAAATGTATTTCATTTTCTTTTCTCCCCTCATAATTCTCAAAGGTCAAGGCTTGGCCTCTGGTAAATGCAGCTGTTAAATTGTTGAAATGAAAAAAAATGAGAAAGGTTTATCTCCGCTCTTAATAATAACAACGTTTACACTTAGGAACGCTGCAGTGCAACTCCTGATGTAATGTTATTAACTGTTTCGACACCCACACTTGCACATTCTCAAATTTCTGTAAAAGTTGTTGTGAGGTTTTGTTCATTTTTTAAAACAAAGTCTGCATTTATGTTGGTTAGAGTCTATTTCACTCCCTCAGTACTGGTGGTTATGCAAAAATTGTAACATTAAAATAAAAATTGAATAAAATCTAATTTATTCATGAAGAGAATTAGTAGAAATGTGCAGCGCTGACAAAGAAAAAAATATTACGCGATTCTGAGAAATCTATTTAATATGTCAGGACCCTGAAGAAGCAGCACATTGTGCCTCTATCACACCAAATTCAGAAAACAGTTGAATCCCATCAGCCACATTGTGAAAGTGTCATTCTGGGCTAAAGCTGATAATCATTCTATTCTTTTTTCTTTATTCTCTATTCTTTAGTCAGAAGTCTGTTCTGAATAACTTTTTTTTTTTAACTGTATTTTTCTCTGTATTTCAGATAAGATTTAATTAATCTGGTGAAGTTTTCTTTTGCCTTTACCTGCACTGAAACCGCAGACTTTTTTTTTTTTTTTTAAATAATTTTTTGCCTAAAATATTACCAACACCTCTGTGGCTTTACATTCTTTCTTTTTCATTATTTTACAGTTTCCTTTAAACACTCTCACTTCTGTCTGTCTCTACCTCCAGGCTGTCCAATGCCCAGGGCATCAATATTCAAATTCTTGGAACTACCACTATTCTCATGATTGCCAATGTCACTGAAGAGGATTATGGGAACTATACCTGTGTGGCCTCGAACCGACTGGGCATCCAGAATGCCAGCGTTTTCCTCTATAGTGAGTATTACCGTATAGCCACTATTACACTTTGAATCCAAAATGGAAGGTAATTTCATTTGGTTTTATTGTGACTGACAGGTTGCCAGTCAGCCCCTTTCTTGTGAATGTGATATCTGAAGAACATCTTGAGGGAAGGTTTTTTAAATTTGGTACAAATAAAAAAAAATAAATAAATAAAAAACCCATTCCAACCGATTCAAAAATGAACCAATTAAAGTGATTTTCATCTGGGATAAAAGGTCACTGTGACCAGAGGACACAGATTTTGTCTCATGAACTAAATATCTCAAAAACACAGTGAAGGAACACTCTTAAATTTGGTACTAATATTCAGTTGGACTTAAAAATTAATTGATTAGATGCTGGTGAAAAATAAAGGTCAGTGAGGCCACATTGAACATCTTATTGGCAAGTGTCATTACCTCTAGTTAGTAGGGGTGTTCTATTGCAAGGCAATAACCCCTTGTGAAACCTCCATGAATGTTTTTATTATTCATAACACATGGGTGCACTCCAAAAGTGACCGACACAGTGCAGGCCTGAGCCAGCTGAACGTGGTTTCCACTCCATCTTTATTTGACACCTAAACAGCGACATTATGTAGAATGCAGATAAATGACCATATACATCACATGGCTCATAGTGGCCAAGGTCAGGTGGAAGCATCAACTTATTCAGCACTTTAAAAGTGACTCAAAGACAAGTTTTACAGATTCATAAATAACGTAAAAATGTTGCACTATTAAAGGCGGGTGGCCTAAAAGCACAGTAAAAAGATCAGGCATCAGTGAGAGGCCTAAGCATGGCATTCATTCTTCTTTTAAGGTCTATTATGTTGGTCTTAAACAACTTCTGTGGGAAATATGCGACTGCTAAATGCTCCAGTATCTTCATCCCTTATTTGATAAGTGTGTCTGTATCTGGCGCTGGGTGCTAGAAAGGTAGAGCACAGCAAGTATCTCAGAACTGTTTGGCCATAAAAAAATCTTATGAGAGCAGCGAGAATGAAGGAGCACCGTATATTCACTGATGGAGCAGCTAACAACGATGAACTAAACTCACTACAGTGCATCGTAAAGTGGAATACAGCTGTAATTTTGTAATGTTGTAATGCTGTAATAATTCTCCATGTGTTCATCACTACAGGTGACCCCCATTGTCACTATATTTTCACATTGTCCTATGATATATTGTAATCGTAAAACACTGGTAATAGGTTGATAGAGATCAGACATTTTATCTGAGATCTATCCATTTATAATGATTTTTAAAAGTTGCTTTTCTACAGGGGCTGTGAGAGCTCATTGTGCTGCAACTTACACTAATGGAGAAAACATCATCAATGTTGTACTGTATGTACTGAGAAAAAGAAAAACAAACTGACACCAAAGAAAATGCAACCAATGACAGAAATGTTGCACAGAATATCATAACACATGAATATCATGTTATACACACACATGTTATAGTTTTGGCTTTCTAATTGTACAATTTAGATATTATAAAATGAAATGCATACACAATGACTACCTCCCGTGTCCAAGCGGTAAGCGTCATAGCACAACATGGCCACCAGATGTCACCAAACCTTACAATCTCAGGCAGCTCATTTGAATATGTTAGTTATTATAATTTTAAATGTTTTTAATTACTCAAAATAGCCTATATATGTATAACAGAAATGACAGATATCCAGATTTGTGTCATATTGTTGGTAAAATATTAAAAATAAAATAAATATAAAAAATAGTGGTAATATTTTTGGTTCAGTCAGTCTGGTTGAGCTACTTTGATTTCTACACTGACACACATTCTCTCTGTATTTTTGTGTACAGGACCCGGAACAGGTCGAGATATCAACGGCACTGCCAGCGTATCTCAATCACTGTGGCTCCTGCTGGCCTCTTTCTTCTGCCTTCTGGTCAAGTGTTAATACCACTGTCATCCTTCCCCCTTCTCCCTCCTCCTCCTGGTATCCCTTTCTTCCTTCTCCTTTCTCCCTTTGCTCCAACCTCACCGACATCCTTATCGCTACCTTATTACCAACTTTACCGCCCCTTCCAGACTGTTTGCATCATGATACAAACACCGTATGTGCTCTCGAGCACTGCTTACATTATGAAAAGCGATGGGTTACGAGTAAAATGTCATAACAGCAGCAAAAAAAAAACAAAAAACAAAAACAGTGAAATGAAGGACAGAACAAGCAAACAGTGCTCTTTTAAAGAAATGCATTGCTCTTTTTAATTCATATGCACTTGTTTGTTTCTGCTATATTTTGTGTTTTGGGTTCTGGATGGGGTTGGGGATTTGTTGCATTTTTGTCTTCATGGGAATGAAAGTAGAGCACTGCACTCACAGGGATGCCAACAATCATTTTGTGTCTAGAAGTACTGAAGACATGAGGTATATTTCTTCTTATTCCCATTATGTTAACTTAAAAAATGTAGATTTAACAGAGTGTTTAACTAGTGCATTAATGAGTAACATGCAAAGTATCTGCCAAATATACTGTACATATAGATTTGAAATACAGAAAAACAGAATATACAGAAATACAGAAATCAAAGGGAGAAAACAGCATCTGATTCAGCAATGAGATTAAAACTTGATATTAAAGTCTGTACAACTATAATCTGATGCTGTTAGACTAAAACAGATAAGCAGCTTTAGCAGTGTTATCTCAGCCATCAGTACGTTGTTTCTAGATGCAGCTGTCACTTGGGTTGTTGCCATCCAACCCAAAAAATGGGGGATGCAGTGAATAGAATAGACTTGATCCTAAGCAAAACCACAAGGAGTCCAGACCTGAGGAAACTAGTTCATCTGTGTCCTCATCCAGTGGCTTTGCAATTACTCACCTTTACTCCAAAACATGTCCTCCTTTCTTTTGCAGCAGCATTCTGACTTTAAAATAAAAAAAAAAACGAAACAGTAGGTTGTAATAACGCATACTGTACATAGTGAAATTTTTGTATTTCTCAAAGATAAGACAACTTAACTGCTGCCACTGTGACAGCAGATTGTTGCAGTGTTTGTTGCTTGATTGTCGACCAACCGACCGGCCGTCCGGTACAGTTTGTCTTTGCTCTGCGGCAGCAAGCTGCGCCATGTTCAGCTACATGTACTGAACCATAAAATTACAAAAGAGTGGTTGCTGTTAGTTTATGAGTTTTAGGATCATTCTTCTATACTGCTGGAATTTGAGTAAAAAGAAAAACAACAAACAAAAAACAAGTATGACACCAATGAATGACTTACTTTTCGGTTTTCCTCTTTCAAAGAAGTATGTGTGTTTTAATATGAGATGAAACAGAAAAATATAATATATTGATATTGAGGTTATTTTTTTTTTTCTGTCTTTACCACATTCATTTTAGTTTCATCAATCATATACGAGTCATATGAAAAGGCTAACTCTATGTGTCCATGTTTCCGAATAGGGTAGCAATTTGTCGATGATGAATAACTTGTAGATCTCTTAAACTGGCGACCCTACTCTGTCATGTGAACTGAAGTCCACTGGACAATGATGTTTTAAAAAAAAAAAAAAAAAAAAAAAAAAAAAGGTAAAATGATAATTTTGTGCAGTTATTATTATACTTGTCCTAAAGATGACACAAGTGCTGGCTAACAGGATGTTATAGGGAATGGAATATTGTGTTGAACTTGTAATGCTTGTACATTTTCCAGGAACTTAATATTAGAGCAGCAAAGAAAGCAAACTGCTTATTCCCTTCAATTTCTTTCAAGGCCATTGTACTGACTGGTCTCTTTAACAGAATAATATCTTTATATTACATGTCTCACAGGCAATTTTCTCCTTCATAACTTTATCAATACTAAAGCTGACCACTGAATTTATTCCTTTTTGAGCAATCTGAATACCACTCGACTTAGTATTTTGTAAAATCTGAACAAGAACAAGAACTTTCAGCTGCACTTCTGTCAGGAAACAGCTCACAGGCCACTGCTGTTACTCTGCACTATTAGCTGCCTTTTTTGCTGTTTATTTTGACCAACTGTAAGGTGACTAATAGCATTTGGACGCCAGCATCCAGCTCAGCTCCTCAAATGGATGTGTGTTTGTATCTCTGCTCCTCTAACAACCAAGCAGAGATAGTACCGGTACTGTAAAACACATTTGTAATTAATGTCATCCCTGTCGTCATCCATTAAAGGTTTGTTCCCAGTGTTTTCATTGTAAATGCTTCTGAGGCCATGGCTACGTGACAGTGTAGTGTTGGTAATGTCATCTTTATCCCATCCAGTTTTTCATGTAAGTGAAACAGTAGATGTAGAGCTGTACAGAGACTGAAAAGGCCAAAATTTCAATCAGAACTGAAGCATTTCAACATGTCTGTCATCTCTATCTGTCACAACAAAAACAATATCTCACAATCTGATTTCTCAGTCTAGGAAGTGACAAGAAGCTTTTTAATGCTTTCATCACATTACGTTTTTTTTTTTTTTTTTTTTTTTTTACAAGTGAACAAGTAACTCCGCTGTATCCACTTGAATGTGGATTAACTTGACTCCTCGTGTTTTTTGTACTATACAATTGTATTTCTGCAGGCTCTCTTACTGCTTTTTAGCTATCAGCTAACCCATACTTGAGGATGCTAGTTTATCAGCAACAGCTATCTTAATGTAATAAGGAGTGAATGATCTGGAAGCCGTGGTGAAATTGTTCTTTGTGATCGGTTTGCATGAGAGCGGCCTGTGCTACAAGTCTATTCCAGTGAGTCTGTCTGTCTCAGTGTGTGTCGCATAAAAAAATGAAAATAAAAATAAAATAAATAAATAAAAACGAGAAAAACAACAACACATAAAAAACAAACCTCAGGGCAGAGGAAGGCTGGCCTTGGGCAGACTTAAAACAAACAAAGATGTGCTTTTTTTCTGGAGGAGACCCTGACAGACTGCTAGAACAGTGTGAAATGTCTTCAGATTGTGTGCAGCATTTATTTGAACCCGCTCGGGGTGCATGATGGGCACAGTTCAGCGCGTCGAGGCAAATGCAAATGACGCGACGAGGCATTTTAAAGGTCAGTAAATTGACTGTCGCTCATTGTCTAAACTTCCCACCATTCATACGAGGCAAATCTCACCAATGAGGATGTCCAAGTGTGTCCATGCAGATTAAAGCCAGCCAATAAGCACTGAGTAATGTATTATGACCACTTATAAGCCATGGAGCTCTGTCTTACCCCAAAAAAAAAAAAAGGAATAAGAAATATTTCCATTGCTGATAGAGACTAACAGCCAGCCTTAGGACACAGCACCAAGCAGCTGTAGACAGATGTGGATATCTACTGAAGCTGACTGTAGGTACAGCTTTCTAGTTTACTATTGACCATTGCCTCAAAACATCATCATCGCTTCACTGTAAAAAACTGGCTTGATGTATGGGTGTGTGTGTGTGTGTGTGTGAGTGCGTGTGCGTGCGTGCGCTCATAAGATTCTGTTCATTATTAGTAACCTACCTGAGAAGTTCCATTCATACAGCACATGAGGCATGAGATACTTAATGAGTTGGCCAAACAGCTAACTTTCTACTTCCCACTGAGCTGTGGTTACAGTGGTAACCCTCTATTTAAGTTAAGATAGAGTTCTTTTTTGTTTCTGTCCCGCCTCTGTGTGTATATAAAGTATGATGTTTCTACAGTAGAATGTTGTAAAGTCAGCAGATCCATAAGATCGTGTTTATACAACTCAACATTCAGAATTCAAACAAGCAAATGTAACTATCATGTTTGTACTCCCTTCCCCCCTTTCCCTCCGTCATGGGAAATTAAGATTCAATCATGGATTTGACACAGCAATGTCCTGCTTTTTTCTATTTTACTTTACTTTATTATGGCATAAGGTAATTGCAGCCAGTTTCTAAAAAAATATATGTAATAAAGGTATATGAGAAGATGTTCATAACACAAAATAAAGTTGTTTGAATTCAGTGTTCTGTATTTGAATGTGACTTGAGATGTTGGGGCAAGTAAGCTTGTTTTTGAGATAGCTTGGAACACACAGAAACGCAATGACACTGTTGTGTTTATCACCATGTAACATGAAAATAAAATAATATATGTATTGTTATATTTGCTCTGTAAGACATTTTTGTCCTCACAAAGTGTGAGAAATGCTCCTGGAAGGGTTTTTTTTTTTTTTTTTTTTTTTTTGGCGCCAGAGATGAAAGGTAAGGAAGGCCGGTGTCATCACCACGTTGTGTGGATACACACAAAGTGCTGCAGTAAAACCTTCCTCCACTAGGTGTCAGGACAGACCAGGTCATGCCCTCACTGTGTAATTTGGAGGAATGAGGACACGGATACATTATTCTACATCATAACCTCTGACACAAAAGGAGAATAGAGGATGTAACAGGGTTAAAGGTTAGATAAACAAGCCTGCTCAAACCCCTCACCAGCTAGAAAAAAATATATCACATGCACCCACTCAATAGGGTTTTTTTTTTCATTGGCTGAAAGTGAACATTGTATTTTATATATCCACCATAGTTGATGCCATTAGCCAAAGAAATAAAGTGCTCCATTTTTTTACATTTAATTTTTTTTTTTTTTGTGCAACGAAGCTGAAAATGGTGTTTGCAGAGAAAAGACAGATATTCAGAAAGGAGAGAGCTGGATATTTTCCAACCTGAGAGAAGAGCATATGTGTGCAGAAAGGCCTGGGAGTGTGTGCATCTCAGGGGGAACAAGGTGATAGAAGAAACTTTTCAGAAAAAAAAATATCCTCATTCCAGGACTTGCTTGTTCAGCAAACTAGCCTCATTATCATGAAGGTCGAACAACTGTGGTGAGACTGAAGTTGGTATTTATGTTAACCTTGGGGTTATTATTATTTATTACATTTTCAGTGAACTGTGACAGAAGGCACGTGGGACTCATGGGACACAATCAGAATCACCATGTAGCACGGACCTATATTCTTTCTAGATAAAGAGAATGCATGGGACAAAGTTAAATGGAACAAATTAAAATAAAACAACCTATTTAAAAATGTCAAAGTTAAATGTCAGTGAAGTGAATGAATTTGAATTTGAAGGGTTAAGGGGTTTAAAACGGAGATGGAACTAACAACGTTCTAGGATAAACAGCAATAAGCTGTAATGACATGAAAACATTTCAATTTCCACCCTGATTGAAAGACTTTATCTGAACGTGCTTCTTCTACTCACTTGTTTCTTGCTGCAAGATTCTGAAGAACTGAGGACTTTGAGTTGCACGACTAGGAAGAGCAGACAAATTAACATTTTGTTGCTGATGTGGATTTAAATTAGAATTAGAAAAAGAGTAGTTAATGTTAGTGCCCAAATTCTGAAACAAATAATTACATTTGTTTAGTATAGCAACTGGTAACACAATTTCTACAGCATTAAACAGCAGAAAGTCCATATCCATCCTTTTTCTATTTCTGGTAGACAGGCCTCATTTGGCTTAAGAGCATATACCTGTTCATCATTATATTACATGTTGATAACGGAACTGCAAGTGCCCCTTGGAAGCTGCTTCCAGCAAGGTTGTGGTCCATGATGTCAAACAAGCAACAACAATGATGTTCAGCAGTAACAGAAGATTGACTGACTGCTCTGGGTGAACCAGTTTCAACAGAGGGATGGCACCAAAAGCTCAACGCAAATTTATTTAAAAAAAAGATCACTGTTTGATAAACAGGCAGTAATTTGATTAAGAATAGAATAGCCCATTCAATAAATTGCAACATTTGTAAAATATTGATTACAATGGCTATGCAACTGATTTGTCACTCTCCCATTTCCACTAGTGCTTTAGAGTAAATTTGGTGTATCAAGCAAAATGTAGTTGATAATTGTGAGGAAGAGAAATATGATGGTTTCTTGGTGGGTCAGCCCTTTGGTGGCAACCTGGTAACCTGGCAACCCATCCAGTCCACAGTCGTCTGGGACTGGTTCCAACCCTCGTGAGATCTTCTGTTGATAAGTGGCATATGTATAATTTATGGATGGGTGGATTGGCTTCTTGGTCACCCTTGTGTCTGTACATAATACAAAGCAACAGGACGTGATGAGTTTACCTTAGCACACAGGGTTGGAGATGGGTTGCAGCTTTCCTGAATCTGTCCAAAGTTAACAGCATTTCTCAAACAGTGAAAGTTTTTCTCCATTCTGCAGCAGACTTACATAATGAACAGTACATTCTTTCGAAATGTTCTCCCATCATCTGCACATATTGTCTAGACTTCCACACCCACGGTTATGCTACTTATTCATCTTGTGGCTAGATAAAGAAATACTTAGACACTCTACCCTACTCCACACCACATCACCTACCTCTACATAAACTACGAATAGCCCTGTCCCACACATCCTTCCGACATGACATTTGGGATGTACATGATCGTTTCTATAACTATCTGAAACTGAAAATGCAATTGGTGCAGAGAACAGAAAAAGGAGATGGAAGGAAGGTGGAATACTTCTCTGGCAGTCACTCCTTTCCTGGCTGTTACACAACTACTTGTGTCACTTTTTATGTAGACAACTGTGTACAGTATCTCCCTCTCTGTGATGCTAGCCTTTCATGTTGTGTGTGTGTGTGTGTGTGTGTGTGTGTGTGTGTGTGTCTGTTACTGACAGACAGTAAAACAGTCTGGCTAGCATTCTCACCGTAATTTCAGTCAGTATGCTAAGCTAAGCTAAGCTAACTGGCTCCTTTCATGAAAGTATCAAACTTGTCTCAGCAAGAAAGCAAATGGTGTGTTCTAAAATATCATCCTATTTTAAGACAAATAGAATAATATGTGCTCTATCTTATGGTTGGAACTACATGCTGATCCAAATATAAAATGTCAAACATGTCTTACACCCTGAACCATAAAGTTGCTGTTCTGTGATGTTCACACTAACTTTTAGCTTGATAGTTGATTTGGAATGAAATGGAAAATTTTGAACACACCGTTAAACAAACTCCACAGTTTATGATGGTAATTGGCACATTTGCTTTATTTTGAAAACAGACATTGAAACCATTTTTATTTTTTCATATTTTTTTTTTTTTTCTCACAAGTTTGAACTCCTTGATAAGGTTGAAACTGGACATTGCACTCACTGGAACATAGGAAAAGTATTTATTTTTTTTTTTGTTTGCTCATTTGTTTGATTTTTCTTTTTTTTTAACATCAGTGCAAGAGTATTTTTCCAATTCATATAAACTGTCATAACAACACCAAAGACATCAAAAAGAAGCCGCCACACCTCTTAAGTTTTTGTGACTGCGAAAAAGTTCCTCTCAGAGGGAGAGTTCCCATCATGCATCTGGTTCGATGGTTCATGCTACTGTTCTCACGTTTAGTTGGCAGAACACAAATCGTCATGTAAGAGCCAGTTACATCAATACTATAGCTGATTTCCATAGTTTATTATATGATCATGTCATTCAAATGGCAACAGGTCCTTTACTGTAAATGTGAGTGAACAGAGAGGTTGTAAAAGGGGTGTAAACCAAGCTTGAATGACTCAAGCACAATAGAGAGAGAGAGTGATATTCTTGTCCTATATGTGGTTTTTGGATTGAGGATATGAAGCTGCCCAACTGGAAATATCCCACATTTAATTATACATTCTATTTTCCATCCAATGAGTTAGTACGTTACGTCTTTTGCTGTGTTCTCAATACACTTGTGCCGTGTTGAAAACTTGAGTTGCATTTTAAAACCTGTTTGTTTTTGTGCGTGCATGTGCAGAACGGAATTTATTCGCAAAATGTGTCTTAAGGGAGTGCACTGCAATGCAAGTAAAGAATAGTGCATTGACAATGCATTTTAAATGTGGATATATCTAGTTGGGAGCATTCATTCCACCTTTGTCTCACTTACATTAAATAGTGAAGATGCACTAAATCAAATCCTCCCTCCATCATCATCACATCATCATTATCATCAAGGTAACAATCATTTTTCATAGTCATCATCAACATCACCATCATCATCATCATCATTTTCATCATCATCATCATCATCACTTCCTCATAGTATTAGCTTGAGCCAAAAAACTTCACACTGGAAACTCCCCCAACATGAGAAAATCATTGCCACACAAAAAATGACAAACAAATAGAAACGGACTGCCTTCACATTTTGGAAGGCAAAGAGCAACCTTTTTAGATTTTTGTTTTTGTGTTATTCTTCATACTCTTAATTCTGCTTTCTTTAGGTTAGACTTTGCCTTAGTCATCCTTGGACTCGGTGGCCTCCGCCGCTGCATCTGCCGGGGTGGCCTCCTCTGCTTTAGACTCCTCTGCAGCATCTGAGAGTGGAGGGACGGAAAGGGAGGAGGGGAGGGGGGTTAGAGAGGGAGAGAGAGAGAGAGAGATAGGAGGAGGACAGGAGGAAATGACATGTGAGTTGAAAAGAAGAAGGGCATGATAGATAGAAGATAGGTTGAGAGAGAAGGAGAAAAAAATTAGCCTTTGGGGAGCAGATTTTATATTGTCAGGCTGGAATAATGAAGCTTTATCTTAGCAGGTCTCAAAGCTATATGCTGCTCCTCTATACAGTTTATATGTCATTCATATGATTCACATATATTTCATATATATCATGTAATGTAATGTAATTCATATAATTTAATATATCATTCAGATCATTTCAGATAATTCACATAATTTCATATATAATTCCAGGTTGCTCCATGTTGAGTCAGAACATGCAACATAAAGGCTGGAATTCCAAACTGGCTGAGTAAATCATAAAGGAAGAGATGACTCCTAACGGACCCATGAAGCATTTTAACTGGCATCACAACAGCAGCATCTCTGGCTGTCACATCTGCTACTGTGTGATGCCCACAGTGTATTGCACTGCAATAACATCTCGTAGTGGCTGCTGAATAATAATCCACGATACATCACTAAGCCATTACTAATGAGGTTTGTAGATTAACATGCCCTGAATATGGTTTTGCTTATTATTACCTATTGTCTACAAAATGAAAAGGAAAAATGTAAATGAGTTACAGTGATTTAATAATTCTTTTTATTATTTCTGACCAAACCTATGATTCAATCACTCTAACAGCAGTGATTTCATACCCCGGTGACATCATTCTCTTTTAATAGAAAGAGAAGACATCAGAGAATGACATCATTGCACTGGCGATCAGGGCGATGGAGTGCAAGTGTGTGGGCGTGTGTGTATGTGTGAGAGTGTGTGAGGGCTGGTGTGGAGAGAGGGAAAGACAGAGAAGCGCAGCAAGCGTGCTTACACTAATGTGCGAGTGTGTGTGTGTGTGTGTGAGAGAGAGAGAGACAGTCAAGACAGCATGACTCATAGCAGATCTCCCAGGTAAGAGATAATTAGCTTGTTCGCTGGTGTGACAGACTTGAGAATGTCCATCTCTGCAGTCACTGAACTGTGTGATGCAAATAAATTTTCACCCAATTTACTGTGCCGAAGCCCATCATTTCTGGTTTTCTGGCACAAGCGCTACCTCAGTTTTCTACAGCAGAGATGCTACTGACTAAAATGTGGATTTAGTTTTGCTGAACAGGCAATGGCAAAAGCAAACCCACGCGTCCTTGTGCTGTCTTATTGTTTTCGACGATTCTGCCCACTGATTTCATACCTTCAGGGATAACTCTTAATGAGAATATGATTCATATATTCAGTTGTTTGTGAAACTGTAAAAGCACATAGAATGTAAATAGATTGTATTAATTAAAAAAAAAAAAAAAGCTTTTTCATATTCTTATAATAGTTTTGAGAAAATTAGAAAAAACACAGAAAATAAAATTCAAGAGCGTGCAACTATAAAGTCAGAGTAATTTGTCCTTTTCTCTCAAAGCAGTTATTCTACATGGAGCGCTACAAGGTTCTGTCCTGGATCCTCTATTTTTCAGTATAATGACAATCAACTCCAAATAGCTGTTGAACCTGATGACATGTGCCTGTTTTCTCTTTTGAGGTCCTCATAACTTGTTCAAAAGAACATAAAGTCAAAATGTGCCCACAGTTTACAACTCTATTTCAGCACATTGCACCTCAGGCAAGAAATAGGGCATTCCCATCGACCTTAAAGTAACTTTGCAGCTGCAAATTTGTTCTGTCACAGATGCAGAGAACCTGGTACATGTTTTTTTTTTTTTTTTTTTTCAAGTACATTACAAGCACGTTAAACCACTGCATTGCACTGTTTACATGCTTCCTGAAAAGTACAAGATTTAAGTACCTCCCATCCAGAGCACTGCTGCTATAACATCAAATGATGCACAAAAATAGCATACGCCCTGCGATCAGGTTAATTTTTCATGTATATATGCTTGATAACATAAAATTATATCATGCAAAAATATGTCTTTGACAGAGCATTCCGATTAAAAGGAGTGACCTGTTTCCTTTTTTCTGATTCTGTTTATTATGTGAGCTGTGCCATAATTGTGAATGCATTTTTTTTTTTTTTAAACTATTGCCTTCCTTTATTTTGTGGAAATAAGCATTGATATAACATGAGGCCAATTTAACAACTTGGTCAGCTGTAACAAAGTGTAACAAAGCCAGTGACATAGACTACCCTTGGTTGAGAATCTGGATCATATCCAACCTACCTCATAAATTATTCAGTCAGATCAGAGTACCTGGCGTCCTTGGGCATGTAACAGTCTGTGCACTGACAAACCTTAACCAAGACTTAGTTATAAATATTCATCTGTGTTCTGAGTTAGTTCAGTTGGTTGTGTCCAACAGTAGCTTCTTAATTAGCAGCTCTTTGTCTTGAAGTGTTTGTGTTTGTGACAGACTTCCCTGGTGCAGATCGTGACCAATAGGGATCATTAATCATTCATTTAAATCAGAGCACCTGTTATCCCTGCTCTGCTCCATGCAGGCCAGCTATCCCATCGAGGTGGTAACTATGACAACAGGGAGAGAGTGCTGCCTAGGTGACCTAGTTTCCATGTAGTTCTCCAGTTGGTGCATGTATGTGTGTGTGTTTCTCACCTCACACCCCTGCATACTCCAGACTGAGCATGCTCCATTAACTACCTGTCTGACCCAGTCTGAGAGTCCTTGGACCAGAAATATGAGTTCATGTCAAGTGTATGTTGTTGAAGCGCATGGTATCAACACTGTAATATAATTTCATGGCCCTCCAGTTTCTCCTCAAGTGCATGTTCTGCTATAATTGGACATCAAATGCTGGTTTGTTTTGAAATCTATTAACTGGTGTTGGCGGTCCAAATAGCAAGGCTGTTCAATATTAGCTCAATATTTGGACTTACTCGTATGTGTAACATGGTTTAATGGGCTCATCAATCCACCGTTGTTTGTGTTTTCTATTAGAGTAAATTACTGTGGCGGCAAGATTAAGTTGGCTCTGATATCATGAAAATCTTATGAGTCCGTCTGAGATGTTCATGAACCTTTTTGACTCACAAAAAATGAAGCTCTCCCATTAAGGAAACAATAAAACTTCACTTCTTCCAATTAAATTTGATATGTCTTTATGTTCCACACAAAACTAGCCCATTGTCCAACAACGTTCTTGACCAGCACTAATCCTGCATTCTTATCCCAGTCTCTAAGCCTCATCAGCATGGAGTTCTCATCTTGTACAAGTCAGTCTAATCTAATATTGAGCTGTGTCTCTATGTTAACTAGTGAATCGTGGAGCACTGCCAAAGATCTTTAAATCCCAAAGACTCGACAAGCAGTTATTTCCTGCAGTGCCTGCCAAGCAGACTATGAGAAAGCTTACCTATTCATCTTTATTAGATCTTTACACTCAATAAATTGCTTCTTGATTGGAAAGAGTGTCTGGAATTATTTTTATCTGAATTAAGTGCCTTTAGATGTGCACATCTAAGTATTTGGTTCAATTGTCTTTTGCGTGTTTACAGCTGTAGGAAAAGTAAAAACTTGAGTGAGCTGTGTACCTTGTTTATCTTTTGTTTGGTTAGGCTCCTCCTTCTCAGCTGTCGGGCTGACAGCAGCAGGCACGTCGGCTTGTCTGGCCTCCTCCTTTTTCTCTTCGCTCTTCTCCTCTTTCTTCTCCTCAGCTGTGGCCGTGGTGGGACTCTTGGCTGCCGCCACTGGGGCCTCCACCTCTTTGGGCTTCTCCTCAGCTTTCTCCTCTGCCTTTGGCTCCTCTTTCTGGGGCTCAGAGGGCGCCGTGGCGGCCGTAGGAGAAGCAGCAGCTGGTGCCGCTGCTACGGGAGATGTTGCTGCACCTGCAGGAGCAGCTGCTGGAGAATTAGCTGGCTTGTCAGCCACTGGGCTTTTGGCTTGGCTTGTCTCCTCCTTCTTGGCCTCCTCTCCTGCAGCTTCTTCCTCCTTTGCAGGTGCCTCCTCACCTTCTGCTTTCTTTGCCTCCTCTCCTCCCTCTGTCGCCTCTTCTGCAGCAGCAGGACTGTCTCCCTCCTTCTCTTCCTCTCCATCTTTCATCTTTTTCCGAGTTATGTGTCCACGGAAGCTAGCCTGTATTTTAGTGGCAGCCTTGTGGGCCTTGTCCTCAGGTTTGTTGGTGGTACCATCCTGTTCAATCTTCTGGTCCGCCTCCTCATTCTTCTCCACCTAGTAGCCAAGAGATAATACAATTGGTTAGTATCTACTGAAAGCCATCATGTAGGTCCACTGGGAACCAGCAAAGAAATGTACAGGTTGCTGGAAGCTTTTATTCCTCTACTGTGGTGACATGTAGCCTGAAAGTCACCATCCCAAATCATCATGCTGGCAAATTTAGGCTTTAAATCCCATCAAAGATTGAAACAATATGTAAAAAAGGTCATAAGACAGAAAGAGAAGGAATGTAATATGAGAAGGAGGTATTAGTTAACTTATGAACTGACATCCATTACAGGAGAATTATAAACCAGGAAAGTTGGGATAGGGTTCCAGGATTTTTATTTAGAATTGAGTAAAAGTGTAGTGCTGGATAAGGAACAGGATTAGGGAATAGGAAAGCACACAATGTAATATTGAAAGTGGTTCTGTGATTTTACCTTCGGTAACTGGATCCATAGGTGTCCATCAAATAGTGGGTTGTGCTAAGAGTCATATAAATCTAATGAAAAGAAATCAAATCAAATAAATGAATGAACGATGAGCACCGAATGTGGCAAATAAAATGAATCAGTACATTCAAAATGAATAAGCAAACAAATCAAGGTAAAATATTTTCTAGCCAAGGCTGAACTAATCAAAAGACTCAAATGTGCATCTTAAATGAACGTGAATAAGCAACATGGAGCAAACACAAATTGTCACAGAGCGTGCAGGCAGGGCAGCATCAGTCACACAAATGAGACATGTAAAAAAAAAATAAAAGAAAAAAAAAGAGAAACTGCAGGTTTTTACTGGTTTTTGTCCCAAATACTGAGGCTTAGTCACGAGCCAGTGATTGGTTTTGACAATACGATGAATGTACAGTATTTTATTGTTTTATGTGCTTGAAAAGGGAGATTTAGTGCCATTGTGAATCATGAAAATAACAGATTTGTGTGGGGGTCGACTGTCTGAACATAGTGAATTGCGATCTGAAACACTAGAAATGACTCCCGGCATTTATGGCTGTTACTCGATCCAGGCATTAGATGAATATTGTCCTCTTGATAATGCTGTTGAAATAGATTAAGTGAACAATTAAAGTTAAATGTGGAGCAGTTCCATGGGATCTGTCAGTGCTCCTTGCATTCTCTGCCCAAGACAAAACTGAAAGCAGATAATTGAAAGTGTTCAAAAACTATATATATATATATATATATATATATATATATTGAGCCAATCTCTATTCTCTAAGTACAGTAGCTTTCTACAGCTCCATCCTTGGCTGCTAGGAAACAAGCTCGCTGCTAGAATCTCCTCAGCATTCACTGCCATTCCCCTCCCAACCATCAAAGGTTACCTTGACAACCAGAGTGCTAACTCATCACGGCGCTGTCTGCTGGTTGGTGCTATGAAAGACTATATGTCACCCTGATTGGCAGTGCACCTGACCCCTCAGGGGAACAGGCCAATAAAAACTCGTAAATCAGGCGGAGCAATCAGCATGGCTAAGGAGTGGTTGTGTGTGATGTAGCAGCAGGGTGCGGTGCAGGGCCTGGCAGGGGGGCCAGAGGGGGCTTATGTGTGTCTATATATGGCAGTGTGTCAGTAACAGACCGTGTCACAGAGCGGTAGAATCCTAGTCTCTGGAAATGGTTTTTCAGAATGGGTCTCAGCAGCTGCGTCCATCAGTCTATTTACTGATATCTTCCATCTATAATAGCACTATTGTATTGGATATGAGGTTCACTGCCGGTCTGAGGGATCACATCGGTATGACATGATTTAAGAGCCAGAGGCCTTAAACCAACATGTCTTCTTCAGGGTCAGTGTGTCAGTGCAATATTGGAGAAGCAAGGCCAAGGTGCAGCTGTGTTAGTATATTCACCTCCTCCACATATATTCACATGCAATCTCTTGGGATTCGGGGTGTAAAATCTGCCCTGAGCAAATCCTGCAATTCTTAATATACCATTTGGAATAATTTTGTGCAGTGCAATATTAAAAATGACAATAAAGCTGTTGGCTGTAGAAGGGGTGTGAGATTTTGAGCAACCTTGCTCGTTGTGCATGGGGATTTATATTTAAGCCCCAGATAGTGCTGTTTACTTGACAATTGACTATTAAGCAAGAACCCTAGCAAATGTCCTGCTATTAGAGCTGATAGATGACATGGAGGCAGACAGACTGGCACACCCTCTGGTCTTAATAATATGCAGGTCTCTGGTGATTTATTGGGCTTTTATTATGTCTGATCTCATAGGTGCTTACAATTGCCAAAAATTTGACCCAAGCACTTAACTCTAAATAGAATTACTTACTGGCTGCGTACTGTGAGTCAGACAGAGAGAGGAAAAGAAAGCGATGGAAGAGGGTGTTTGGGAATATGGAGGTATGACATCATTATTGGAACAAAGAGGATGTCATTTACTTTAGAGATTTGGGTGTGTGTGAGCTCCAATGTAATAAAATACCAGAAGAGTGAAGAGTGATCTCATATCAGTACATAAGGATGATAAAGAATGATCACCATCATGGATTGACCACAATTGTAGCATCATCATTTGCATTATTGATATTTGTCTGAGCATCACCCTCCAGAAGTGCTGCGCTGTGATTTTTTGACTGCTGTCATCTGTTTCTATGAATCGCTAGATTCACTACAAGACTACTTTGACTTGTCATCATCAAACAATCAGTTGTTAATAGTTGATGTTGTGGCCACAAACAGAAACATTGCTGCAAATCCTTAAAGAGTTGCTTCCTGAAGACTCTGACTGTTAATTGAACCCTGGTCACGTACCCTCCTGCAGGCACTTATTCCACTTGGTGTCTGTGCGGCACACATTTTCATTCATAAATACAGCAGCACCTCCCAAAGGTGCAGCACACCACAAGGTACACTCCCTTTAAGTCTACACACTGAGCCTCCATGACCGTTTAAACTCTTCCTTCGTTAATTTGCGTTGAGACAACATATTTGCATTATCGTGTTAATCAAATGACTTATTACAATTAGCCCGCAGTGCTTCCTCTTTAAACACAGTCTTTCTAGTTGCCATAGTTACACCACATTAACCACTGAAAAGTGTGTTTATTATCCAACAAAAATTGTAATGTTTGCAATGTAATACTGCTGCTTTACTGTGCAATTGCAAAGCAAACAATTAGATATTTTTTTTTTGTAATTGCAATAGCCACACTATAATGGAGCAACATAAAAATGCTTTTGCAAAAGACATTGGCATATCTATAAAATGTAGGACACAATATTGACTGAGAACTTCATGTTCACAATCAAAATGTATTGTAGCTTAAAGATTAATTCTTATAAAAAAAAAAAAAAAAAAACAAAAGAGCCAGACATCAGATGACAAATCATGTCTGTAAAGGTAATAAATGGCTGTGTTAAAATGTGCATTGTACATTATCAGATGGCTGGATGTGTCTAATTACAGCTTTGCCTATCAGCTGCAGTCTGTGCTCTCTCCCTGCCTGTCCTTGGGTGGGCACCGGCTGTCGTGAGAACCACACCCCGGAGTCAATGGTTTTTACCGACAGATCCATAACCACACACACACACACACACACACACACACACACACACACACACACACACACACACACACACCATCCCCCAATCGTCACACAGTAACAATCCACCACCTTCGCACTGCCTCATTGCCAGTGCCATTAGGGACTTGTTTCAGGATGGAGGGGCGGGGGAAGACATGGTGCTGGTTGAATTACCACAGAACCACAGCTCACACTAATGCACACGCCAGGCATGCATTTTTTTTTTTTTTTTTTTTTTTTTTTAATTAAAAATTCGGATCCATTCAAAAGGGACACTCCCTTTTCACCTCGACGCTCTGCCTATCTTTGGGTATTATTTGCATTTCTAGTGCTGGAATTTTTTTTTTTATCACAAACCCAACAGGTGCAGCCACTCAATTGTGGCACCGAAAGTAATAAAGACACTGTAAGTAGTAAAATGTACCATATACAGTCTAAATTTAAATGGGATTAAAAAAATCTCCACAAACATTTGTCTTATTAACACAGTTTCCATGCAGGGAGATGATATCAGCCATCCTGCTGGTGGCACACACACACACACACACACATACACACACACACACACACACTTCCTGCACCGACACCTCTCTCCTGAAAATGCCAGTGTGATTTCAATGGCTGTCTGCTGTTCTGCAGGAGCAATCCAGACACCGAAGACTGGTTGCTGTCTGTAACTGCTGAATATATCTTTCTCTGTCTGTCGTCTTTCTCATTGAGCAAACTGCTACCCACTCATCCTCCCTGTCTCTTTCTTTCTCTCTCCTTCTCCTTCTCTTTCACACACACACACACACGCACAGACACAGTGGAACACCACACCCTTTTAGCCAGCTATCTCCTGCAGATGAGGAGAGGGGGGCTCAGGTGGTGACGGCCACAGCCCCTGCTCGCCATCTCCCTCTCTCCCTCTCTCCATTGACGATGAATTGATGAGCGACATTCGAGGGTGCACTGCTTCTTTTTATGAGAGCCCGGCAAAAGATGCACCGCAGCAACTAATAAGCAGCCATATGCCAGCGTCATTACATCCTCTGGAGCAGCCTTTAATTCAATTACACTAGCTCTCTGGCCGAACAAAGGCTCCGCAATCGCCACTGATCTCATAGGGGCCGGGGGAGGTGGGGGAGGAGGGGGTGAGGATGGGGAGAGGGGGAAGTGGAAAGGGCTGGGGTTGGACATGGTGCTTGGAAAGAAGAGGAGGTGGGCGGGGGAGCTATTGGTGGGAGCAGAAATTTAAAAAATAAAAATGAAATAAATAAATAAAAATGTGGGCTGTGGCTCATGCTTTGGCTGAAACCCGTCTTTGAGGAAAAGGTGATTTTGGAGTTTGGTGTGAAAGGATTTAGGCTCAAGCTGTATTAGAAATAGAGGCGGAGCTACGGACACTTAGAGACAATTAGAAGAGCTTCACTTGGGTGGGATTTGATAAGTCTTGGTTCATTGGGGAAACGGTAGCTTTGAGTAGGCCTGGTGGTGGAAAAAGACCTGAATTTGATACTAACTTGGACTTAAGATGAACTTGGACATAAGAATGTGGTCTTCTTTCTTTCTCCAAACCCTGAGGCAAAGACAAGTAGGAGATTTGCTCTAAATTTACGTAAAACCAGAGTTAAAACTAGAAGCTGGAGCTGCCGAAGAGAATTAAATTAAGCGCTACGAGTCCATCCAGTAGTGAAGATGTTAAACAGCACTTAGCACTCTCACAATGGCAGTACCCAAAGCAATATTCAGTGTTTTAAAGCAGAAAAACCATGCTCTTTGCTCATCCATCCATTAAGATGGCACACAGTCAGTCTGGATTAATTCATGCCCCCCTGCTCATGACAAGCAGGGAGCAGGAGAAGCGCTTGTTAGCTGGGTGGATATTTTTTTTCCCCGTGGTGAGGCAGCGACAGTGTTCTGTGGAAAAAAGCCGGTGCCTCACCCACATGGCTGCAGTGTGCAGCAAGCCGGCTCCTGTGCCTTCATGATTCCCTCCCCCTGGAATCTTCCTCACCTTCGCGCCTGCTCCGACCATCATCCCTCACTCTGTCACCACCACATTTTTTTTTTTTTTTTCTTTCTTTTTTTTTGCCGGTTGTAGCCACCATCTCTTTTTGCCTTTGCTGCATGCATGCCTTTCTCTACCTTCCCCCATACTTTACAGCCTCCCTCCCTGTCTCCCTTTTTTTTCCACCTCTATTTCTGTGCCCACCAGGTTACCTTCACTGTCTCCCTCCCTCTCGCACCCCCACCTTCCTCCCTCCATCTACCTCTGTGTTAGGCTGCCACACTCCACCCTGCTGCTCATTCTCTCCTGCCTGCCTCTCTGCATCCTGCTTCCTGCATGTCAACTGGCAAGCCTCGCTTCCTTTCTCTCCTCATCCCTCTCACTCTTGTCTCTCTCTCCTCCCTTGCCAGAGCTGATATGACTCATGCAGACTGACATTTGAGAAGCAACCAAGTGCCATCAGTAACCAGTGTGTTATGACTCCGATAAAATCATAATTATTTTCTGATAGCGGCATGAGCCCGGCCCCGGTTCACACATAAAACCACTATAATAGCCACTGGAACAACAGGGTAAGGTACAGGAGAGCGCCACCTTCTCTTCCTCTGCCCAGACACACCCGTTTCTATACAACACCTTTTTTTCAATTATTCTCTGCTGCTGAGATTGGTACAATTTTTTTTTTTTTTTTATAAACTGCCCATTATCACCCTTTCACACCCTTTAAATAAGTGTACACTTCATAGTACCCTCCATTGACGGAATGCACTTATAAATCTGGAGGGCTATGATAATCCATTTAGACTCATTTATTCCCATTGTATTCCCCCGAGGCCGCTGACATGATGGTGCTGCTCACTCAATCCGTACCCCACCCTTTTTTTCCTCTTCACTGTGGAAAATTTACTTTCCTGTGTCACCCATTTCTGCTCAAGATAACACAAGTGCACAAGATACTAACATCCCCATTTAAGGCAGCAATTAGAAGCACATAGGTTGGCCTAATTAATCTTAAGCATTGCTAATAGCAGAGGATTTTATTGAGTTCAGTAGCACTCCTGAATAAACCAGGGAGTGTTCCAGCTCAAAGAGCAGAGACAAGGCAGAATCTATCAAGTGTCTTTCAATAATCTTTCACTTTTTTTTAAGTGTCTGATCAATAGGAGGGGGATGCCCAGCTGCCCAAGATCGAGTTACGGTCTTGCGCCTTTCTGCAAGTACAGTGTGAGGTCTGAGAGGCTTTGTGGCAACATCCATTCATGCAGGATAATCACATTAACTAGGCGTGTCTGGGCTCTGTGGATAGACTTCTGTAAAGACAAGTCGGGCCCAGAGTCAAAGCAAATTACACCAACACTTTGTCTAATCTCTCCTGGAGCATCCTCATCTGACTACACACCAACAGTCACAAAGTTCAGAGTTGAGATGCAGCATTTTTATCATAAGAAAAGAGCCAATGACATTTACCGGTTTGGTTCTTCTTATGCAGCACAGCATAGTTGTAGTTGTAGTATCCTCCCTTTTTTCTTCTCTGCTTCTTCTTTCTTCCCTTTTTTCTCCCTTTCACTTCTTCACTCTCAACCTCTCTCTCTCTCACACACACTCGCTCGCTCTCTCTCTCTCTCTCTCTTTCGTGCACACACACTCTCTCGCTCGCTCGCTCGCTCTCTCTCTCTCTTTCTCTCTGGCTGTATCAACAGCTAAGCCGCTCAGTGCATTTACTCATCCCAGTTTGCACACACTCGCTCTTCAGTAGGTCTGCCTAGATGCACCTCTCTCTCTCCTACTCGCTGCCTGACAATGACTACAAGCCCACCCTTTAAACCCCTCCCTTCCCCTCACTCCCTCCATCCCTCTCTCCTCCCCTCTTCCCTTCACACTATCCCCTTCCTCCTCCTCCTCCTCCTCCTCCTCTTCCTCCTCCTCCTCCTCCTCCTTCTCCTCCTCTCGCTCATAGTGATGAACCCCCCCCCCACCTCTTTTAGATCAGCACTCCTCTTTTCTACATCTTCTCACCATCCTCCTCCTCCTCTCTTTCAGCTTGGCTCCAGCAAAAGCGGCGGCCCCACCCTAAAAAGACTCTCCCTTAATAACTAACTGGATACCTCCAATTTTTGTCCTCATAGATCTTTATTTTTTATGGAGCTTTATTTGTTGTTGTTTTTTTTGTTTTTTTTTTCTCTCCACAGCATCACTACCCTTCTTTTTTATCTCCTCCCCTTTCAAACACATGCACACACAAGGAGGTGTCTTTTCTTTATTATTATTATTATTATTATTATTATTATTATTATTATAAAAACAAAAGAGACTTCTAAATGGAAGTCGCTTCCTCTGATTGCTCAGGCTCCTTCTCAGACTGGTTGTTATAAACTCTCTGGATCTCAGATCAGTGTTATGAGCCCGTGAGCTCTGTGTCCAAATTACCACAGCGATGCCAAAAGCATGTTTTCTGGCACAGCCAGGCACAGCTCTTGCCAGGAGGGACGTGTGAAAGAGAGCAGTGATGATCGCTAGGCTCATGCATCATGTGTGCACGTACACACACACAGACACACACTCTGTGCTCTTAGGACACGTCACCCTCACTAACCAACCCACCCACCCACCTCCCCCCACCCCCCGTACCCAGCGCTCTCTGTTCTCATGGAAACACCAGCAGATAGACTAGAAAAGGAGAGGAGAGAGAGAGAGAGAGAGAGAGAGAGATGGAGGGAGAGGAAGGAATGAAGGTAGGAGGAGGAAACAGGAGGACTGGGTGTGGCAGACGAGCACAGGCGAGGCAAACTGCCTCTCTTTCTCTCTTCATACCCTGTTTTTTCTCCCTCTGTGCCCACATTTGCACACAGGCTGGTTTAATGGGTGAGACACAAAACATGCATTATCCCCACAACTGCATTTATAACCATTAACGTACGGTGAAGCAGGCAGGCGCATGCTCATACAAACACCCACACTCTGTGTTTTTCTTTCATAATAGACACACACACACACACACACACACACACACACACACTGAGGTGTCAAAAGAGTCCGCACCCCCGCTCTGACACCAGCGAGCACCACTAGATGCTACAGACACAATGAGGATGGAGGAGGGAGGGATAGATGGATGAGGAGCAGGCAAGAGGACAGATAGAGATGGAGGAGAGGATGGATGGATGGATGGAGGTGAGAGGAGGAGAAGTAAAGTGTCCTGAGGGGTTGTGCCCTGCTATTCTTCTCTTTTACAGGATTATTCCACATCCAGTTCACTGAGGGGAAATCATTAACCTGCTTCACTGAGCCACAGTCTTCCCGGTGGTCGCTGCTGCCACACCAGGCAAATCTAGCACCATTACCGGACTGTACGACATCATCAGTGTGTGTCATCATGCTCTGTAGCAGACTGTATGACACAGACGCTGTAATAATGCCGACTTCTGCTGAGTATGCATGATCCTTCCCAGCACTGCCCTGCTTTACTTTCATACGGACGTGCGCATTCATACTAAACAGTCCGTTGTCCCCTAATGTGACACTGCGCTCTGCAGAAGGGAGTTGACTTTTTCTGTCAAGATCTTTCCAAAGTTGAATGAGACCCCACTTTTACTCTCACTCAGTTGGAGAGTGTACAGAGAGTATGAAACTCCAGTGACTCATATGCTGTGGCCTTTACCCAGAGATGAGAAAAATATGACATCACTTGTCGAACAGCCAATTAATTTATAGTACATAAAATGCTACAATGCCTTAGTCATTCTAGTAGAAAACAAGTCAGAGATCCATCGGTTCCAGTTTCTCAGATGTGAATAAATAAAATTAAATAATCTGAATATCAGTCAAATTAACCTGTTGGTTTCAAATTTGGTAAGAAAGGAAAAAAATCACAAAAATAATGTATAAAATATTCTAAGGAATTAAACCCCTAAACCCTCCAGTAGAGCTCAGGACTCTATGACAGGAAGACATAAATTAATTGTTACTAATTACAGAATTTGTTATAATTTAATCAAATCACTGATGTGCTTTACACTTTCTTCTATTTACTTAAGAGGTTTTGGTTCAACGGTATTTTGAAAACATTAAACCAATGCTTTTTGCTGCAGATCAATATAAAGGTTTACAGCATCAACATTTAGACATAAAGTGGCAAATCACTTCAAATCAGATCCCCACATTGTGGGAAAAGGCAATAAGTCATAGAAGAGAAATTAAAAGAGAAACAAACAGCAATACAACCATGATCTTCCATTACAAATGATTGGACGTGAAAACAAAAAGGAAAAAAAAAAATCCAAACCCTCAAATCCCCAAGAGCCAAATCAAGCTGAGGCATGGGCCGTGGTAGGTAAAGAAACAGACAGTGTGTGGGATGGTCTTTGAAAACAATCAATCTGTAAGTGCAGCTGCAGCAGGTCGGCCAGCAGTTGACTGCACACTGACCCAGCCACTATAGCTGCTCCTTATCTCCATGTCTTAGCATGCTAATCTATGTCCGGGTATTTGATTGTTACGTTAAGCAGCTGAATCTGCTGCTGTACAAACCACAAGGATCAATAACGTCACACTGTCCTGACAGTATCGAGGAACAGTCAAGGTATGTTCTGGCAACACTTCACTGTGGATTGCAGCCAATTACTGTGATTACTTAATCATCTCTGTGACCACACTGTGGTTTATTATCAAAAATGAAGACACACAAAAAAAAAAACAAGAAGCAAAGTGTTATCACATCTCCACTTTAATTTTAGCAGTAAGACTTGGTCACATAATCATCATGTGATGGGTTATTTGTTTCTCAGTCTATTTGAGTGTGCTCTCCTTTGGAGCAGTGTTCATTGTCCTACTTTTTGTGAACTATTTATATTTCAATAAAGCATACTGTACTGCACGTGTTGCATATGCAGCGTTGCAATTGCGCAAGAAAAACTTGTAAAATGAAGGCATGGTACACTTTGAACTCTCTGCAGTTTACAGTTCACACTCCGCTCTCCTGACTGATTCGCATTCAAATACAGTGATATATTGCACAGTATCACTGGCTGTGTTGTGCATCAACAATGCAGCCTGTCCTTTCAGACTGACAGAGATGAAGCTGCTCATTTGCACTGCTAAAGGTCACTGTATCTGTAAAAAGACAATGTGATTCACATGCAATCTCCCAACCGCAACTGTACAGGAATATTAAGGTAAAAACCAATTACATCAATTGGACTATAACTACTGTAATAGTCTGTATGAACATTTATAAAATGATGTTGGGTCAGGCAGTTATACAAGCACTGAACATGTACCATGTGTTTAAAGCTAATGTGTGTATCTAATGACCTGGCTACATTGTTGGACACAGAAGTGACCTTTTTATACTAAACTAAATTATTACCTGCGCAGTGACCTGCACTCGTGTATTTGTATTTATTTATTTTCATACTAGGTGATGCATCATGGGTGTTATTACAGTTATAATACCTGTGGGGTAAAAATGTGTGTGGGAGCTGCCAAAATGTCACAAATAAGAAAGTCATTCACTGTCGGGCTGATTTTATTGAGCATCGCTGAGGAGGAACAACAGCTGACAATCAATGGAGAATGAGAATGAGATGAGACCAAATGTCAAAAGAAAGCATCACAATGAAGCCACCGCTGAGATGTGTGTGCCTCACTGGCTTAATATCACCTTGAAACCTGTCCTTTGTTAGACGGGTGTATGAGAAGAGGATAAAATGGCACAAATCAGTCTTTTTTTTTTTTTCTTCTTTTTTTCTTGTTGCCTGCCTGAAAGTGTAGCATACAAATAGCATAACATATCAGGTCCATCTATCAACTTTTGCCAATTATTCATCAGTTTTTTTGATGTGAATCTCAAGTAAATGATTTAGTAATGAGGAGGCAACAGTCTTTGCTCATGGGTAAAACGCTGCAGGTTGGAGAAGTTGCCTAAAGCAGTTTCTCTCTACCGTTGATGCTGAAATGTCTGAAGAGTCCTCGGATTCTCTTCTCTTAATTGTCAGCCTTCATAGATCTGGGTCTAAATTTGATGGTGGTGCGGCCGGTAGCTGCTGTGGATGGGTTTTTCAGCTCACAGCAACAAGTTCAAATCCTTAATGCTCACACCTCCTTCAGTTTTCCCAGGGGAGTGAAACAAAAGTGGACGAATGCGGTATCCATCCGTTTAAAACCAGAAGACAGCATATTCTATAATGCTGAAATATGGAAGTGGCCAACCGGTCAGAAATACAACAGCAGGGTAAGGGTTAGGAATAATCTTAATGCAAGGCATCCATCTTATTGTTTGCAGTTATTCTTAGTTTGAAATGTAGATTTGATACTCTACTGTGAGCACATACAGTATACCAAGCCAAAGTGTCCATTAGATTTTTTTTATGTGCAGCGTTCCACTCTGAAATCTCCAGACCCCTGCACTAATATATCTTCCCCACATCTTTTGTTATACAGCTCATATCCAGCTTTACAATAAAAATAACAACAGCAACAAAACAAGTTGACATTTAAGTAGAATAAACTTTCAGATCCGTTTTTACTTTTCTTTTTATTTTCTCTCTTTAGGGATCATGTGGTCAAGTATATTGTACAATGTTCTATTTTAGCCCGAATCAAAAGTCACCTCAGTGTTACTCTCTAATAACACCTCATCTCCTAATGTTTTCTCTTCCTCTCTGTTTATGAAACAGGCTAGACAATGAAAATAAGAGATTTTCCCACAAGTCATGATAAAATAAAAGTGGAGTCCCTTCATGAACCAGAGCTCGGCTCCATGAGTCTGATAAAGCTGCACTCAGCAAAGTCTGCAGGTGTTATACCTGCAGACTAAATCTACTGAGTCGGCAGAAAGGTGGACTGCAACAAAATTACATTTGGTTTTAAGTCTTTTTTATATATATTGTTGAAGACAAAAGTCATTCAGAGTACTGTGGTAAAAAAAAAAAAATACATTCATATTTACATTAATAACATTGTAAGATTATCGGTTGCAGCACTTTAAGGTTTCATCCTGGCTATGTAAAGTGCCTGGAGATAAATGTATTTTGTCATTGGGTACTGTAAAAGTAAAACTGAATTGAATTGAACTCCCACAATTCCATTAACAAAGGTTCACTTAAGCTCAGCTTAAGGGTGGAGCTGGTTTAAGGTTCTGGCCTCTTCTTTCTGAGAGTTTTACATTTCACTGTAAAGATTGGTTCTAACACTTAGAGTGATTTCCAGCTAGTAACAATACCCGACAGCTGAAAAAGCAGCTTGACGCTGGAATGGTAAATCTGTACATGTAAGTGATACACTACTTGGCAGTAATAATATATCCCTTAAATCCCATCAGCATGAGTAATAAAACAATCTGAATAACCTCCTCCACAATAGTCGGACAAACTCAACTTCTGGGAGTGAGCTATCGGCTCTTTTCAATCAGTTTTTTAAATATTTTCTTTTCTTTACGTCTGACATCAGGTAGGTTGTTGCCATGGTAGTTCAGATGAAGCAGGAATGATAATTGTTTCACTATAGCTGTGTGTGTGAATTATTAAAACCTAGAGGGCATGAATGAGCTGAATGAGAAAGAGAAAATAAATGAGACGGAATCGGGACTTTTCGTTTTTTTCTTTGAGTTCCATCGGCTGCTTTTTATTACCAGAGTCGTTCTACGACTCTCGAGTCCCACGACCGCGTAGATGAGACGGATGCTGCTGCAATTTTGCGAGCGAAGCTGTGAGACTCCAGTCTGTCCTCAGAGTTTTTAAAGGAATATTTAACAACATTCATGAATTTTGGAAGTGAACCCCCCTCATTCATGAATAGTGCAACACAGCAAACAAAGAGGAGGAACAGAGGAGGTGGGATGGGGGGGGAACTATGTTATCAGCTTCACAGAAAAACACTCTGAAGATTCTAATGATCATTTATCAATGTAATGAACAGATTGTCTTTGTATCAACTTGATGCAAGCATCTTTTTAAATAGTCATTCTCATCCTCTTACTAAACCATGAGATCTGCTCATTAACATTTTATTGAGGCAAAAATGTTTCTAAAAAATTAATCAACACAGGCAATATATGCAACAAGAACCAAGATTTCAGACATACGGTTTGTACAGTGGTATGTATAAATAGCATTAAGTGGTTCTCAAATCAAACTGTTTTTTTTTTTCTCTCCAAATATTAATGATATAACAAAAATATTTTACCACCTCTCAACATAGACATCAGTTTTCATACGGCCGCTCTAACAAAGGCAATAAATTAGACAAAACACATCTACGTCCTTCATAAAAAGAGAGTGAAATATAAAGATTATCAAGATATAAAAATGTGTAGCGCTTATTTGTTAGTGTTTGTGTTTGAATGTCAGGTGGTACCGGACTGAATGAAGCTGGACAGACAGTAATATCAGTACCACAAAGATCTCAAACACTAGTACTTGGGAAGACTTTGGAAATTCAGCAGCTTGTAGACAATAAATCAAATAATTGATAGCATGTAAATATCACTGACTGACTTAAGACAAAAACACAGTGGTCACCACAACAAGTAAACTCCAGTACTAAGTGACAGTGGCACAGAAGACATGAATCCAGCACTGATTTCTATTCAGTTCCATTTATAAAGGCACCATTCGTTCCTGGCGATGCAGTTACGCGTTCCGACCACCAGGGGTTCTCTAGCACTGAGACTCAGCGTCGCCTCCATGTACGGGAGGCTTCTTTTTTGGGTTGTAATACTCATCTTCATCCTCAGAGTCCTGGACACAGAGGAGCAAAAAAATTAACATACTACACATACTACAGACTATATACAGACAGATACATATATACAGCAGTTACATATTTAAAAAACTACACTAGAATAAAAAAAAAAAAATCAATATTTTATAAGCTTTTTTAAAACCAGAGGCCATATAAAATTAAATAAAATAAATAAAAAAAATGTGAAATGGATCTGGTAGGCATTTCTCATTAAGATATTTATGAGTTGGAAGATATTGTGCTCTGATGAAATGTTATAAAACTGTACTGTACCATAAAACATAGATCACAGCATGTGACGCTCTTTTCTTTAGCCCTCTGTGAGTGGACGTCGTACTCCTCTCTGATGAATGAAAGACAGACAAAAAAAAAGATGATCGTGACGAAGACAACTCTAACATTCACCATTACAACTAAGAAGCCAGATTGTTTCTTTGTGACTCAAAGTTCTGAACGAGGAAAATATCATTTGAACAACAATCGCGTTTCAACAAATGTTCGCGTGTTTTATTCTTTATTTTTAGAATTTTAGAACCATGATTTAAAGAAATTCTCGCCGAACACCATGAAAAGACCTACGCTGTTGAGTTTGTGCTTAGCTTAGCATCGACACTCAAAACGGTGAGAAACTAGTCCTGCTCCAAACGCAACAAACTGTCTATCAGCACATCTAAAAACTGACTAATTAACACATCATATCATGTTTGTCGTTTGTTAAATTATCCTCTCCGTGTAAGTTAGCATAATATTTAGTAATTGCTATAAAGCGTGTTTGCTTGCTCATCATTAATATTCCTGTACTCCACCAGTCTAAAGAGGAAACAACAGCTCCTGTGTGGCTTCAAACCACAAAGTGCTACACTCTGTTAACAGCGGCTCTGAATGACAGACCTCTCACTGATTCATATCACCTTCATACATGTTTTCCCTCCTGAAATCAAACCCCTGCTTGAAATTTAGACTCTTGTTTAATCTTCATCAAACTGACAATCCAGAGCACATTTAGAACCAAATACAAGCTCACAACGGCTGTGATTACCCCCCCTTTAGACCTCGCCGCCAATTGGTTGAATAAATCTACTCACCCTTCCGTGACCTCTATGGGTGATCTGTAGGCCTTCGATTTGTTGCTCTGTTTCTTGGGACAGAGCATCCGTCCAATCAGAACGAGGGTGATGACGCCAGAGGGGAGGAGGATGAAAACGAGGAGAACCGCGACGTCGGAGAAGCGAATACTGGGAGCTGTGGAGGAGAAGGCGCGAGGTCACTGATCACTGACACATCAAACCACACTTTACATATTCATACATATATACATATATAGTCAGTGTATACAGCAGTTATACTATTACACTTACAGATAAACATTCAACATTAGATTACAAAGCATTAGATGAAAAGATTGGCACCAGTCTCTTGACTGTATGACAGTTATGGAGCTGGTTAGCTTAGCTTAGCACAAAACTGGTTATAAAATCTACTTCCAGCCTCTATAACACTAATTAATTCACTTATTTCAAATCACGCTGAATAATACATCAAAAATATTATAATATCGTGATATCAAAGACCACACCTCTACTACACTGTCTACTTCATAGACAGCAATCTACGTAATATGTCAGTATTCATTGATCACAAGTCATGACATCATAGCGATATTCAGCTTTATCAAAAAATAATTCCAACATCACAAAACTAATATTTTTTTTTTTTTATTCTGCACAAAAACTGAAGCGGAATAACAGCTATTTTCTGTTATACACTCATGGTTCTTTGCAAAAAGCAGTTACTTCCTCCTTTCCCGGCAGCTAGAAACAAACAAGTTCATGACCTTTGGCTGTGCTAGTACCACTGACTTCTTTAATACTATTCCTATTATCAGGAATCTGAATCATATGCACCATTCTGTAAACGTGGTGAAGTTAAATCTGACGAGCTTCCCTCCAGCACATCTCTTGACTCTGACAGCGGCGGCACACATTCATTTCAACATAACATCCTGACAGGCTTATACAAACACTACAGAGATGTTTGGATTAGTCTGCTATAAAGATACAAGGCTAGAAGTGGAAACTTCTCTCCGCTCGGTTTTCTGCATATGTACGGTAGATGTTTAACTGTGGGAAAATCTTAATCCAGATCCCTCGGGTGAAATCAGCACAAGCAGGGCACAAACTGACATATTTTAGATGATGAATTGGATTTTTACATTTAAAAATACATCAGAGCTAAATTATAAGATCGGACAAATACTGCTTCAAATGCGTTTAACTGTTCAAAATAAGAAACTATGCTTTTGTGTTGTGTCTTACCCCGTGGTGTGACTGTAAGTACAGTGTGGGAGTTCGGGGACCCGTGGACATCAGGGGGGTTTCTGACAGAGCATGTAAACGTCCCATTATCATTTAGCGTAGCGTTGATCAAAGAGATGGAGGCTTCTCCACGAGCAGGGCTTCCCTGCCACCGGATACGATCTGCGAAGTGACCGTCGCTTGGGGGGAAAGCCCGTGAGGAGAAGTGGAAAAACTGCCGGGAGAAGAGCAAAGAGAAGAGCGTGGTGATAAAAAAATTATACCGATGACAAAATGAATGACTTCGGGGTGCCCTGAGCTATTATGACCCACTGTTTCCTCTCAAGCATGAGTAGTAATCCCACCAGGAGAGGAAAACCTGAACAATCTATTTAATGATCAGCTTTTTTTTCACTCCTAAATCTAATCAAGTAATTTTCTCTCTGTCTATAGCAACAGGTGGTGGGACAGATGGTGATGGGACATTTTCTTTTGGCAATACTGTCAACAGCAGAGTGGAGAGGGATCCGTGTTCACTCAGAAATATATAAATAAAAATGTGTCCAAGCAACAGGCAAAGAAAATTCATATCTGTGCATATATATATATATATATATATATATACACAACATCTGAACTACAGGTGTCTAAAAATCTGCTTTTGCTTTTTAGTTCTGTCTGTATATGACAATAAACTCCAGTCTGCCCAGTCATTACTTACGTCAGTCTAACCCAGTCTTCTCCAAAACACAGCCACAGTAAAGTGTGTAGCGCACGTGGGTGTACGAGCAGTGTTGAAAATATGGAACTACAACCGTAGTTGTTTTTCAGAGTAAACTAAAACTCGAGAGTTTGCGTTTCCGCATTTGTTCTTTTGTGAGTCTCTGATTAGTCATCGATAACCAGAGACGAGGAGCGAGAAACAAGCAAATAAAAGGAACAGAAACATATGGTTCGAGTCATATGTTCACGCTGTTGTTTTATCCTTTGTTTACTTTTCGATGAATCCAACTGAATGAGAAATTGATTCGTGGACAGGAGTTGACCCAGGGGTTTTGTTTTTTTTTTTTCAAATTCATTTACATACCGTTGTAAATAAATGCAAAATCCAGACTGAAGTGTTTGCAGAGTCATTTCAACATTTCGACATTTTAAACTACCTGAAGGTGTCATCATCTACCTCGGGTACTGAACTGGTTTAACCAAATACGAGACATGTAGACTTGAAAATTCGAATTGAGATTTTATTTTAATTTAAACCATTATTCTGTTATTCTTTAAGCAATCAGAACAACAGGCCTGAGAAGGTGTGCTGTGGTATCTTGCACCAAGACGTCAGCAGCAGATCCATTAAGTCCCATAAGCCCTGAGGTGGGGCTACATGGATCAGACATGTTTTTCTTATCGCATCCTATAGATCAGTGATGGGATTGACAGCCGTGCGGTTCGGAGTCAAGTCAACCCCATGAGCTCATTGTTGTGTTTCTCAAACCATTCCTGAACCACTTATGTGATGTGGAAGGAGAATTATCCACTCACATCAGGAACTACTGTTTCCACGAAGGGGCAGACTTTGTCAGCGACAATGTTTAGATAGGTGGTATGTGTTAAAGTCCAAGATTTCCCAGCAGAACGTTGCTCAAACACTGCTTCCACCAGCGTATGTCTTTCCCATACTGCATCCTGGTGCCATGCTCCCCAGGAAAGGAACTTGATTCATCAGACCGGGACCTTCTTCCACTGCTCCATGCGTCAGGTCTGATGCTCATATATTTATTGCTGACATTTTTGGCGATAGGCAATAGTCAGCAACCTGCCCAGTCTGCAGCTACTGTAAACTCTTTTACTTTGCTATCATAACCAGCATCATATTTTTTCAGTAATTTGAGCCAAAGTGGCTCTTCTTCAACTTTCATTCGCCACACACACCTCAGTGAGTCTTGGCTGCCCTGATGTTGATTCATCAGTTTTCCTTTCTTGGACCATTTTTGGTGGATGCTGGCAGATGCAAAAAAAAAAAAAAAAAACTGTAGACTGGAAACATCACTCAGGAGCTACAACTACAGAGATCATCTAGTCATCATAATTTGTCCTTTGTCATTTAGCCTTTGTTTACATCTTTACACCTACTGCCCGTTTTCCCAACTGTAACATAATGATAATTTAACTTCACTTAAAACCTAGAGGGCATGAATGAGCTGAATGAGAAAGAGAAAATAAATGAGACGGAATCGGGACTTTTCGTTTTTTTCTTTGAGTTCCATCGGCTGCTATTAAAATTTTTATTACCAGATAAAAAAGAAAGATAAATAAAGAAATGTCCAACTTATTTACACGGCGTAAAATCTGTGTTTGCACAATAAGATCACACTCTGCACACAATGTAGTTGTAAAACGTCAAGAAAAACCAGGTGTCAGAACAGCAATGACACGATATTTACGACTCACTGGTGCAGCCGAAAGCAATATCGTAATACGTAAAATCTACACCTGTGTTAAATCCGTGTATTTACTGCCTCGAGGTTTACACATAATGAAAACGGTCAACAAAGATAACTATGTATGGTTTCTAAGTAAACTAAAAGGCAAACACAAAATCACCTGAACAATCACTGACACTGATACAGCTTTATGGTTTTACAGTTGTGTGTGTGTGTTTGTCTGCTGCTATTTTCACTAAAGAGACTGATTGTGGGCCTGGCAGAGATAAACCCAGTCATCTCCCTGCACTGTTATTCAGCCACAGCCGATCGTTTGAGGACCTGGCACAGGACCTGGCTGCTCCACAAGAGCAGCCTGAAGTCAGTGACTACGTAAGAGTCTGCCCAGTCTGAAAACAAACATTAGTCTCAGCGGTCCTTTTAAAACTTATGAATAATGGTGCTGCTTTAAAACGAAGGACGTGGCAGCGTGTTGAACTGGGACTGTATTTTTAGACATTTTAGATGAAAACTGACAAACTTCACAACAATGTCTGACTTGAGTTTTAGATCCTCATAACCAATTTATTTTTAGCCTTAATCAGCAGAATTCAATTGCCAAATCCTCCAATTACCATCAGCTTCCACTGATATTTGATTGAACATTCAGCTTCTCCAATCTACAAAATTAATTCTCATCAGGACTGAGGTAATTATGCAAGTCACTGAAGCAATGCAGCAATTCAGATTGACACTACAGCTTTGGCAGCAAAATTATATTTTCTGATGGAGCTTTTCACATGCTTATTCATGGTCTCTCCCAGTGTGATATACGACCGGGGACACACAGGCCAATAAACCAGCCAAAACTGCTAATGAAATTGGATGGAAAGTAAATGAAGGCTTAGAAATTGAAATAAGAACCTTCTGGAGGTGGTTCCATCTACAGTATGTATTAGGGAACTGCCACACTTTATTTATCCGAGATAAAGACAAAAAACTAACTGGGCTGAATAAATGGAAATATAGGCGCGGTGTGGTTTTGCCTTGCTGACACAACTGTTTACTACGTAACTTTGGGAGGTAACGGCACTGCTGAGTGTCACGCAACACACGTGCAGATAACATGCATACAAATGCCTTTTCTTCGCCCCCTCCCCCTGCACAATTTGAGACACACTACTATATCTTAATGACTAAACCAGCAGCACTCCATATCAGCAGAGCCACAAAACATTAGCCTCCACTTACGTCTGAGTGCTCCTATAGGAAATGATGGCATATAGGGTTGCAGTTACCACACTATGGATTCCCATACTCCAAATGCAATTTCACAGAACCACATCTGATGGCTATCTTCAAGTCCAAATGGAACTGCTTAAATTATGTGGTGGATTTTTAGTGGATTGGTCACTGAAACTAAACCCGGAGTGTGTGGGGTTAAAGGACTGAGTGCAGTTATGGAATATGGATACATCTGAACGCATTTTAAACAAGACCATAATACAACCACAGAGGAAGGGGGTATTAAGGTAGCTGCCCAGCCGGGATTTCCTGGGGAACACACAAAAGCTGGACAGGAAGAGGACTGACTAAAACCTGCAAAACTGGACGACAGTGAGTGAGTGCTTACATTAAAACAGAGGCTGATCTCAGCCGCCATGTTTTACTAGCATAGGTGTACATGTAGAGAAGCCAATGTGTCAAGAGAACAAATGAAGCAACCATTTATTCAAGGTAACAAACAACCGAGTTCCAGTTCTACAAAACATGTGGTTAATGTTTATTACTTTGCGTTCAATCACAGTTTCCCAGACAAGATCATGAAATGTGCATCGTAGAAGACAGAGGGACATGATGTCACAGCTCACGATAGGTTTGTGGAGGAAAATGTCTTTTTTTTTTTTGGCCATCCTTCTCTTTAGTCAGTGGTTTGAGAGGACTTTCAGGCTTACTGTCTGTGGGAAAAATTAATGTTTGCATTTAAAGGAAAATCCAAGGACTTCGGAAAGATGTGGGTATTGTTCATGTGTTTCCTGAACCATAATCCCCTGGACAGATACAAAGGAATAGATACAACGGAAAAAAGATACACTGTACAACAACCTGTTTCTCCAAAACACAAGTCAATGTCTGAACATTACTTTTTTATGACTCTAAAATCCCAAAACTATTCAGTTAACTGTCACATGGTGGACATTCTGACTTTTGGGCATTTTTGGTTTGAAAAACATACTAAAATAATAAATTTATCCACAAAATACTGTAGTTGTCCATAACCCAGTGGTAATTTCAGCTGTTTATTTCTTCAGCAGCAACAGAATAAATTGTTTTTGAGACAGAAATGCAAGCAAGAGACAGATGAAGCCAATGGACTGACAGGATGTGTACATACCGTCTGTGGAGGCCCTCCACTCTGAGGCCTGTAAGACCAGTCCACGGTCATCTTACTGGTTGGCCTACTGGTGGAGAAGAAAGTGCAGGACAATGTGACTGTGTCCCCTTTAGATGCATGGACTTCCGCTGGAGAGCTGACTGTGATGGAGGAGACTGGGACTGGAAGTGAAATGGTAGAAAGGAGGTCAGGAATGCGACGGCAGAAAAGAAAGGGGAAATTTGATACGTGCAGATTTCCATGGAAGTGTTCAGGAACCATGGGAGAACGGGGTGGAGTAGATTTAGACAAATAGAAAAAAAAAGTCTCATATGAGTCACATCGTGCTCAATTACTGTACGCAAAACAGTAAATAAAAAACCTGATAGCATCTATGAAAGTGTCCACACTGCGGGAACATTTGAGTGTCAGCACAGCACTTTCTGACAAGTAAACACTAAGTGGAGTGACACTCCAATACAAGTTTCTCACCAGCCTCTCTTGTAGTGTTTGACAGACTTGCAACAAATCTGTCTGTCAGGGACCTTGAACTAGAGATAAAGCCACATCCCTGTTTCCATCTCTCTGGATGTTTTTTTTTTTTTTTCATTATTAGTACTTCATTTAGAATGCCAGCCGGAGCTATTACTACAACAATCCTCAACGCATAAGAGCATGCTAGACTGTATACACGAACATGAGCGTGAACACTGACAGCACGCTTTACAAACACACTTTGAACGTGGGATAACAATCAGTTATCCGTGACGACCAAATAGAACACACGAAAACAACACTAGCACCTCTGTGCTACTGTAAAAGTGGGTCTTAAAGCTAAATGCTAACTGCTTACAGTTAAATTAGCAGGTGCAGTACGTTTACCATGTTTATCATCTTAATTTATTGTGGTGCAAACAAGCTGAGATGGGAATGCCATTAGCTTTGCAGGAATTTGTCATAAACTAAATAGCTGGACAAACTGAATCAGGCCCAAATGATTAATCAGCTGATATTAGCCCATACCAGACATGCTGCACTGTTAGTAGTAATGTAATGTTCGTTCAGTTATCATCTCATTTATTTGGCTGTCTTCTTTTATTTAAAGTTACCGTTATAATTGTATTATTAGAAAAAAAAAATCCCAGAAGTTAACTGCAGTGCGACACTGATGTTATTTTGGATGTTATTTATTATCAAACAGTAAAATGTTCTGGCTCCAATAGACATCTTTGTCACTAATAACAGAATCAGCATCATTCCAAAAACCTCCTCATCAGTTGGACCGAAAAACAAAAATCAAACTCTGACCTGGTACAATACATTTTAGCTAAGGACCATCAACAACCACCTGAAAGGCATTTCAGGTGGAGGAGGAGTATCTGTTGGATGTGCCAATCCATCCAGTATCATGATGTCACATTACTGTGCATATCACTAAATAAGTGGTGGTGGTAATAGATGGACTAATCCTCTCTGAACGGTGAATATCTGAATCAAAAGTCACAGCCATCCATCCAATAGCTGTAGAAGTATTTCAAATCATCACTCAAACTTAGAGGCAGACAGAAGCACACAGCTAGCAGTTTGTTTTCATCTTCGTCATAACGTGTCACTCAGCTCCCCACCAGTGCCCTTCTAATGCTGCTTTTTCCACACTCCTAAAATGAAAACATCCTCCTCCATTTCAAAGGAAAGGCCTCAAACAGCCTGTTCCCTGAGGACTGCATCAGAGAGAAAAAAATAAGCCCGGAGATCAGCAGATACATGTAATCTTGTGACACCGGTGATTCCATCAGAGACCATGACAGACAAAGTTTATCTAACCCCAAAATAGCGTGAGATATCATAAGATTGGCATGTCTGGTCGTTTTAACAGTGGATGGGAATTTGTACCAAGTTGTACCGTCCTGATGAGAACATAGTGGAAAAAATGGTTCCATTTGTATAAATACAAGACTCACTGAAACTCCTCTCTCCTCAAATGGAAGCATTTATCATCTAAACACAAACTAAAGACCTGCTGCACTAATGTTACTGGTGTTGTGACTGAATCACACACAAGCAGCAGATTTTCCTCGGTTCTTCCTTCAGTAAAAGGTCGAACACAAACAAGTGACCATGTTTGTGGTATACTTGGCAGAAACACAGTGCTCTTAACTTTGTGAATACCAGTTGTCTGAACCCCTGGCTCTTACTGCTGCCATGACTTATTATGGGCTGCCCCTGTATCCACTGGCAACACGTTCACGTCTGTGGATCATTTTGACACATTCCCACAACATTACATAGAAAACATATGTAACAGGAGTTATCAATACAGCTTCATAGTGATGTTTAATGTGCATTATTTAAAGGGAATGTGTTTGTTGTCATGTTAAACACCGAACGGTAAAAACATAGGCAGTCTGAAAATGGCGTTAGTGTTTACATAAGTAAACAGTCCCCAGCGGGTCTGACCTTCCTTCCACTGCTACACATGTTAGAATCACGTAGACGACAACAAACTGGACTTTATCGTCGACATTTTGCGCTCCAACAAACACCGCACACGGTCTCTGTCTGCTCAAAACTTGCGTCTAAAACTCGCCTCGATACTCACCTGAACAAGCGACCAAATACAGCAGCAAAAACAAATACACAGCGATATCCTCTCCTCGGCACGGTTGACGCATTTTAATGTTTTAAGAACTGGTTCGCTCGGGTGACTAAAGAAAAAAAATGTCAAATTGCGTCAAAGCTTCAGTAAATTCCGTCCATTCTATGTTTCGGCCGTGACGCAGTTTCTCTGTGGCAGCAGACGACGCAGGGCTGTGGCCTATCTGTCCGGGATTACCTGACTAACAGGTGTATCAGGAAGTGATACACTCACACACACAGTATGTTACTTTCAAACATAAATGAAGGACGTGAATCATCCACTACACCCAGTGATAAGTAACTACCGCACACAACACATTCTACATTTAACGATCAGATCAGTGTTAATGAGAAGTGTCTATGGTTTAAGGCTGATCGTGTACAGCTGGTATAGTATGGTACAGTATGATAATAATATCATACTGTACCATACTATACTATGCATAGCATGTACTATACCATGACATAAAAATCTTCAGATCATACCACATACAACAACACGTACAACTGTGGTGAAATGAATTGCAATAACAATAGTGCAAGCAAGAATAATAAATAAGTAGATAAATAAAATAAAAACGGATATGGCTGTGTGTTATTCTCTCTCAAGCTCAGGTCCTCTACCAGAGGCCTGGGAGCAGTATCTTAGCTGTTCCTGGGACTGCCCTCTTCTGGACTCCAGATGTTGTTCCTGGGATCTGTTGGAGCCACACAGTTTGGTATTGCCACATCTATCACCCCTACCTTCTTCTGCACTTTGTCCACCACCACTATGTCTGGTTGATTAACCAGGAGCTGTTTGTCTGTCTGGAAGCTGAAGTCCCACAGAACCTTGGCACTGTTGTTCTCAGCCACCTTCTGTGGCACGGCCCATTGGGATTTGGGTACTTATATTCCATACTGGGTACAGATGTTCCTGTACACTATTCTAGCTACATCGTTGTTCCTCTCAATGTACGCTGACCCGGCTAGCATCTTACACCCTGCCACTATGTGCTGGACTGTCTCAGGGGCATCTTTGCACAGTCTGCACCTTGGGCACAGTATGCACCTTGCTAGTAGATGTGAATGCTGCACTAATATATATATATATATATATATATATATATGTGTGTGTGTGTGTGTGTGTGTGTGTGTGTGTGTGTGTGTGTGGCTATTTTGGCTGTGCCAAAATAAAAACATCACACACAAAGAACAATACCAATAGTGACACAAAGTCACAAAGAACAGCAGTAGTGTGTGTGTGTGTGTGTGTGTGTGTGTGCTGGTGCAGGCCTGAGGCCCAGTCCTTCCGATGCTCTTGTGGGACCACTTTCTGTTATTTTAGAGGCATATTCCTCCTCTATCCTCGTCCCCAATCTCCTGTCTCTGTTGTTGTAATTATCCCTAATGGGAGGATCTATTTGTTTTTCAAGCCTTTGCTAGTTTAAGTCTCGTCACTTCACTGTTTGCACAGCGTCCTTTTGAAGTTTATTTGTATCCTTATTTGGTTTGGATTGTCACTTGTGTCCTCTACATCCATCTGGTGTGCCAGGAGTGTTTCCTTCATTCTGACAGCGACAGAGATGCAGAAATCATGTTGCATAACCTCTTTCGTCTCATGACACATCAGAGGATATCAAACAAGAACAGCTTCCAATATTACCCTGTGCCTCGCCTGTCTGAAATACATTGTGTATTTATCAGTTTGTGTACCTCAATCTGATTCAATGTTTGGCAGAATTACAGTCTACTGTATATAGCTGGAAAAAAAGAAATGGTCTCCTGTGTATTGTGGAAAAAGCAAGTGGTATTGTGCAAACTAATTTAGAATGCTGTAAGAGTTAATGAGTTCATTAAAATAAAAAAAGCAGCCTTGCCTAGAGTTTCACTAATAAGGGACTATGTAAAGCAGGGATTTCACACAGTAAATAGAGATCACTGTGTGTGAATTAATGTGCATCTTATTTCTAATCTACTCCCGACCTGTGAGAATTGTTTATACAACACGCCAGGGAGTCAAAATGAAATTTTGGATACAATTTAATTATGGCTCTTGTTTTATTGGTTTCCAGTTATTTTATTATTGTATTATTGTCATCATTCACAGGTTCAATAATGTGCACATTATTTTTTGCCTCACGCTCTCAACCTGGCCTTTGGGGAAAAAAAACAAAAATTTATTGCAAATGTCTGTGTATGCCATCTCTGATATTAAATAATGAAACAGAAGCACAAGCAAAGGGTTTATATTATATCTGTTAATAATATTATGTAACTGTTCCCACACTGAGATGGGGATATAGCTTCCGCCTTTGAATAGATCGTGAATTACAGGGCGTTCGTAAAATCTCTGTGTTCCACAGCATTGTGTTGTGTTAACTATATTATATAATCTGCTTTAATTTGATAGAGATATCTCCTGTTGGAAGATAAAGTCTTACCTGGCTCTTACCTGGATACATTCACACACACACACACACACAGCTCCGCAGCTCTTGTGTTATGTATTGTGACGATGAATACAGGGCTCCTCTGTCTCTCTACAGCAACAGGGTCTCAGTTTCAGCTGAAATCTTCTCAGTCACAATGACTGCTCTCCCCACTCACTGGCTTGCTGGCGACTCTGGTCAACAAGAGACCTGTTCTTCTGTTTTCAACACTCGAGAGAACTAATAAAGGTGATTTAAATTGCTGTGGCTAGACAGTGTATGAAGTCATTATCCTTCCCCCCCAAAAAGAAAAACAAAAAACGTGAGAGTCCTTCTGAAACGTTGCATATGCTGCCCTCCGATACAGTCAGTAAATTTTAAATGTTTCACATGCAGAGAAACTTTTCTGTGGCCTGTCAGAAACAACTACAACATCATTACTCACTGGCCTCAATAGCTATGGGAGGCCTAACTTTATTCAATACACTGAGGCAAATAAAGCTGAGTCTCCACCTTTAGATTGAATGGATTAGTGTTTGAGTGTGTGTGGGTGTGTGTATGTGTGTGAAAAGCTACATTTGTCAATATAAGTCACTCACAGTGTAATATTCACTCATACCGGCTCATGCCAGCAGGATGATTTGTTCTCCCTTCCTGCAACCTGGTGTGCCAAGCTTGTGTGTGTTTGTGCGTGTGTTTGTTTGTGTGTACGCGCACAGACAAGCAAGTGCGTGTAAGTATGCGCTCAGGAATTTAATGCCTCTCCACATGACTTTGGCAGGTACAACCCATCCGAAGGTGTGGAATGAAGGCTGAAATAAGAGAGCGAGGTGGAGCAAGAGAGAAAACAAGTAAAGAGGAGCAAAGGAGTGTGAGACAGGCCCAGGATAAAGTGGATAAAGACAGAACACAGAGTTTCCACTCCTTCCTCTATTAAACAAAGCCTACATTAGTCTATTCTTTAGAGAAACCATTTATGAATGTTGTAATAATGAACATATTGTTGCAGAGATTAGCTTCATAAATGAGTCATGAAGAAGGAATGGTTGAAAACACCTCTGTCTAGTCGGGTGTTTCTCATTGCCTGCTGTCATCCTGTAGAACAAACAGTTGGATATGGAAGAAAAAACAAGTTATGTTTTTTTAGTTGTTTTCTGTTTGATTAAGTGCCAAAAACATCAACCGGGATCAAGGATGTAATGGTGAGAGCAGCAGGAGTGATTTTTTCTCTCTCAACTTATTTCACCAGAATTGTTTTTGGCAACCACTAGAGAGCAGGAAAGAATGCGCAACACACCGCTGTGGGTTTATATAACACATGTAAATGTAAATGGTTGTTGCATGGTAGTCCTCACTAAAAATTCAAAAGCACTCTTTCTGGTCTATTCAAGTTGCAGTCGCTGTAGATGATGAATAATGTGTTATATTTTTTGATCAATGTTTATGTTTTTGAAACCAAATCCTAAATCACATTAGCTATCGTACAATGCATATTTACATCTTTGTCATACATAAGTGTTTCTGAGCATAATGAACTCCTGTCACTGCTTATATCAAAGCCTGGACATGTTTATCTGCACACCCACAGCTGATCACTGAAGTGTCTCAGCTTTGGCTGAGTAATTAACAGAAGCTCGGCTCATACTAACAGTACACTGTTGTTTTATCAGTTCAACACTAGTGCCCTTTCTCTACTATTTAGCTTTGGATAAACACACTCTGCCTCTCGCCCACCCAGTCCCTCTTTTGAGCGTTAGTCATCCATGCTCTGACCCTATCTACGCACACACACACACTCTGTCAGTCAGTAACTAAAGCTGCACCCAGTGGGACAGACTTTGATCAATGCACCCAAACACACACACACACACACACACACGTAGACACACAAAGATATAGACTAAAATATTCATAGTCATGAACAATGTCATCCAACAAACAAGCAAACCCAGACTTAAGTCAGAGAGGCTCAGCAACGCTAACATAATAAATATCGAACCTGCAACAAATTAAACCACAATTCAGTGTCATAATGCTTCCAGGTAAACAAGTAAGAAGAACCATGCAGACAGACACACCATAAACACACAACTGGAGGTAGTGCATTAAAGTTATGATGCATAATAAATGTTGAATAACAAGATTCCTGTCTTACATAATAGATGAGTTCAGTCAAATCATGTCAAGTCGTGTGTGATTATTTGTGTCTGCCCACTTCCACTTTGTTTAGTGATGTTTATTTGACACGACGTGTTAGAAGATTTTTATTTTATTTGATTGAAATTTTTTTTTTTTTTTTTTTTTTTAAATAAAAGCTCTATAACAAACAATTGCAGTGACATTTTTAAACAATAGAACAAAATACTTCTGGCATTATCTAAAAAAAAAAAAAAAAAAATAGAAAAATGAAAATCTATAAACATTTTGCTCAGTATTACATCACATGTACAAAATCCTGCAACGAAAAGGAGAAAGACAGTTATTACAATCATTTGTTAGTAGACAAGATGAATTTGCAGGCGCAGTGAGAGAAAACAGGCTCTCAAGGACATTTTGCAATCAAAGGGTTTTCAGATCTGACTGAATACGACTCTGCTCTCTCACTCACTGATCAAGTATTTGGCCTTCAGACTTAATAAAAAAAAAAAAAGAAACATCACATTTATGCTTTTTTATCCAAGTGATCTGATGTGACATATTGCGAGCCCCCCTCAGCCTACACACAGAGGATGACGCTGCTTGTCGCAGGTGTTCTATGACTGGCAGGTATTATGATGGAATGTGTAACTGCCTGAAATGCAAGAAAAAGAATTCTGCATACTGCATCATGAGCTTATATTTATATGTAAAGATCTGTGTGTGGCCAGCATCTACATGTCAGTATCCTGGATTAAATCAATTACATATTGCACATAACAAGAACAATGTCTACAAGAACTGACAGTTATTAAACACAAATTGACCCTTTTTCCCTTCATGACTGTAACCACGCCAGCTTCAGGATTACAGCACCTCTCACTTCACACTAAACCCAACAGGTTTCACAAGGGAAGTATTTCTGCCCTTTTAAGAATATTTCTGGATTGTCTCAAAAGTAAAGTTACCGCTGTACTTTTGATTCTGTTTCAAAGCCTTGACCATTGTCAGCAGCAGCCATCCAATCTCTTTGTTCTGACTCGGCAGCAGCTCTTTTCTGTCTAGCCTCCACTCAGCACAACGGTGGGCCTCGATCCATGGCTTCCATCTGGGCTTCCCTCCAGAGACATCTGGCTGGCTTCGCATCAACATCGCTGTCCCTCTCTTGTCCGTCCTCACCTCCTCAATCCGAGTCATCACCGAACTCATCGTCCGAGTCATCATCGTCTTCCTCCTCTGAGGAGCTCGAGTCTTTGGTGCTGGCGTCTGAGATCATGCCATCTGAACTGTCAATTTCTATGGACGTCTCTGATAGGTAGAGATGTACGGCCCTCGATGGGTGGCTGGGACGCACACATGCACACAAAGAGGGGACAGGGAGACATGCACCAGCGGGAGGTAAGCAACAGATCACACACACGCGCACACAAGGATATGCATTCAAGCATAACATGATGAATTATGTATGTACATGCGTGTGCATAAGTCACACACAATGGGGAGAGGACAAAGAAGACAAGCAGACAGCAGTAGGGACAAAGGGCGGGTTAGCATCACACAGGGTTAAGGCGTCCCAAGTTGTTTTTTAGAACATCCGTTTACTTATCTGGGGCTAATTTAGGTCAAATGATTTCCTTCCTTCACCATGTTTTTGAAGCTGAGATAAATTTTTTGATACGGCTTAAATAGTTGAAAATAAATACGACCAAGATGACAGTAAAGTTGTCACCTTTTCCCTTCAGAGGCTTGGCTTTTGAAGTCTGAAGGCATGTACGTAATTACAACACATTTTTTTTCACCGTAAGCAGTTATGGCAACTATTACAGACAGATCTGAAAACCCAAGAGAGAGGCAAAGAAGTCCCACATGCCCAGAAAATAGCTCATTGTTTGAAACAGACAGTAAACCATCTGATTGTCAGTGAAATTTAGAATTCATATTGCTTTTGGTAAAACATGTTTAAAAAAATATCAAATGTCTGTTTCCAACAAGTGCTCACCATCAGGTTTTGGTCATTTCTATAGCATCTTGATTTTTGTAGTAGTCACAAATTTCAGTTTAATAACACCACAGAAAGTCCATGGAAAGAAAAATACAGTGATATCACATCAGCAGTGAAACAAAATAGACAGCAGCGTTCTCCGTAACGCTAAAGTATACGCCCAGTGAAATGATTCACAATGTTTTCCAATAGAAGCGAAGAAACTTTCATTGTTTTACTGTTTCTATTGTTTGTTGGAATAATATATCGAACATGTGTCTGGTACTGCACTGGTAGGAGGTCAAATGTATTAGTGGGGGGAAGTAAACAGCAAGAATACACCATTGTTCTACCTCTACATCATCAAAACATTAACTCTAAACAGGAAATGTGTCTGGAAGCCCATTTAGCTTAACATGAAAACATAACCGATAAAGCTGGTGGTTCCTTCAAGAAATGAAAGGCACTTGGTGATATAAAAAAAAATGCACAGCAGTCTGGCAAATGTTCTGTATCTACAGATTTCTACGCAAAGGCACATTCTCATTTTTTAATTTCTGCTTAATAACAGCTGCCCTTCAACTGGTCCAGGTCTGGGATTGCGGTTGAAGTGGACAAAGGAAGTGAAGTGTCCAGTAGGAAAAGAGCCCCAGGCCCCGAGAACCGAGAAGCACCACATGCCCCGATGCCCAGAGTCAGACGGAGAGAGAGAAGAAGCCTCAGGTTCTCCCGTCCCTCTCTCTATCCCCCTCTTCCTCTCCCTCTGTCTTTCCTCTGTCTTACCACGCTGTAGGATCCTTTCTCTCCTTACGAGGAGCTTCCTCGTTCCCTTCCATCTGTCTCCTTTTCTTGCACCTCCTGCAGGACACAATAATGACGAGCAGGACTACTACACCGGTGATACCGCCCGCGATGGCCAACACCAGAGTGAGAAGTTCAGAGAAAGAAGCTGCAGGAGAGAAGGAAAACATGCTATTACTGTTCAGAGCTTTGTTATTGTGTTTTTGTATCACAGTGATGGGAATGGCAATGCTAGTCGAAATATCTCTATAAATATCTGATAACTAGTGATAAATGTTACATAACCCCCAGAGGATGAACAATAATGACTTTGTAGCTGCTCAGAAATCCTAAAATCAAACACATTCCCTGCAGAATTCATTATTGAAGACCTGACTTTTCCATCACCATCAGGTTTCTCATCACTCTGTACAGCCTACTTAAGCTATGACATTCCTATCAGCCTCAACAGTACTTGTGTTTGGTAGCAAACGATAGCACAGTAATACACATACCTGAGATGATAGACATTATAGCAGCTGAACATGCTGAACATAGGTACATAAGCAAATTAAATGTGGACAGTAAAATGAGTATCTCTGGTTATTACCGCTATTTGTCTAAGTTACATAAAATTATCAATATAATGATCATAAATCACACTGTAGGTTACAGCTGTACTGCAGAGACTACTATTTTAAAAACTACTGTTCATAGACTATTACAGTAATGGGAGCATTATCTTTTAATTGTTATTGATTTTTTAGAATCCAATATGTCTGGAACAGTTGTAATTAAAAAATAGTGAGAATGATATAGATACAAATTCATATTATTAACAATTACATAATATTGGTACCATATATGTAATATTGATGATGTTAATGTTATTTTAGACTGAAAAATAAAATGTGCCAACCTGTCAAGACAACACGGAGTCGGACCTCTCCGACTGAGCCGTGCACATCCGGTGGGTTCTTAACCTGGCAGGCATAAGTGCCGTTGTAGGTGAGCTTCACCTGACGAATTATTATGGAGGCGTCCTGGCCCATGATGTCACCGTCCCAAGAGATGCGCTTCTTAAAGAGGCCCTCAGTGGGTGAATAGGGTCTTCCCTGGTAGTGGAACACCTATGAGGGAATATGAACAGTGAAGATTCATTTGGACCATTTATACAGAATACATAGTGATAAATATATGAGGAAAGATGAAATTATATTGTTCATTGAGTGTAAGATAAGAACATAACTGCTATGTATTTTGTCTTCTACTCTCAATATGCACACACAGACACACACACACAAACACAGGCTGTCTTGGATGCTCCATGGGGAGCCTGATGACTCACCAGCTCCTCTCTTGCTTGACTGAGGGGGTGGATGCTCCCTGACACAATAAGCAAGGTTTGACAATTGATCTCGCTCACATACACACACACACACACACACACACACACACACACACACATACATACTCACCGACTCCTCTCGCCCCGGTTTGAGGGGTCTAAAGGTCCAAGTGATGACAACATTTTCGACTTTAATAGGAGCAGAAGTCTTGAATGTGCATTTGAGGCGAACATCTGTCCCGTTGACTGCCTCCACATCTCCAGATGTGTATATAAGCATCCCACTGACCTGCAGCACACCTGCAAAACATAAACATATGGCACAGCAGCAGCAAAGTTTACTTTCAAAGACCAAAATCAATACATGCAAGCTTTTTGAAAGAAACACAAATATTCATATATACAATAATACAGCACAAGAGATGCAATTTGAATTCATCCTCATCAGTGATTTCCTGCCAAGTGAGTGCACCCAGTGTACTCAGTGACCTGAGCTCTGCCCACGCAGAGCTGCTGCAAGAAAAATCACTGACTCTAAGTTGTCACCATGTCTGTAATAGAAATACCACAGATCTGTCCAGATTCTAAAAGTATGAGATTAGACCTGCAATCAGTAAGTGAATTCACTTCAGAACTGTTCATTATATCCCGAAAGTCCAAACTGATTTCAGATCAGCAGGCCAAAGCCTGTGACACATAAAGAAAAACAGATAATTTAACTGCCTTACTGCAGCCGAGGGTTGAAACTCAGATTCTACTGTATATTATATTATTGTGGACTACATCAATCTTTATAGTATGTGGTAAAACTATTAGATGGCAAATGAATGGACTGGAAGAACAGACAGCGATATTGGCAACACTTTGGCTCCTCTACATAATGATGGATGGAGCTCCCCAGAAAGGAGTAGGTGTGAAGACACACACACACCGTCCCAGGCAGAGACATGCTTTAAGTTAAGTTCTTGCCTGGCACCTGTTCAGCCTCACATCAAAAACCAGACAAAAACATACCCTTTTCCCTGCGATCGTATACTTTACTTTTTTCTAAAGCCGCCCCTTCGTCTCTGTCGAAGTTTGTACACCATGTCCTGTCAAAATCGTTGGGCATATTTATGGAGAGAGCTCCATATGACCTAATAATATCAGACATCATGTCTAGCCTTGTTTAAGTCAATGCTCTGGCACACTGCAGGCTGTCCATCTGCAGCGCTAGCAGCCACAGTGTGCTCCGGGTAGCCAAGACTTGTCCTAACATAATTAGCACAGTCTACAAGAGGACCCTGCAGAACGAGCCAAAAAGTTGATGAGAGCTCTGACTATGATACTTGAATCTAACACAAGGGCTATGACTTCATTAACTGAGTGTGCGTGTGTATGATGCATATGAACAGTATAATAAAGATTTTCATCTTTTAAATAGGTAGATTAGGATCTACTGAGCAATTTTAAAGTGTAGGTTTGTCAAAACAAAGTGAGTTTACCCGATGTTGAAGAGTAATGTAAGGCTTGCAGCACAGAAATGATAAAAGTCTAGTAAAGGGTACAAATTGAACGGTATCGTCATCCTAGAATTACAATCGTGACAAGTATTAGGGCAGGAGCTAACTAGGAAAATGTCATCAGGGTCTTGGCTTCTCCGGCAGCACGTTCTGTTCCTTATCGGACTGGAAAGAGTTTCCTGTGGGCTGGCATGAGAGAGCGCAGCTTTCACACAGCCCCCACACAGCATTTAACAGACAGGCCTCTCTCTCATCACCAGGCCCTGACAGCACTCCTACAGCCATAATGTGTTTTAAATGAGCCCGATGAAACCTGGGAGGAGTATGAACGAATGAGCGGTAAAGTAAACAATGCAAGAAATGTCTTTCTTGCTTGCGTCTTGTTTCAGTATTAAAAGTGGATTTTTCTCAACTGCAAAAAAAAAAAAAAAAAAAAAAAAAAAGCGCCAATGCAGTAACTTCACAGTATGTGCTTGTTTTTGCATTATTCTGCATCAGTACTTTAAAAATATGGCAGATACTTTCACTTGTATCAATAAATTGCTACTTAAGTCGAGACAGATGTTGAAACAGTTTGGTTTGCATTTTAAACACATCTACAAATCTTACCCAACTGGCAGGTGCTTTTACTTGCGTAAAGAAAAAATAAGACGTGAACTTTATTTCAAAACAATGATTTGCTTTGATGGATTGACGTGAACGGGAACAAACCTCCTCTGCTACCATTCTGTCTACTCCTCATTCACCTGGCAGTGTACAGAAGCACTGAAGTTACTGGATTAAACTTCAAGATATTCATTAAGCAGATTGCATCAGTGCTGGCTGTACCAGTGCAGCCAGTAATGACTCCCTTGGTGGCTTGATTGAAGATGTGTATGAGTGCGTGTGTATGTGTCTGTTTGTGTGCATCACCAAGCAAAGAGCTCATATTCTATATGAGGGTTAAATAAGAGAAATGGACAGAGTAGAGAGGTGGGAGCTTCTAGTTTCTGCTTCTAGCCATGATGACAGTGTAGGATATATGGAAAAATTACAACTATTTGATGAATTGCTGAATGAATCCCACTGACACTGGTGATTTTTGACTTTCCCTCTAGTGCCATGGTGAGGTTTCCATTTATTTAAGCGCAGTGTTCATGTTAGTTTTGAATTTTATCAACTCTGAGGATCCTTAACCCTTAACTTTTCATCTAGCACCATCATCAGGCCAACCGTTTGATCTTCCAAATGGTTTGGTTCAACAGTTGGTGAAGTGACAGTTAGACCTGTTGCTTCACAGGAAGTTTATATGTAATTTGCATGTTCTGGGCCCAAACACATGATGTTAGATACATTTGCTTATAGGTATGAATGCTTATTTGTTTGTTTCTGTCTGTCAGCCCAGTCAGACTGGTGACCTGTCATATAGTTTTGGCTCCAACACCTTTTCCCTCACCTCAATGATAAACGGATTAGCTGATGATGGACGGATGACTATAATATACTTCACAACTAAATGCCTGCGAAAGTAGCGACAGTTCATGACAGTGAATATTACCAAATGTAAGGGAACACAAAATTGTATTGCTGCTGTGAGAATAGACACATTCATGTATCTACAGTTAGACCCCTCTATTTATTACAAATTATTCTTTCATTACTTTAGTGTACAGCGCCTGTGATTAGCTTAGCAATATGCTGTGATGCCTATTCTCCTCTATTAAATTGTTTAGAGGCTCACGCTGTAATGATTCACCATGCTTCATAAATCAGTAGCAATAGCAGGTCCTGCAGGTCAAAACGTTGAATTTCTAATGAACCGTCCCGTTTACAAGACATTCCATTTAAATAAGCGTGTAGCTAATCTCCTCTCGACAACAAAAGCAAAGCGTTTTCAACTAAGCCGTCTTCCGACACAAGCTGAGCTAATCAAGAATTAAGGTTAATGGGAGCTTTTTCAAGGCAGAATGGATATTAGTGAGATGATAGAACTGTTGGTTGCTATGTACAGCGCCTCAATTACGAAAATAATTTGCCCCTGTGGCTAAAAGTGCATGATCACTATTTAAACAGTCATTAGCAGGCACTAACTGACAAAGGATGGTGTGCGCTATTACACAAGTGGAGACATTAAAAACACAGAATTTTACTCATTTAGAGAGAGACAGAGCATAAATGATGAACAAGAGCAGGGTGACTGAGTAGATGAGTGGCGTAAGAAGTGCATGATGGAGCTGGAGGATAACAAAATTATGGGAAATGTATTGCTCTACGTAAGTGCAGTCTGTAAGGGGGAGATTAGATAATACAACTTGGTTGTTTGTGTGTTTCTGCATCCATTCTTCTGCTCCAACCTGTCTCTCTATCCAGTCACTCATTGTTTATGTCTGGACATCCTGCCAGTACTGACCACACCCAGCGTCCAGCGATACAAAGAGAGAGAAAGCTTTCATGGCTTATTAAGATGGAGTTATGCACCCCATATAGGAGGGCTCGGACAGAGTGGAGACAAATGGATGAATTTATCTAAATTATGTTTCAAGTATTGCAGACACTGTCTAACAAGATAGCATGGAGCTTTCTTTCATTCAGTCAGAGTAAAGGTTGTTAAAATCTTATAATAAAATAATCTTAAAATATTTTTTTTTGTCCAGGTCTGTCAGATTCTCAGTCCACAGTCCCTATATTTATTCAAAATATGTCTCCATACATTTTTCCCTCATCAGCTATTAAATTTGAAACAAATATAGTCACAAGTAAAACTCATTCCACTTGGGATTTCACCTCAGGTCAGAGGCTTATATTTAACCACAGGAAAGTGTGGAATAGACCATAAACCATTACCTTCCACTGTGAAGCGTGAGTGTATCAGTGTGTGTATGTGTGTGTGTGTAATGTCTCTGGGGATCACTATTGGCACAAGTCCATACACGGACACACGTACACTTTCCATTAAATGTACCCTTGTTGGCGATAGTCCATAATATCTGTCAAAATATCCAATATATTGTGAACTTACTGAACCTTTAATGCACTTTATTCTACCTGTCAACACAACTTGGTACACACTGCACTCGTACACTCGTCCATCTGAAGCCAAAGAGGGAAAATACTTTCATCTACTGTAAAATAATCAAACCCACCCCACTTGAGTGTGATTAAGTTTGCTTAGCTTGGCAGTCATACTGAGTTTATACAAACGCCTTCCAAGGAAGCAGATTTAAAATATCAATTGGTGTTTGACCTGCCCATATAATACTTCACCCAATGTCAAAGAGTGTAGGTATTCTTAAAGTGCACAAACCCTTTGTGTATTTAGTCAGGTTTGACATTGCCAGATTAGTTTTACAAAGTTATCTGTATGCTGTGTTGGTGCAAACAAGTGGCAGACATCATAATTATTTCATCTGTCTGTGAATGTGTACAGTCATGAAACTTTACAGGTGTAAAGCTGCAATCTAAATAAAGATGATGTTTAAGATGGGTGTGGTTCAGCCCATGAGTCTACCTAGAGAACTGATGTAATAACAGAGTAATGATTACAGTTTGGACCATCAGCAAAAAGTGGCCAAAGTGGCCACATAGGGTGATGAAGTTTATGAGGATATTGGAAACTTTATTTTTCCAAATCAACTGATTCATTTTAATACGTAGGTAATAACTCAGAATTGAGGACATAGCTGAAAAGTGTTGCGAAAGTATAATGTGCTGATTAGCCTATAGTATGTTACGTCCTTGCATCTTATTTCCTTTCTGTCTGATGTCAGCAGGATTCAGTCCATCTGTTTTGCTTCTCTCTTATGTTCTGTGCTCACATATACAGTATTTTAAAGCTAAGCTCCCAATGAAGTTGTTCTCATTTACATATACAGTATATCTGAAACTTAGCCCGTTAAGACAATATATTGACTAGCATTCCATTGCCAAGCTGCTCCTCTGATTCTGCTAAAATCCTGTTTTTACAACTCAAGACAAAATCACCATACATATAATTGAATCCTACACGTCCAACCTGGTGACTTCAAAGCAACAATGACAACCTCAGAAGTAGCTAACACCGAATCTAACAAAGCTGCTAGTTCATGTTTATGAGGCAGACCCTGCTGCTGCCATCAAACTCTTAAATTCATTCCTTGAACTTTTGCTCACGTCTTTTGTTTTGTTAAAGCTAAAAAGCCAAACTATCAAACTTTATATAGAGAGCATCAAAATGCATTGATCTTTAATATAAAATGACCACATGGAAAAGTCTAGGACTTATTACATTTTGAATGATACACTTGATGATTAAAAGGTTAAAGATTAGTTAGTATTGTAGTGATATAGCAGACCAATTGCTTACTATTTAAGAGCAGTACTCACCCCCCTGTTACCTTAGTTATATTTCATAGCCATACTGAAGAGGTTTAAAAGGTTTTGATATTACATGTATTATCCCATTAAACAATGTACATAGTAAGCTTCTGTATAATTTGCATAAAATACGTTCTTCCTCCATAGACTGTACTGAAATTACCACCACATTTCATTAAAATCTCTCATCTAGTGGAAATATTCTGCCAATACACAAACAAACAAACAAACAAACAAACAGAACATCTCTTTGGATTTATTTATTTATTTATTTATTTATTCATCTTAGCAACTGTTACCAAGGAAAGAATTTCCAAAACCTTAGCATTTCCAGGCCAGTCTGGGTGTGTTTCACACTGCAGAGAGGTATGCTTGGTATATTGAACACTGGCCATAACTGCTCAGCAAACATTCTCTGGTATTCTAAATATTTTTCTTTGAATGTCTTCAAACATTAAGAACAAACCATGCCTGTCTGCACTATGGTGACATTGCACAATCCAAATCTTTGTGTCGCTTTTTAGCTCGAGGGCTTCTTGATGCAGTTACTCATAAATATGTAGATTTATAAACAGCAGAGGGAACAGAAAAAGCCGAGCACAGGGGAAAAAGTTAGATGATATCCGCAGTAAGATAGTGCATCGTATTATTTAAGGACACCATGGGGATACAGGACAGTTACCAGTCAGTGTTTAAGCAGAATTTCCTTTGCAGGATTCAGTGAAAACCTGGTCTTTCCATTTGTGAAGAGGATATAAAGTCTCCTTGGACTTTAAGAGCGGGGAGGAAACACAGCAGGAGTAATGAAGCAGCTGGCTAGGCTGTCTGAATCAGGAAATTGGTTTCATTACATTATTTCCTAGATGGTGTGTGTTTGTGCCTTTCCTCTCTTCATTAATGGTCACAAACAAAGGGACCACCAGAAGAAACTCTTTTTTTTTCTGTTTCACCTATTTTGGAGGAAACACTTAGGACAGGAGAAAAACGCACAAAGAGCTCAATGGATTACAAAGAGCCTCTTCTCTTCTTTGTGAGAGGTCTCAGAACCCCAGGTTAGTTTTCTCTCTCTTTCTCTTTTTTTAACAATGCCAGTCTTTTATGCAGAGCTGGACTCTGGGCTGGGAACAGCAGGTTCAGGTAACAGTGTGTTCGCAAAGGAGGAGGACATGGAAGTGAGGGAGAGGGTGAGTGTTGAGTGGTGTAATAGGAGGGAGCCTGACATGCATACAATAGTATGTATCATACTGAGCTGTATATTTTCTCCATACAAGCTTCCATTCACTCCACTCAGTCATGAACATGTAGTTGTGCCAAAACAAGCAAATACACCATTCAGCTGAAGGTACAGTATGTATGTACTTTTGTGTATTTTTGTTTTGGGCCCCTTTATTCCAGTGAAGGAAAATATTAATGTTGCAGCACAGTGATATTTTAGACATTTGATATTTGAACATTGTGTTCAACAACTGTTTATAGAAAGAGGCACTTCCTGTTTCAATATGACAGTAGCCCTGGGCACAAGACAAATTTGAAGTGACTTTGAAGTGGAAAAAAAAAACTTGACCTCACACCTTCAGCATGGATGTGAATAGTTACTGTAGGTTTTATTTCCCAACATCACCTCATTGATGCACTTGTAGCTAAAGACGAGCGAATTCTTGCAGCCAGGTTCTAAAAGCTTTTGTGAAGTCTGTTAAAGAAGCAGATTTATGCTTCAAGGTTTGAAATGACGTGCGCAACTATGACACAGAGGTGTAAGATTCAGACATTCGCATACTTCAGAGTGATAAAAACTATATCTTCATCCATAAAAGTACTGTTTTGTTTCTGTGCATGTTACCCACAGATCACTGGATCCTTCGCTGGATCTTTCGTTAAAAGCATCGGACTTCCTGCAAAACCTGGAAATTAGCTGAAGTGTAAAATCACAGCTGAGGAGACGAACCAGAAATCACATGTTTGGAACAGCTTGGATCAGTTATGCTAATGTCCTCAATTCTTTGTTTATATAGGGAAGAAAACATACTGTGCATTTTGTGCATTTCTTTATATGAAAATAACTCAAATTGCTATTTTCATACTTGTACTTTCAATCCAATGGATGATCCAATGAACTATAACAAGTTATAGAAAACTATAAATCTCTGTCTGACAACACTTAAGATGAGTCCAAACACAGACCAAAGCAATCTCTACTTTAAGTCTTTCTTCTCCTCCTTCTTTCTCCCTTCACCTGCTTCCTTTTAGCCAATTGTAATTCATCAGACAGTGGTGTCCAGAGGAAAACGTGTAGTGGTTGAGTGAGGATAAGAGTTTAATCCATCAAACCTCTTCCATTCCCACCTCGCTGCTGACTCAACAACTTCTCCGAAGGATTACAAACTCCTCAGGGGGGAACTGGTAGGGGGTGGAGGGGGTTCAATGCTTATGCTTCAGTCTGCCTCATACCAAAGCCGGAAGCCTTCTGCTACATGAACAATCCAACCCTCAAAAGGCTCAGCACCTTAGTTTTGTATATTTACTATGAAGCATGCTGTAGCCGTATGTTTAGTGTCCTGCAGTGGTATGAGTCAGAGTGAATCCAATCCCACTGCGACTTCCACCTCTGCTCCTGAGGAGATGAATAAGTCAGCGAATGACAGTGTATACACAGATCAGAAGCCACACTGTGGAGAAGGTACAGACCTCTGCTATTTGATTTCCACCTTAAAGGGGCACATCACCAATTTTACAAATTAAGCCATGCAAGACTCCACAAATGAGGAGCAGTCTGCAATTAACATATACCAACAGTATTTACATATAATCAAGAGTACACATAATCAAGAGGACAAACTGGCTGGAAACTGGACACAAGTTTTCCAGTTCAAACTCACACTAAATCCAGAAAATCAATCCTGTTGTTCAGTGACAACACCTCTCATTTAAATATGACTGCACCATCACAGCCTGGCTAATGAATGCCCCACCCACTGACCCGTCCCTTTCCCTTCTCAGCTAACACCCTCATTCATTTAAATAGCCTAGTACAGTGTCAGATAATTAGCATGCACCACCGGACAAGTAGCTGACTCGGCTACTTTCAATGCAATGTACTTTACGTTTGTTAACAGTGTTTTGAACAACAACTGGATTTACAGGAATACACAAAGTAATCTGATGGAGAAACTCGCCCCGGTCTGGGAAATGATTTTATCATGATGGCTTCTCGTCTTAATCACAAAATTAATCTGCAAATGGCAGCTGGTGATGAAATTCTTCTTGGCTCTTCTGCTGATCAGATGACTCTGAAACCTTATTGGAAATGGATGTGTTTTTCCCATATGGAGGAGGAGGTTTTGATTTCACTAGAAGATCTGCCTGTTTATCGTTTATCTCTAAATAGTTGTAGAAAGCCACGGTGGCAGATGTGCAGTAAAAGCATTTATACAGAGACAGATGTGCGCCAAGTGTGTGACACATGAACCTCAGATGAACCTGCAAACATAAACACTTTCTATTCACTGAGAAATGTATTCCGAAATCCCTATTTACATTTGGATTCAAGCGGAGTCTGATGATTTAAATGTCATGTAGGGAACGCCTTGTCTTTACACTCAAACACTTCACAGATGCACCCTAAGCTGTCTGTGTTGGGACTTGGTATGTTCTTATGAAAGCATCATTGTCATCTCTACACACCCTGTGACAATCCCATCAACCTCACACAGGCCAATGTCGTCCTAGGTGTGTCAACACAAAGCATACGTACAACAAATCAAAAACCACAGTTATGTTTTCTTCCATTGACCTACTGCTGTGAAGAGATTAGAGACACTGTAGCAAAAAGAGAACTGTTACATCCCTATAAACAGAACTAAGAAGCTGCTCGTCTGCTCTAAGCTCTACAGAGTTTAACAGAAACTCGAACAACAAGTGTGTCACAGTCAACAACAGCCACTTATGTGCACGTGTTCATGTGTGTGCAAAACCTGTAAGTCAGGACGGGTTGGTACACGTCAACCTGGGGAAAATTTCACGCTTCTGGTTAAAAGGAAGAGAAAAGGATTTAAACTAAAGCAGAAAGAAATACAAAGACAGATTTACCATCAGCAGCAAGGGATGAAGAGATGTGAAGAAAAGACTTTTAGCCTTCCATCTTTATTTAGTCAAAATCAAGGTGAAATTAGATGTTAGATGATTGGTAATTTTTTTTTTAAATGTCCAGAAGTTCAGTTTATTTCCCATTTAGAAAATAACATTTCTAAGGGAGGTGTGGTTTAAAACAAGGAAATGAAACAAGGAAATTCCATATCTGCAAATGGTGGCTCAAGTTATAAATCACATCTTTACTATGAGTCACTTGGTTTTGGTGATTTGAATGGCGAATAAACTTGCACTACAATCTTAAACCTGCTGTAATGCCTTGATGTCTTTTATTGTATCAACTTGGTGAGTGTGAGTCTAATACTCTTTGTTAAAATATGTGCTCTTTTATCTGATAAATGCTCCACTATATTCACCAGCTAGTTCTGATTTAGTCTAAAAGACTTGAGTGATATGCTATGACCTTTACGATTGGATATGACCCATAGGAGCATCCTATATGAGTTCTTCATTAACATAAAACAACATGTGTCACTGTGGTCACTCATATACTCCTCAGAACTTCCTATTTCCTGTTGTAGGAGGTCATTAGTTCAACAAAGATATGTTGTGTGTTTCCAGAAAAGTTTAAAAAAAAAAAACACTCATTCATAACTTATCTAACTAATCTGGGTCCCTCTACATACATTTGCATAATCAATCCAGCTTCTCATCATCAACCAAAACATGTACTGTTTGTTCCAGCATGTTCCTGCATGTGGAACGTCAACAACTTGACAGGTCATGTTTCTAAATTTAATTGTTCCAATTCGAGGAGGTGTTTACATGAATTACCTCAGTCGGGAATTAATTTTTCCAAGTATTTCAACATCTAATGACTGCACCGGAAGTATGTGATGAAACTGAAGTTGTTACAAGAAATGACAAAGGTGTAAACAGTGGACAATATGGGATGTGGACATTGATGTCCTTTGCACCACCTGATCTGACTTCCTCCTTTGCTCTCATCATATTTACTGCAGATGTCCTATCCAATAAAAAGTAATGGTGAGCTGTAATAACCTTTTTGCAAAAATGTCCCATGAGCTTGTTTTGTGTAGGAGTATGGTCTCCAAGATTTAACATTCCTCTCTGAAAACAGCTGCTGTATGTGGCAGGAAATAACTCAACAGACCATGGAGACTGAACTAAAACCATTAAGTTTAGGTCGGACAACCACCATTTATTACCACTACTAATACCTGGTCATCTGAGTATTACGATTACCACCACTGACACTTGTTCATCTGACACATCATTATTGCAAAATTATTATAGGTGCTCAAATAGTAATTTTTTTCTGAAAGAGTTATGGTATGACCACAGATCACAAAAGCTGGCTGCAGCAGTGATAGAGTTACAATAACCTAACCCGAAAAACAAAAGAGTTATGCACAATCTTCATGAAAAATAATAAACAGTTAAACTATTCACAAAACATAATTCAAAACACATTTGGGAATGACTGGATGTTCTGTTTTCATTCTGACTGCTGTGCTGTGCCTCCACTCCCCATGAGAATCACGAAACACAAGAGCTTTTTCACTGATCCAGTATCTATCACAACGCACAAACACTAACATAGCCAAAAAAGAACAAATATGGTCGTGATCAAGTGTGTTATGAAAGGCAATCCCCTTCTGGTGTGGTGAAAAGCAAAAACATTGCTCCCAAAAGGATCCTGACAAAAATGATCATTTATAATATGATTGAATTCACAGAAATCGGTTTATCTTTGAGAGAAATTAAGGGTTTTAAAAACTTGTTGTGATCATATTTGCAACAGTGAAAGGAAAGGGAGCTTCTTCGAGGTCTTCATCATTGAAAATGGGCCCTTCACAACAGGTCTCTGCAAATCAAAAGACTAACTGTCTCTATCAAGGCAATGTGGTTCCAAACAACGGTGGGCTGATGGGTAAATGTGTCTGCTGTGCACTGTTTAAATGCTGGTTATCTGTCCAACTGAAAGGATGGAAATTACATGAAAGAGACATTTTTGCACCTGTACATGCAGTTGTATATTCTACACATCTCATGAAGATGAGATGAAGAGTCGGCTGGCTTGTCTTTTCATGCCATGCGCAATAAAGCCCAAAGCAATGGAAGTAGTGTTCGCAGCAAAACAGGGATAAAAACATGGAAAGATGCTGAAGTAGAATCAGTTCGAACATGCGTTTCTTCCTTCACATGCTGTTGTTTCATCAGGTGTCTCTTTGTATCCACACATTACATTGAATCATCCTGCTGCTCTGCCTCCACCAGCATGTGTCTGTGTTATGACTGATCTGCACCACATGCTCCTTAAGCAGCTTGCTACCAGTGGATTCCTACATGGTGCTTTGGCTGTGGATGGACACAATCAATATAGTCCACTTAACTGGGATGGACACAGATTACTTCAAGGTTAAACAACCAGGTGTCTGCTGAATGAATTGCATTTAATTCACCAGATCTTGATAGGCCTATTAAATGCTCAATTAAGTGCTGCAGGATTTGGATCAGAGCAGCACTACTATGATCTATTAGTGTCTATTTACAGACGTGTGTGTATCTGAAAAGTTATTATGATCCGTCCAACACATCCTGGACTACTCTTTTACAGGAAGCAAGTGGACTTATCTGTTACTTCACAGACTATGTGAACGTAAGCACATTAACAGACAGGAAAGTAGAAAGCCTAAACACAATGCGGACAGGAATTATTGCCGGCAAATACCGTAAAGTTATTATGTTGCAAGTTCTCCACTTCCCAATGACGCACGACAATCGCTCAGAGATGGAGGTTAGAGGTCCCCGTGGAGTTTTTCCACCAGTGGAGGCACAATCAGGCATTTCTCTTTTACTTTGATCATCTGGAGCGTCATCCTGTTATGTTTTAACATTACGCCTTGGTTTGCGAAAAACACTAATAAAGTCGAACCAACAATACGAGACCAAGCCTGGCGAATATATGACACACTTTTGATTAAGTTAGTATTACTGTATTCTATGGACAGGATACTGTGTCGTGGGGCATACAGGAAATCAAAGCAAAATCTCATCGGTTGAGTTAGTTTTGAACAGTGGCCCATATTAAAGCGAGATCATATTTTCAGATGTTCACACGTATAAACTCTCTCACCTGAAGCTGCGAGTCCAAACAGGACGGTGAAGAAATGAAGTCCTTTTACGCACATTGGTTGAACAGGACGCGGCTTCGAACACCAGCGGAACGGGGAGTCAACAAAGACACAGGAACAAGACTCAGGAGACACTAAAGAACCCGAGCGGCACTTCTCTGGGTGCTTCCTTTAAGGATCGAGAGAGATGAAAACATGGATTTACAGCGAGTACTCTCCTCTACTTCGTCTCACCTAAGACGCGTCCCAACTCGCCACTGCCCTCACACATTTAATTTCAGCACCCTCCCACCACGTTTTCGGGCGGAGTAACAAAGTCATCCGCTCTCCTCGCTGCCTTCTTATCCCTCTCACACTCATGTTAAACTTAGAGCGTGTGTCGCCACACCACAGCTGTTGCGCAAAACACGCGCAGATCCGGGAAAGTTAATGTTAATGAGTGAAACCATTCATAGTCTAATTATCACCAAATGTCGAATGACCTGATGTATCACGATATAAATGAAACTACACGGAAAATACAAACATCCCTTGAGAATTAATCGAATTCATATTTCCCCTGTACTGATTAATCACTGATCACTGTTATATTAAATAGATTGAATTGTATTCCTTTAAATATTTCATTTGAATGAAGCAGTCAAATGAAATGAATTGGTTTGTGGTTCTACAAAGAGAGCCACATTAACCTCTCACTTAAGGGGAGAACTCAGTTGGAGATGATAAACATAAGTGACTGTGAGTGAAAGTTAACAAAATCAAATAGATGACAACTAGTGAGACAAATTTAAGGAAAGAATGTAAGGTGCGATGTCGATGTGATGCTTCTTCATCTTGTTACAGTGATGAGAGAACAACAGCAGGCGGTTACAGCCCGGTCCAGTTTATTTAATGTGTGAAAACTGCTTACTGGTTTGAACCACTTGGGGGCAGAGCCGCACTTTTGATGATGTATTTTACTCTCCAATCGGAGAGATCAGACAGGCCCAGCGTTCACTTCTCAGCTCTCTGTGTTTGACTTGTCAACATATTTTCTTGGATTTAGGAGTTCAGCTCTGCCAAGTAGAAGACTATGGAATGACAAACGTTGTAAAAACATTGTATTATTATTATCATCATCAGTGATTAGTTTTTGTTTGTTTGTTTGCTTGCTTTTTTAACCAATGTTTGGTGGAATTCTTTGAGGAATTCTCTGCCCTTTTAGCACCAACTTATTTTTGTCGTTCTGGTATTTCGTCATGTTTTTAATAGAGAAGAGATAGTTAAAGAGAGGACAGGAAATAGGGTGGGGGAGTTTGGGTGGGGGGGGTAGATCAACATGCATCGAAACTCCAGTCGGACTTTTAAGACTGCAGCTTTGATACTGAGAGAGGTTTATTTATTTTAACACCCTGAGTGTTTTTATTATTGATGGCACGTAACTAATCTATTGATAAAAATTAAGGGTTAAACTGGCAGACTATTGTTAGCCAATCAGCATGCTGGCACATTCATAGTCAGTGTGCATTTATAATTCATGACAGTTACAACAATCATGCACATAGAAAAGTGTCAGATTCAGTTTTTATTGTATAATGCTACTGATGTGTAAATGTACGAATCAGATTGTAACTGAATGTCAAAAAGTATTATTATACAAATATGAGGCATTCTTTAAAATGCTTTGAACAATAACATTTATTGGTCAATTTATCTTAGTATTTTCTCACAGTTGCCAAGAAGCATTTTTGTGTCAAAGCGTCACTGCTTTGACACAAAAAGCCTTCAAAGACAACACAAACTGTCCTTTCACTGTAACTCACACTGACTCTGCTGTTTGCTGCCATCTGCCATGTCTGTGTTTTAACAAACAAATGAATTATAATCCACGAGATCAGTGTTTGACCACCTCCATGAACAACTGGTGTGAGGTGAAAAAATGAAGGATGGTTGGCATTTCACCATCTTCTTCCAGTAACAGTTATCATATCCTTCGATGGTGTCATGTTTTCCTTAACCTCAGCTCTTCGACCCAGTAAAGGAAATTTTTTCCTGGTTTGTGGTGGTAAGTTATGGTCGTATGCCCCTCTCGGATGTGATCAAGCTTCAGCAGCGTTGTCGTATTTCTGTCTGTGGTTATCTTAGACAAATATGCAAAGTAAACGCAATTTTAGCTGTAGGGGTCGATAAGTATGTCTGCGATTCTGATGTTGCATTACTGGAACTTTACTGCTTTTGTTTCTCTTCGTGCCTTTTGACTTATTCTGTGAAATATTGCTCAGATATATTTCTGAGACATTAAACACTGTGAGATAGTAAAATCCATACCATAAAGACATTTCCTTGGTTATTTTAAGATCTTAAATTGATGCTAAATTAAATATATTCATTGCACTCCAAAGACAATAGTGATAGATGTCAAATTACCAGCTGTGAGTGTTACCAATGATAAAAACAATACAAGGATCTGTTTGGTACCAAAGTCTCATTTAAACTGCAGCTGTAGCTTCTCTGTTTGAGTTTTGATAATTAATGATTAACAATAATTAACATAGAATTGATATAGAATTTCTACACAACAAACTCATTGACTTTGACTTCATTTTGAGGTTTAACTGTGAATTCATCATGAAAAAAACACTTCCTGTGGGGTGCCGTGTGTGTGTGTGTGTGTGTGTGTGTGTGTGTGTGTGTGTGTGTGTGTGTGTGTGTGTGTGTGTGTGTGTGTGTGTGTTAGAGAGAGAGATAGAGAGACAGTGTGAGAGAGACAGCCGTTACATCGACGTCTCTTCATCTTTCTGTCTTACTGAGCAGTTTGATGTCGTTCATATCTGGTGGGAAAAGACATTAACAATAATCTACAATAATACGATTCTACAAATCCAGAACCAAAACCACCAAAGGCCATCTCAGGAAAATGAGCAACATGGGTGTCAGGGCTGTGCTCACCATCTTCCTCCTGGTCGCAGCTACCGTCAAAGCAGAGGAGGCCGGTGGTAAATATCTAACTTGTTCTTTATTAAAATGTTCTTTATTTCATTTCATATTTTAAAGATTCAGTGCACTTCTGTGAGTTTAGAACAACAAAGTTTGAAATATGTGTGAAATTTAAAACCATTTTCCAGTGAAACTCCTCCAATTTCCTGTATTTCACGTACGTACCTCCCCTGCTCTGACTGCCATGTTGAAGTTTTATCTGTTTTATCCGACCTGTGTTGCTTTTTCTTCTTGATATTTTGATAAATCACCATTTAATCAAGCGGTTAAACTGGCTACCACTTTATTCTTCTCTGTAGTGTCTAGATAGATTTTTGATCACCAGCCGTTTTTGTGTAACTTATTCATGGATATAACTTCATAAATTGTTGTTTCTGCACACATAGAATATTTGGACGGTGTAATAGTATAAAAATGATGAGAGGGGTTTTATCTTGGGAGTCCAGTTCAGGTTCAGGGTTTGAAGAAGTGATAGATTGAAGCCAAAACCTACATATAAATACACCTTAATGTGTTTTCCTTTTTTTAGTATCATTCTGGAGGACACATTTCACAATGACATGTCCAAAAAAAGGGAATGGTTTCAAAATAATAAACAACTTGACGAGAAAAAGTCAAGGAGATAACCATGGAGTATAATGGTCTCAACAAAGGCTTATACTCCTGTCAGTATGTTGCTGTGATGATGGAAAAAAAACAAAAACCTATTACTTCTATGTGAAAGGAAAGGGTGAGTAAAAAAACTTCTGAATTTTCACGATGCATCATTTGAGTCAGTTGTGTTCACTGAGCTAACACTCGTACCACTGCTGTTCTTCGTTCCGTAGTGTGTGAGAACTGTTACGAGCTGGATGCGGCTATGTTTGCGCTGGTCATCGTCATGGACGTCCTCGTGACAGGAATTGTAATGATGATAATCTACAGTTTCTGCAAGAAGAAAGGCCCAGCTCAACCTGCGCAACCAACCAAAGGTATATATATATATATATATATATATATATATATATATATATATATATATATATATATATATATATACATTATAGCAAATCACCAAAAACTAACGCTCAGTCACTGTGCTAGTTAATACATCTTTCTTAGCTGAGTAAACCGTCAGTTATATTGAGGCATATGTAATGTCTGTTGAGCAATCAGCTGATTACATTATTCACGCTGTGTAAAACTGGCTTGTGTGACCTCATAGTTCTATATTTTTTTTCTCTTGAAAACAAGATGTTTCACAGTTTAACATTTTTCCTGTCATTATCTTCCAGCACCTGCTCGTCCAAGGGGCCAAGACTCTGCCTACGAGGTGTGTGTGTTTTAAATTGGAGCACTATTTTGCAACTAAGACTACTAAATTAAGACTGCATTTAATTTATGCAGACCAATCTGAATTATCAGTTTGGAAAAAAACATAAAGTTCTACAGCTAATAAATAAAAAAAACTCACTAGAGATGACATTTCAGAGAGACACTGATGTCACTCTGTGTCTAAGCTTCACATAAAGAAAAAATTGATAAACAGTCACGGTAGCGGACAGCCATAAAAACTAAAACTTTCTCATCAAAAGGAAGTAAAAAAAGGCACATTTGTTTATTTATCCGTCCACAGGGTGTTTGCCATTTTCCCAAAATAAAATTCCAAACTTTTTCAAAACTTTTTTTTTTCTTTTCATACTTCTGTGCCTACTTTCTTATTGAGATTTTATTTGTTATTTTTAGTAGAGAAGTGACCAGCCTCCTCAAATGAAGAACATGTAGCTTGAGTTTTGGTTGGACATCGCGTCACCACATTTACGTGATCAGCTCGCAGGAAATCAAGTTTTTATTGGCTTTTAAAAATCAAAAAAGTTTAATACAAAAAGGTCTGATTTTCAAGGTCAGGCATACTTTAGTCACGGAGAGACTGTGGATTGGAAACAAAACCTGTCAGACATTTTTAGTAGTTGTGGTTTTTAGTAGTTATGACTTAATCTTGATTCTGCGATCCACCTAACATGGTTTATGTTGTGTTTTGGCAGCAACTGAACCCTCGCACTCGCACCCAGGACACTTACTCTGTGGTGAACAGGACAGGATAGAACCGAGTCACCCAACTGCGACCGGTCTGAACGCTGCAAGGACGACAACAAACTTTCACAAAAGTCTTACAAGGGCATGTATCATGCCCACGGTAGCTGGAAACTCAACTGATTTTTGTTTTTTACACAACAATGATGTATTTTCACTGACCCACTGGTGCTACCCAGTGAAGGTTAAGTAGTTTAGGATTCAGTCCAGGTTTTCTGCCACCACTGTGCTACAGTAGTGGTAAATGGAGTTTAATTTGTGGTGCCTCCAATGCTTAAAAACCCCATAAGAAAGTTCACTTTGATTTAAAACAGAGAATAGAGTGTGTTCATTTATTCAATCACCGTGATTGTGCAAAGATTGTACAGCAAATTTGAAAACGTAAAATGCCGCAAACTGAAAAGGAAATAGATACGCAAATGATGTTGGATTACAAATTTATGCCGTGTCCCAATAATCTAACAACTACAAGCTTCTGAACCAGTTGTACGATTGGCAGCTAAGAACAAGTACAACAGCAGCTGAAAAATCAATCAATCAAACAAACAATTTCACAAAATCGTCACGTCGATGTGTCGAAAACGGAAAATAAAAAGTAATAATGAACTGCTGCTACTGAAGAATGATTTGAACTTATTTGATTCTGTGAGCGACACAAATTTCCATTCATGTCTGTCGTATAAATGCAGGCAGAAATCTCAGCGACAGTTTTTTATTTTTGGTGTTGTTTTAAGGACTTTACTACACACGTCTGTACAGTCTTATGTCACACCGTTTACTCTGATGATGCTAACATCTACCTGCACCAGCTTTTAATTTAGTTGTTGTTTTTCTGCTTGGAGTGGGCTCTTTTAATATAAATAGCTGGCAGAGAGTACTGTAAAAAATCCTATTGTCATTTTGAATAGTGAAAGATATATAAGTTTAATGTACATACATTCAGTTGGCAGTTTACTAGGTACACCTTGCTAAAGCTAAAGCTAATGCAGTCTAATAGAACAGCCCTGCTATGTGCTCCGATGTTGTATCAACTTTATGGACATTTTGGAAGCTGCAGATTGTGACACTGTTAAAAAATGTTGCGTTACACAGCTCAGCCACCCATCTGGAAACGTTTTATTACTGTTATTATTATCATTTTGTTCACCCCATTTAGGTCAATTAATAGTTAAAGCTCTCAGTATAATATAAAACAGTCAGCATCTTCTGAAATAATCATTTTTTACATGTTTGATTTATTACACTGTAAAAAAAGGACTTTAATTGTTCTTCCAGCACATTGTTTTTTCCTTTTAGCTTCGCTCTATTTCTCTCTTTTTTTATTTTTTTAATCTTTTTTTTTATTGTATTTTTTTTTTTTTTTTTATCTGCTTGTTTAATGATTTAATTTTTACTGTAATAAGTACACGATGTGTCACCAATAAAAACAAATAAAACAAAGTCAACAGTTGACATTTTTCTTCTTTCTGCTCTTGATTGGAAACAAAACTGAGATGCTTCTATAGATGTAACTGTCGACACTACATGAAGCTGCTGTCTCAAAGCCACAGCTCATATCCGTAGCACACCACAAGGCACACACCATCAGTTCATCTTCATCACTCCGGTGACATGTGTACAGATGATATGCCTTTCTGTCTTCGGAAACAACTCTAAATCAGTTCATGATGCTTGTACATATTAATCACAGTGTTGAAAACAGTGGAAATATTGTGTCATGTTTTCAGTGTTCTGCTTTCAAATCTCTGTGCTTTTTGTGAGTGTAATTGAGGCGTGGGGCAGTCAGGAAATACAACGTCACTTAATGTTTATTTCTCATGCAGACTGGTAAAGATTGATATGTGACACTGTAGCTAGTGTAGCTCAGGGGTTCTACTGTTTAGTGGAAACACTCCCACATGTGATGCTCAATTATCTTCATCTCCACTCCATCTGCTGTGTGTTTGTGTGTGAGAGAAACAAAGAGGTAAAAGGGGGGGGGTGTGGGGAAGTGTGCGGTGAATATGATGTGCTCTTCTATCTGTCTTTAAGTTAAACCGCTCCCACACACAGGCCTACATCTGCCTGAGTGTGTGTGCGGCCGTGTGTCTATACAAGCGTGCGTGAGCATAGACGCAATCATGTGTGTGCACATACGAACACATGATTTTGCATGAGTGTGTGAGAGTGTGTGCATATGCATTTGAGTCAGGAGTGTGTGTGTGTGTGTGTGCATGTGTGTGTGTGTGGGTTGATCAGGGTTCTGCTTCTGTGCTGAGCTGTCTAAGCTCCGGTGTTTGATCTCTCTCTCTCTTCCTCAGCTCGGGTAGAAAAACTTCAGTTTGTAGCTTTGTCACAGCAGCGTCGAGGAGAAGGCAGAAGACTCTGAGCTGCGATCAAAGAACTGAGGTTATTAGATTATCTGACTCGGGGAGGCTTCTACTGAAATCTGATAGGGTTTCTCAACTCCATCCACCTTGTCATCTTTGTTGCTATTTTAACCTTGCTGTCTCTCTACTCTTTGCCCCCATTGTGCAATTCAGATTCAGTTTAGATTTATTTGCCATTTGCACAAATACAATGGAATCCTTGTGTGGTAATATCTTGTAATGTCATACACAAAGTGAGAGATAGCGAGAGAGAGATGGGTAAGGTAGCTAAAAATAACATTTTAGTCTGTACACAAGGTGTGAATGACATGGGTGAAGTATTTTCAGCACTTCATCTTCTTCTACACTGAATTAGTGTTCTGAAAAGCTGTCATCCCTACTAACGAATAGTATCAGTACCAGTACCATATTATGAAATTTTATGAGATTTTTGTCCTTGTGGATATTGTGACAAGTGATTTAATACAGCTCTGACATATAGATTATTATTATTATTATTATTATTATTATAGAAAGAGAGAGAGAGAAACGACCATTTAATTGTATCAAAAAAGGCTGTTTAACAGTAAAAGTGAAACATCATAAAGGAAACATTGTCCCTTGTCTGCTTCATGAAACTGTTTTCATACTTTGCATTTTTCTCTAATCTGTGGTTCATACTGAAATTCATTGTTTTTGCTTTAAAGGGAAACTTTCAAACATTGGTGGAATTCCAAATAAATTATAGACATCTGATAAATATGATATCTGATCAAACCAACCAACCTCCATATCAGTACAGAAGCCAGTTTACCTTCTGAGCCACAACGGGTTTAATATTGTGTTCTCACGTTGGTGGTTAGACTCTAAATAATGTGGAGCTGTTGTTGTCAAAGAAATGTAGTAGAGTAAAAAGTACAATCAATCATCTTAATCAGTAAGTTAGAATATTATGAAAAAACTATAAAAAAAAAAAAAATACAACTGCAGTGCAATTCTCCATCCAGATTTTAATGTTGCAACACAGAAATGTCAGTTTTATCAAAACAAACCAATTTTTTTTTTCAGCTATCATGCGTCGTGGCTGTCGTAGCAGCCCTACTTACAGCATCTGAAGAGAGAAGCGTAGATGATCAATATAAAATAGCACAGCGGTCGATTAAAACGCTACAAAAACAAACAACGACTGATACCGAACTATGATTAATATACAGGCACGGTGGAAAATAAATGAGCTGAAACATCCTCGGCTAAAACGGAATCACACAAATCAAATTACATTAAGACTGATCATAACCCAACGGTCCGCAGTGCATCATCAGAAAGCATTCTGTCTTTATGTTGAATCCAGGGATAAATACACGATTCTCTATTTCCTGTTTTGGATGACGTCGTATGTGTCCTTCCCACCTTTGTATCTCAGTTTCTGTGGGAAGAAATGAGGGATTAAAACTTTCAACAAAATTCAGTGAATATAAAACCTAAATATATATATATATATATATATATATATATATATATATAAAAAAAAAACTGTGTGTGATATTCACAGATGGCAACTTAAACACCTTCACGTTTCATCTCACCTGGTAATGATCGTTGGAGGTTCCGGCGCTCGCTTCATTTGGAACAAGACGTTGTCTGTCAGAACCTGAGGACACAACAAACAAACAAGATTATTTTTATTTATTTATTTATTTTTATTATTATTATTAGTAGTAGTAATACAGTTATTAGTAAGTATAACTATAAGTTATTTAATTGAAACTATATAATTTGTCAAAAACACTACTCTTGGCTTCTTGAGTAAAATGGACTGTTCTATACTAATCAGCTGTATGCTGATTAGTACAGAACATGTAACTAGTTAGCAGCAGGTTAGCTGGTTAGCTTAGCCCGACATACAGACTTGAGACGGAAAATGTGCCACTGTGCCACTGCACAGTTCTGTAAAAAAATAAAAAAATAATAATAATAATAATAATAATAATATTGCTTTCAACACCCTTTCTTTTTTTTTTTTTTTTTTTTTGTCTGCACACACTAATTAGCTGAAGAAACGATGGGCTCATATTTATAGAATATATTTTTGACTCATCTCTGATTCACAGAGGAATAACGCAGCCATGTCTCCTAGAAAATGACATGTTATTTCGGTAGAATGCAGAAATTAGCTAAGCTAAGCTAATTGGCTGCTAGCAGGAGCTCTGTATTTATCGTACAGACAAAATGATCAGTGTTTATAATTACCTAATACTTTAAAACATGACACTGTTTTTATATATGAAGGTTGCTCTGGATAGATAGATAGATAGATAGATAGATAGATAGATAGATAGATAGATAGATAGATAGATAGATAGATAGATAGATAGATAGATAGATAGATAGATAGATAGATAGATAGATAGGTTGCTCTGGATAGATAGATAGATAGATAGATAGATAGATAGATAGACAGATAGATAGATAGATAGATAGATAGATAGATAGATAGATAGATAGATAGATAGATAGATAGATAGATAGATAGATAGATAGATAGATAGATAGATAGATAGATAGATAGATAGATAGATAGATGGATGGATGGATGGATGGATGGATGGATGGATGGATGGATGGATGGATGGATGGATGGATGGATGGATGGATGGATGGATGGATGGATGGATGGATGGATGGATGGATGGATAGATAGATAGATAGATAGATAGATAGATAGATAGATACTTTTTGGTTTAGAGGTGGGTGGACGAGCAGGACGAGCATTGGAGATGACGAGATAGACGGACACTCCTATCACAATCGTAGCCACCAAATCTCCAACAACCAGGCCAAGCATGGAGGATATGTCCATTTCTATGCAGTTGTCACAGGCTGCACACAAGCACATAAAGGTACACTATAAATGTGGCTATAATACAAGTTCAAAAGCAGAAATAAATAAGAGTGCACGTAAGAGAAAACAAAATATGCAAGTGCTTTGATAAAATAAATCAAGAAACGAGTTGAGCTGCAGAACTTACTGCGGAATTTCACATAGATTTTTTCTCTGTTGTCCGTAGAGCTGGTATCATTGGTACAAATGTACTCCCCTGAGTTGTTATCGTTGTAATGCAATTCGACCTTTTCTTTCAAAGTGTCATCTCCCTTCTTTACAATAGAGGTGTTATTTGCACAAGACAGAATGATCCCATCAGATATTTGCTTAACCCTAACTGTTGAGTCTGTGTAGGAAACAAAGACACATTTTAAAAAATGGTGACACTGCATCTGCACCGTGTTCTGTTTATCGATCTATTTGTTTCACACAAATTTCACACAAAGACTTAAAGACAAATGAAGTATGACAACAGTTCTCAATTATATCTGGTGACACTTAAAACAGAAATCATGACAGATGCCTACCTGCCAGTGTCCTAATCACCAGCAGCACACAGCCGAGCAAAACTAAGTGACACTTCATTGTGTGAGTTTTGCTGATGACAGATGGAGACGTTCAAGTTCACTGTAAAGTAAAACACGACAGAAAAACAGGAAGTCGAGTCAAGTTGATTTGTACAGCACCAAATCATAAAAACATTTATCCAAGTTTACTTTACATTATACTTTACATTATAGAACGAAGAAACCCAACATTTTCCACAGTGAGCAGCACTTGGTGACAATGAAGCTTTAAAACTCTCTTTTAACAGGAAGAAACCTTCAGCAGGAAGGGCGCCATTTTCTGCTCCCGCCAACCACTTTTTATTTAGCTGGTTTATAATGACAGATAAGTGTTGATGAAAAAGTATAAAAATATCGATTTAAAAAATAGTAAGTACTGACCTGGAGAAAAGAAAAGGAGAGCAGCAGTGTCCGTCTGCTGTCGAAGCATCCAGAGTTGTTTTGTTGAAGTGTCTCCGTCTGCGTTGTGTGTGTGTGTGAACAGGAAATGAGTGTGATTGGTTTATTTTTCATCTTAACAGCCTCTTTTGATTTCTACATTTGGAGGACTTGGTGGCACTGTGACTTCCTGCAAATGACACCATATTTGAGGAATTTAACAGAAGAACGATTATTCCTACGTTATGCTGCTTCACATTATATCTTTTCAGAGAGAAACATTGTCACTCCTGCCTTTAACCAACTCAGTAACTGTTGATCTGGAAGTCCCACAGGATCTTAGCTTATTATATTGGGTCAACTATGTTTGAACCAGAACAACCTGATGAGATTTCTGTGCATTGCTACATCACTTTAATTACTGTGATATTTTGCTAATAATACTTTTACTGAAGTAACGTTCTGAATCTACCACTTTAATTTTAAGGTTTTGACATTTCCTCACATATAACTTTAAAATGTACTACAGTATGATTATGTAACACCTGTCACATCCACTCTATACATTCGCGTTTGATTTAAAATGTGCCAGCAGTTGGAATCTGCACTGTCGTGACACTATTGATTGTGTCAAAGTCATTTTCAGGTAAGTCATTTACCAGAAAACACAAACAGGAGCTATCTGTGGAGCGTAGAAAATCTTCACGAGGACAAAAATTGAAATAAAGTCACTTCCAGTTTTACATTAGCTGAAAACACACTCTAAATGTTTCAGAGGACACGTGGAGCAGCAGTTCCCTCTGGTAAAACAAAGACTTGAGCACAGCCGTGTGTGTTCAGATGAATATTTTAAGTCCCGGCATGTTGTAAATGTATGTGTGACTACATTCCCTGTGAAATACAGACACATCAGTGGCAAAAAGGAGAAAGAGAGAGACGGAGCAAAGAGATGCTCCCACAACACAATTCTGCTTCCTGTTTGAAGACAAACCACAACAACCTGTGACCTAGAGGTAACACCTGCCACGCACACACTTACACACAAGAGCCCCTAAACATACATTAATTGTTTTCCTCTTGCACCAGATGCTGTATCATTCACCCATTTACTGCTTGTAAAATGAAAACAAACTTGTCAAATACAGCAGTGTTTTCACCATCATACATCTTCCACTCGTTCCTAGAATCATGTCAAAAACACACACCACCTTTATGACTAAGTCCTCGTACTTTCCAGTTTATAAATCACCTTAGAGTGCCCCCTGGTGAGCACCAGTAAAACCACAACCAGTTCATTATTTTTACTTCATACAATTCAATACTGTCTTTATTAGATGTCCTCTCTTATATACATGTACATATGCATACAAATATACAGTACATGACATGTTACATGTCAGTATACAAATACATACTCTATAATTATGTTCCACCTTATTTAGGTCTTATTGGTCGAAATGTAAAATCTCACATACAGTACTTATTTTCGGACATTCTGGTGTTAGCATAGAACATTTAATGCATTCCCATAATGCAACAGGGAGGACGACATTATGAGTACGTGATTACAGGATGAACTCATGACAAAACATCTCAGAATATGAGCAGTTTTACATAGACATCATACTTTGCTTTGCTGAGACAAAACAAAATTAGCAAGTGTACGTTATAGGTCTTATTCATAGAGAGGAAAATGTCGACCATGTTGTTCTGTGGACATGAGAGTGTTGATATTGTGTGTGGTCCAGAGACAGATACGAGTTCCACAACATCAATAACAACACAGTGTGTCATCATACTGGTCGAGTTCGAAGGTGATTGATGATCGGTTGAATGACGGACTGGCAGTTGTTCTGGGTTTCCTCTTTGGACAGCTGCACCATTGGAAGTAGTCATGCATGCATGTACAGTCTGTGCGTTAACTTTGAGGTAAGTCAGAGCCAGATCTCCTCGCTGCTTGTGCTGTTCACCTTATAGATGTAGCCCACCATCGGGTATCTGGCAAAACCTGGGAACCGTCGAGGAGAAGAATTTAGACACGGGAAAAAACCAAAAACAAAACAAAACTCCATGTTGAAGATGAAGTATGAAATAAAACATGCAGCAGCATCGAAGCGTGTTTCCCTGACCTCTGGCGGCGTAGGCTAAAGACAAATCTTCCTCCTCCTCTTCCTCTTTCTTCTCTCCCACACTGTTCTGTTGAGCAGCCTCGCGGGCTACATGGAGGACACGTTAGGATGCATGACAGACATGGCAATGAGTTTGTAAGCATAGCTCCAAGAAAATACACTGACTTTTATATATTGATTTGTTTATTTCTATTCTCTTGTCTCTTCTTCTATTGTGAGATGTGAGACAACATTTTTTCAAACAAAACAAACTTTTCTTCTAAGATGAAGGTGCTCAAAATGAGCAGTTTTTATTTCAGTTAGTTTTCAGTACCTCGTTTGATTATATCCGCATTTGTAACTGTATTAACTATATTAATATCAAAAATGCCGGATTTCAGCTGTTTTAAGTTGGAGAGGTGAAATGGAGCTCACGGGACTGAACAACAGTCTGCGCAACCTGAACTGAAAAAAACCTGTAGGAGGCCAGGAGGCAAAAGAAAAGTCTGTCACTCCAAGACTTATATGCCTTTAAGTTTTTTCCGTCAGAGAAATTGAAGCTCCATCACACACAGCACTGTTAAAACTTAAAGACACACAAAACAGAAGAGCAAGAAGTAAGAAACACCCTAAGTACAAATATATATAACAAATATAGAATAAAGCTATGTGTATATATATATATATATGTGTGTGTGTGTGTGTGTGTGTGTGTGTGTGTGTGTGTGTGTGTGTGTGTAACAATCATAGCACATGATTATTGAATATTCCACTTGGTTACGTGGTTGCATTGTTTGCTACTAGCAGGGGGCTTTTATTGTGAAGTGCGGACAGGAAGTGTTTTGGACTTTCACCAACGTGTCAGAAATCAACAGACGTATGTGACAGCCTGCTTAAACACTTGTTTTATAGTGTTTCTTTACCACTACTGAGTTAAACAGACACGTGTCTCCTTTCCACTACGTCGTTCTAGGACTTCTCGGCTCGACTCTACTCAGTTTGGTTTCAGACACATTTCACGTGTCTCAAATCGCATACTTCTATACTTACACTTACTATTTTAAGTGTATGAGAAAACGCAGATTACTGTTAATACCCGAATGGTTTCACTCATAATCAGAGGTGTCAAAAGTATTTACATTCATTACTCAAGTAGAAGTATAGATTCTAGGGTTTGAAAAGACTTCTGTAGAAGTTGAAGTATCAACTCAAGATTTTTACTCAAGTAAAAGTGTAAAAGTACTGGTTTCAAAACTACTTAAAGTATTAAAGTAAAAGTAATTAAAGGGGGAAAAAATGTCATTACGGACAAAAGCTTTGGCCACACCACAAGGGCCTATAGTGCACTACCCCACCTCCCCAAAAAACATTTCAATGTTAACATATTAATGTTGAAAAAATTCAAATGCGCTAGGCTACCTGTTTCAGCCACATACATGCCCACTGAAATTTAACACAATGCAGATATATTAAAGAACCATGTATGTGTAGCCTACTACTGAGCATTAACATGTTTCATGGATGACTAATAACCTATTACTGTAAAACTGCAAATAACACCTTGGGCGTTTATTTTCCCCCAATGACTCAACAGACCCTGCGTTTATTTGGGACGTTTTTAAGTCTTTCATTGTCATTTATCAATGGAAACTATGGCCAGATTCACACAGCAAAGCACGTAAGCGGTGCGGGATCTTTAAATGCACGTGGCCCAATGTAGAACCGTTTTTTTAAAAGTGCGCATAGCCTTGTTCTGTAGAAAGAACAGATAATTGCATGAAAATGTATGGAGTAGAAGCAAAAAATTGGCTGAAAAATAATTGCTCCAGTAAAGTATAAATAACCAAAATTTCTACTTAAGTAAGGTAACAGCGTTTTTGTACTTCGTTAATTCGTTACACCTCTGTTCATAATGGTCAAAAAGTTGAGTGTGGAATAATGGACACTTCTCATACTCAGTGACGCCATCTTGGCTACATAGCGTAAAGAGGAGGGACATTAGCGGCAGTGGCATAATCTCCACCTCACATGAAACATGGAACCAATCAAACCACAATCAAACATCAGCACTAGCAAGACTTTAGTTCTTAATTTTAATCGAAAACAAGACGGCAGATATCTTGGTGGGAGACGATCCAAATCGACAATTAACATTTCAGTGACAATTCACCATCAAAAGGAGAAGAAGATGTTGCAATCATTCGATTTGAAACAGCGTACCATGTCGAAAATCCAGGCACTATGGAAGCACATTATAGACATAGCATACTACATGGAGGTGTACAGAAACACACTAATCATTTTCCATTACAACTGGTTTTTCCTCAACATGAATGTGGTGAGTGGGGTCAAACCTGCCATGATGTTGTGACACAAAAACATCAGTAAACATTTATGGAGGACATAGAGGGGATGCTGTAGTTATTGCTCGGTTAGCTTACGCCAAGGTAGGCTACGATGATGGTTATCACTGATGACGCTATTTCAAAATGGAGGCTGATTATTTTGATGACGATCTCTCAACTCGTTTTGCGTCTGGTCGCGCTTGTGAAGACGCTCCTTCTGACCAATCAGTGGCCAGCAGTCTGTTCACGTCATGTTTTAGTATTGATTCAGCTCGATTGGATCCTGGGCCGGGTAGGTATTAAAAAAACTAGCTGGTACCAGGAACTAGCACCAAGTGGATAACGCTATAAACTAAGTAGAGTCGAGTCAAGTGGAGCCAACTATTGCTAGTGGAAAAGAGGCGATAGTGTTATGTTGGTAAGGCTCCTGGCTGTGTTGCATGGGACTTTGAAAGAGATGTACAGCTTCTTAATTGACACAAAAACACTGTTTACTTTGACATTAGAAATCTGCCCCTATCACTTAGCTTATTAGCTGCCTGGCCAGGCTCACCGCTACCACCACATCTCCAATGAAACAATTTCTTTCATTTTTTGGCAACTGACATTACTCAAAGACTTCTAACAGTGGAATATGGGTTCAAATTTGCCAGCAAACTTTTACAACAAACTTTCAGAAACATCTTATGTGAAGGGAGGTTTCTTACCTTTTCTCAAAGTGCTAAGGTCATTGAGCTGCATGTTGGAAGGCAGAGACATGTTCTCTCTGGGGATGTGGGTCTTATCTGTTTTCTCCACCTTCAGATTGGCAGAGTCACTGTGCGGGAAATATGGAGAGATATCAAGGTTGGGTCAGATGTTATTTTCCTGCTGGATGGACATAAAGTATTCATATGAGCAAAAACTGCCTCTGTCTGTGTTTTCCATCCAATTTGCTGAGAGGTAAATTATGAGATGAGGAGCGTGTTGGCTGTGTGATAAAGTGCCTGTGAAGAAGGCTTTATTTATAAGGCTTTATGGGGAAGCTTTATTTTCTATCACTGACATGTGGTTTTGATGCTGGGGCCTAGAATCTTCAATTTAGTCCACAGGACACAAATATGTGCCAGATGTTGAATCAACTGGCCTCATTATGACGTCTCTGCTGGTTTGTACAGAGCCATGGAAGCCGTGCCTCCCCTTTTTGCTAAGCCAAGCTAATAAATGTATAAATTGTAAATCAATTTCTTTCAATGTGCCACCATGGTTAGTTTTTATTTATGTAAATGATACCCAAGAGGATTTGATCTCCTAATTTTTGTCAAAAGTGATACTTGCTTGTCTTTATTACAGAGCTGGAGAGTCATATGACTGGCTCAGTGTGTGGCAGCACTTCCTTTTGGGCTGCTTTACTTCCTCTCTAATGTCTGATGAAAGAAGTCCGATACTTTGTTTACCTTTTCTTGGTCATCAGAATCTCCACCGGCTCGTCTGTAACGTACCACAAAGAGATGCATTATCCTGCTAAGACGGTGTTAAATACGACAAAGTGTCTAGCAGACATGCTCTACACACACAAACACACTGTAGTCTCACCAATTGACTTGCTTTTGTTTTTTTGCATGAGACAGAGGACAATCAGACTGAGGATGAGCAGGGCCATGAAGGCCATCGCTCCCCCGGTCACTATTCCCAGCATGGGCACCTCCACACGAGACTGCAGGAACTCTAGGAAGATATTTAAAGGAATAATTCAACATTAGAGTTAGATGAGACATGTTCTCTCATGAGTGTGTATGTTAAATATGAACAGAGGCCTCATCGTTTTGTCTTTGACATCACTGACCTGCCAGTGTCAAGTTGCTCTGCACCGTCCCCACAGTGTTGCTGGCGTTCAGCGAGATGTTCCCCGCCAGGCTACTGAGTGTCACCTTCAGTGTGTGATTGGTCAGCCAGGGGTAGCTTCGAGAGTCCAGGATGAGAAAGTCGGAGGTGTTCGCCACTAGCTGGCCGGCCTGGTCCATGAAGGTGATGGTGGCAGGCGGGTTGGACCGGACTAAAGCAAAGAGGACCAGGGAGAGGCCGGGGTCTGAGGTTTCACTGTAGTGGGCTTTCACCCTGAGGATTTCTGGCTGGACTGGGAGACACAGGAGAGGAGCCACTCAGCACTTCATTCAGTATATCAACAGAAAATATCTGCGTCCACTTTTACTGCTGAAATCCTTCATACAGACTCACACTGGACGTTGAGTGTGACGGTGGCGTTGTAGCTCTCTCCTGTCTGGGGGTTTGATGCAACACACACTAGCTCCCTGTCCCACTTTCTGGCCTGCAGAGAGAACGTGCTGTTATGAATGGTCCCTGGTCTCATGACTTCAGAATCCTCCCGCGATGTCATCACCAGGCGTCCACGTTTGGGTGACGGCTTTCTCTGCTGCTTCCCGTTCAGGTACCAGGTGAGTAAGGGAGGGGCGTGTGGATCCCAGCCATCTGATTGGCAGTTAAACCGGTGTGTAATGTTCTCCTGCAGTGTCACTGCTACTCGGTTCCTGCCATCAATTTTGGGGGCGGGCCCTATTGTGCCTGTGGAAATAAAATGCTGCTATCAGTAGACCGTGGGAGGCAAAGTATGACAAGTTAACATTAACATTTGATTGAGCCTGATTGTAAAGTTCACCAAAACTCTCTCCGTTGGCTGTAGCAAGGCTAGTCTAGCCCTATCTAACTCTGTCATGAGGTTTAATAACCTATCAGGCCCTTTGAATATCAACAATTATGGTTGGATCTAAGTTGATTAAGTTGTCAAACATCCAGAGTTTTAAAAACAACAATTTGTGACATTACTTAGTAACTAGGGTTAGGGTTAGCCTACTTCCTTCCCCTTTCATACAAATGTAGGGTTTGGGTCATACAAATATATACATGCACAGATTAAACTAATGATTAGATTCTTTCGGGATTCTAAGAATGTGTTGGTAGGTTTTATTATCTTTGGCCAGTCTGCATTTTTATACTAAGCTAAAGCAAACTAACCAGCTGTGTGCCATAGCTTCATAGCATCAATTGGGATCAATCATCTTCTGATCTGATACCTCAACATCTACCATAAATGTCTTCGGTGTCCTCCAAAGATGTCATTAAATGTTAATATTAATATCAAGAAGTGTAAATAATATTTAGGTAATGATTAATGTTTTCTGCTAAATTAAACCTTATGATTATTATCACCTTATGTGACAACGGAGTGGAGTTCCCGTAAATCTCACCTGTCCAGGACAAGGCCAATGTGTGAAGGAAGACGACGGCAGAACGCGACGCCCACCTCTTCAGACTCACACACTCCATACTGGTCCAGTGGATCAGCACATACACACTAACGACTACCTGCTTGAAGAAATTACAAAATTGTTTTTATAGAGAAAAACATACTTCATTTCACTAAATCATAACCCCAGGGAGACACAGTTTACAATAATCCTGATTAACATAAAACACCCAAAACTGACAAAATGTAGGTTTTAAATAATGCTGCTTCTGCTGTTTTGCTGAGTCCAGCAATGTAATAGAGAGCAATGCTAAATCAGTGACACACTTCTACCGACATCAGCTGTCATTGCAACACTGAAAGTGAAACATAGACTGAGATCTATGGATTAACCCAAGCAACAAAAACATTGGAAACCAGAATGAGTCATTTTCACCCACAAGTTTCAAGAAGCAGAGCTAATCATGTGAAACTTTCCAACTTTGTAATAAAGATTACAAAAAAAAAAAAAAAAAAAAAAAAAAAACAGGTGTCAACACATCTCTCACTTTTCAATAATTCGCTGCCTGTGCAACTTTGATTTTCAGACTTGCTTCATCACTACAATAGAAAAAATTCACAAGTTCGTTCGGGTCAATCATGATTGTGAAGACACACACACACACACATGCACGTACAGGACACACAGCTAATGCAGGGAATGAATCATGTCTGGTGCTTTTCTGGCTGACTGCTTGCAATCTGGGTCATGTGATCAGTGTGAGCACCTCACACGAAAGCAGGAACTGAGCCGTCAAGGAGAGACGAATAATTTTACACATATGGTGATGACAACGAGAAAATGAACCTGTAACACCGTCACACATGATGGCAGGTGTTACAGCTCTTTGCTCTCTGAGGCTGAGGATGCTGGGTTTGCACTGATATTAAGGGCAATATGATATGCTGCTGCAAGGGCTTATACATTACAGTGTACATCTGCACACACACACACAAACACACACATACTGCGTTTTGCAAGGCTTCATGCAGGCATTTCAGTACAGATGTGTGCATTTAAATACAGAAATGAAAGCCTCTATAATACACACGCAACGTTACCTCAGCCCTTTCTGCAGACGCTGTTGTGATTCAGCCTGCTGGAGCTCCATGGCAGCGGAGGAGGAGAGGAGGGAGAGAGAACGATGGTGATAACAGCACAGAGATGAGAGGCAGCCCTCCCTGACTCAGTTGCCTTCCCATCTGCGTACACTCATGCACTCACTCACACACACACACACACACACACACACACTCACACATACACACACAGGACTCTCTGCAGGGTATACGGCAGTTCCAGTAGCAGCATTCACTAGCTGGCACAGAGGCTGGTAGGACTGGCTGACGCAGGCAGTCACGCTGTCGCCACTCCAAGAGAGAGTGAGGAGAGGAGGGAGGAGGGGGAGCAGGCAGCTGAGGAGATGGAGGGAAATAAAGGAGAGAGGAGAAGAGGATGGAGGCAGGTTAAAGGAGCGAGCAGGAGGAAGCAGAGAGAGAGGAGAGGAGGGAAGTGTTGAGGGGAGTAGAGGAGGATATACAGGCCAGAAGACAACTGGAGCAAAACATCAATCTTTAATGATCTACAAAGCCATCGAACATGGAGTTTCCATGGATAGAAGAGAATCAGCTGTCAGTTCAGAGGGATGAACACTTGCTTTCCAACCATATATCATTATGGATGTTAGACTAACCACCCCTATATACACAAATGCAGACACACAACAAGGCTCACATTGTCTGAGCTCAGTTGGTTGAGACTGGAAAGCCTCTGCAGTGCAGCGGTACAGACCAGAGCAGCTGCGAGCAGAGCACTGCAGTCCAGGCAGACAAAAGACACAAGCACAGAACAGGAAGATAATCTGGGTCTTTTTTTTTTTTTTTTTTTTTTTTAAGACACTTTCATCTATAAATTCCTCAGAAAACATTTTGATGAGATGAAGAAATTGAGCAAATCAATCATCTTGCAGCAAGGTCATCAGAAGCGTAGGAAACGTCTGTACTTCAAGAGTTGGTTTCACCAACTCACCAGCTGGTAAATCAATACTGCGCAGCATCCATCTCTTTATTCAGACTGCTGACAGGACCGGTTGGTGCTAGACACAGTTGGACAGTTTTCCATCAGCTACAGGGAAACTATGTTAGAAAAACCATCTCAGTGAAGCTGGAGCTGGACTGATAAATTAGACTGGTCCATATCAGCACAGACTGTCAGAGTACTGATTCATTAGTGTATATGTCATATGTCGGTCGACGGACAAAGAGAAAATACAGAACAGGAATGTCAAAGTAGGTTGGAGGTCATTTTCATCCAACATGCTGCTCTGCATCTTTAAATCAACACCACATTGTTGCCAGGTTACTGCTTAAGTCATATGTTTATGTGAGGAACAGCAGTGGTAAGCATTTTCAGATATCCACATCAGCACTGTTGTCACATTTTCCGTACCAGTATACCAGAATTGTGACAATTTACTATTTCACTAAAAAACATGTTTTAATTACTGTAGTTCATCCTGGATGTTTGAGTTTCAGAATGAAGCGTATGCAGTTTGACGCTAGGTGGCTGCTTTCACAAACCCCTCCACCCCTTACCATCACCACCCACCCATCTTCCATAATAATAATAATACATTTTATTTGGAGGCGTCTTTCAAGTCACCCAAGGTCCAAAAAACAAAAGCATAAGAGATAGAAACAACATTAAAACAAAACATCACCATAAAAACAAGTGAAGTTCACAGTGTCCAGTTATAAAGAGTATGGCAGTTTGAACAGGTGAGTGCGGGAGGGAGTGTATTCGTGAAGGAGGTCACAGAGGTAAGTGGGGGCTAGATTGTGGAGAGCTTTATAGGTGAGGAGAAGGTTTTTGTAGTCGAGGCGGTATTGTGCAAGGAGCCGGTGAAGTTGGATGAGAACAGGGGTGATATGGTCCGATGATTTGGTACAGGTGATGATCCGCACGGCCGAATTCTGAATGATTTGCAGTCTGTTGATGAGTTTGGCAGGGAGTCCGGTAAAGAGGACATTGCAATAGTCAATGAACAACAAATAAGTGGACCAGGATTTCGGTGCTGGAGTGGGTCAGTGATGGGCGGAGTCTAGAGATGTTACCCCCCCACCCCCTTCAACCAGGCATCAGAACAACTTCCTCCAGTTTTCTGTTAGTGGCGTAACGGCCACTCTTCCTCCTGTCAAAATCAGTTGGAGTACTCCCATTAAAAACTATAAATACAGTAGTTAAAAGAAGTCTATAAGGTGTATAACATAATGTTATATACAACACGTGTCATTTTAGTCCATTCATAGTGTGGTGCCGAGTTCAATCAGCTCTGGAAAAGAATCAGAAAGTTTGATATGTCATTTCTCGATATTTTAAGGTTTTAAAATGTCTAAAGTGTCTGTGATTACTTTAAAGTGAATGTCAATCTAATGTTACTGCAATATAAACAACAAAAATGATATTTAGTGTGCGTTCTACAGAACAAAGATGAATGAAAACGGATAAAAGACTCAACCAAGTTTCAAAATGTGTCACCAACCCTGTGATTTACCTAGAAACTAAGCCCTTTACTCGAAATGCCAGCACTTTTCAAAATCTACACCAAGTGTAATCAAGATTACCGGTTGTCATGGGAACCTTGTTTCGGTGCTTTCGGTGTGTGTACACACACACAGCGCACGCACACACAGCTTCGTTTCAGATGTAGGCGGGTAACACACGAAAGACAAACAAGTCATGTCCTTTTTAAATTATTTCTTTATTTATATATATTTATTTATTCATCTCAGTTTGGTTGATATTCTTTTTAATCATTGTTGTTGCACTTTAGTATTTTTGTACTCAACAGAAATGAACATAAAAATAAAAACGAAAAAAACAAAAACAAAAATGAAACGGAAAAAAAAAAAAAAAAAAAAAAAAAAGGACGAAACATAAACCGTCGATAAAAAACTAAATGAACCAAAGAAACAGGAGTGGAGCAGAGAGCTGGCTTGCAGAGAAGGGAAGCTAGGATGGAAAGAAAACAGAGGTCACGGATGGAAGAGTTAAGACAGAAGGTCAGTCCGATCAGGCAGAAGATGTGTGAAGCAGCTCTCTCCTCCCAGCTACCTCGAATCATGTGCAATGCTTTCCATTGGCCCGAGCTGCCTCTTCCTGTGAGCCTTTCCCTGCTCACAAACATCTGAGACAACAGCCCCGCTACTGTCACGATATCAGACAAACTGGAGCCTCTGCTCTTAATTTTAGAGTTTCTGTCCCGTCGTGGGACAAGACACATGCAACGCCTTCCACTGCTGACATTTCCTCTCCTGTACCTTAAAAGGTTCTCACTTCTTTCTCTCTCCAGATCTCAAGCGTTCGGGGTGGTGTAAACAATGAGAGCGAAAACGGGGAGGAAGGGGTGGGGAAAGATCTGAGAGAGGAACAAATGAGAGCTAGGGGGGGAAAAGTTCAACGAAGCGAGGGAAAAACTTTGTCTAACCGATGAGACGTGGACTGATGGAGAAAGCGCATCAGTTCCAGAGAATCGGCTTCACAGAATGAAATCACACTGAAAGAGTGAGAGCTCGTAAACAGGAAGTGACATGATGCCAATGGAAAGCACAGGCTGCATGACACCATCTACAGCTCTCAGATGGGTACAGCAAAACAGTATTTTCAACCATGCAACCAGGTGTCGTAAAATCACGGCCAGTATAAACACATACAAGTTGGGGCTATACTCTTTGCACCAGTCTCTTGCTGGCCAAATATTGACTCAATATCCAGGGGGTAATGTATATGGGAGGATAAATAGAGGTCAAACAATAAAAATACAAAATAAAAAGAATTAAAAAAGGAAAAGTGGGGTGAGGTGGGGGTCCAGTCCTCTGCTGTGGTCCCCAGTGTGCTGAAGCCTCCACGTGGCTGTGCTTTTAGGACGCACAGACCTTTTGGTAGACATGTTTACGGTGGGCACACCTTGCCCTACTCTGAACACAACCTCGTATTCCTCTGCCGTGGAAGAACTGAGACAATTCGTTCCTATGGTCACTTCCTGAAATGTTTCCCTTTAAAAAAAATGTGTCTGAGGTGTGTCCAGGTGCATCCGACTAAAACAGGATCCATTAACCATACGTGAAAAAGTAAGCCGTCGCCTCCTGATCGCCACCGCCACACCCTCCGAGCTCGGGAGGCCAAAGTAAAGCCATGACAATGCGAGTTAAAAAGAAAGAAAGAAAGAAAAAAAAAACAAAACAAAAGAGAAAGGAGAGGGGCAGGTTGAGTAATCGTAGTTGTAGATTCCTCCTTGGTTGCCATAGTAACAAGGTCAGCTCGGGAGAGGAGGAGCCGTGTCTGTAATGCTTGGTCTGATCAGACGCCGATGGTGGGAGGATCACAGCAGATAGAGAGAAGTGGGTTTGTCCGTCTCCACACTTGTGATGTTTAGGATGATATGTCAGCTATTTTACAAGTTATTCCCTCGTTTTTTGTTTTTTTTTTTTTTGTTTATTTTTTTTTTTTTCCATTTTTATTTATTTTTTTTTGTTTGTTTGTTTTAAGAGTGTCGAGTCTCTGTAGCACCCAAACCAACCCAGACAAAGCCCAAAGCCTGACCCTGTATAGCCTGCCGCAACTACCCCGTCAACAAAAAAAAAAACTAAAACAAAAAATAATAATAATAATAAAAAAAAAAAAAAAAAACAGGCCAAACGTCAACAAGAATGACAGTCACAACGACATCAACGGCTGAAATGATACTTTAAAGAGCAACACAAAATAATTACTCTCTCCTCTTATTCAAGTGTCTCAATATAATAATATTAAAACAAATAAGAACAATCTTTTCTTAACCGGACAGAAAGAACACTCTCTTTTCTGTCCTCTTTTGGCTAGAAATTTTAAAGATTCATAAAATGAAACCAAAAAAAAAAAAAAAAAAAAAAACAAAAAGAGAAAACACTTTGAAAGACATCCAAAAAATACAAATGATAAACAATACCAATATAAAAAAAAAGCCTCCCCGACAACATCTAAAAAAAAACAAAAACAAAACCAAACAAACAAACAAAAAAAAAGAACATAACCAAAGAAGAAAGGATTTGATACAGAAATTGCAATAGCGTTCTATACATGGCATCACTGTACAAGGAAAGGAGCAAAGGTCTGGTAAAACTACCCACAATGCAATACACTGTCACTGACGTGGGAAAAGAGGAAGGAGGATGGAGAAAAGGGTTAACACAAGGTGGGAAAAGTTAGGGTGGGTGGAACTGGGGAGCAGGGAAACAGGCTGACAGAGGAGGACTGTGAGGAGGAAACAGACAGAGGATAGCTGGAACCCAAAGTGCAGAATTACTTAAGTAATCAAAGAACAATGTTGTCTTCCTTGCAACACAGAGCTGTTTTTTTTTTCCTTAATAATAATAATAATAATAATAATAATCATTATAATAAAACTTCTTTTACAGAAAACAGTAATAACAATATTGACCATAATGCCTTCATGGACTTTAGCAGTGAAATAAAAGAAAAGAAAATGAATGCCAGAACAAGAAAAAAACAAACAAACAAACAAACAAAAAAAAAAAAAAAAAATTAATAACAACAACAGCTGGTTTGTCCTGTGCGATGTCACTGAGCTCCGTCTTTGGAGAGAGCGGTTTTGTTTGCCCAGTTGGAGCCCGACCTATAAACACCCACCGCCTGGCCAGAAAAGAAAGAAAAAAAAAAAAAAAAAAAAAAGAAAGTGTGTGTGGGGGGGGAGAGGGAGAGGGGCACGCCGCTGCCGAGATCTCAGCCTGCTTCGGAATGATCGGCCGGAGGTCAGCAGGAGGGGGAGGAGGAGGAGCAGGCTGAACCTCTTAGACGCCTCTCCCCTCCACTCGCCCCTTCTTCCTTGTCATATGCGCACACACACACACACACACACGCACACCTAATGTGAATACTTTGGGTTTGTGGCAGCAGTGTGTATGTTAGACTCCATGTTCTCGCGAGTGTGACTGTATCAATGCGTCGGCCAAAGAGGCACATAATGAAGTATGCCAACAGTTAATAAAGGACGAAGGATGAAAAGGGAGGTTAAAGTCAGGACAGCAGGTGGGGTGTGTGTGTGTGTGTGTGTGTAAGGGGGGTGTGGGCCAGGTTTGTCAAGAAAAGAGAAGATGAGGGGGGGGGTTGAGTCGAAAGAGGGAGGAGTGGAACCCCAATCTACCCATGATGGGAGGTGAAAAGAGGAGACGACGTACGGCAATGGATGCTGGATGTCTGTGCAGAAAATGCTGGCACTTTGAACCCCCGAGGCCCCACCTGTGACTCCCACCCCACCCCCCCTCTCCGATGTGTACACCCACCCACACTCCCCCTCTCTCGTGCAGACTGCCCTCCCAGGGACAGATGGAGACAGACAGATGGACGAAGAGTGCCCCCTGCTTGGGCAGACGACGGTGGTTTGGCGTGATGCTGCTCAACTCAAGTCAACACAACTCAGGATGGCTGATATGGACCGCTGTACACAGGATACACACTTTCCTACGGGAGAGGGGAAAAAAAACAATTATTTTGAAGTTTGAAATTCTTGGTCCCCTTATTTTCAAACTTCAGTTCAACCGCAGTGATCTACCTTTAAAGGGGCATTCCGCCAAATCAACACCTGCCACCCATCAGCCAAATAACCCGGATGATGTCACCGGAGTTAACTTAACTGACATAACAACAGACTGTGGAAATGTTTATATTAAATTCAGAACTGCTATTTTCATTCTCATCATCCACTTTTCGACTCTGTCGCTTACCTTTAAGGGAAGGACCCATTCAACAAATGTTAAAGTAAAATACCAACATAATGATTATCATTTATGACGCTGAGTCAGAGTTGAAGAATAATGATATGGATTTATGACATACAAAAGAAAACCTAAATGCCTGCAGATTATCAATGGACAGGATGTCACCAATTAATTTGTGTAGAAATAGAAATAAATAGAAATGTGTCAGTTTTCTGTAAATCAGTCCCTACAGGGCTTTTTTTTTTTTTTTTTTTAGATTGCGGTGGCCTAATTTGATTGATTGTTGCTCTTTTTATTTCCGAGTCTTTCGGGTTTGATGCCAAAATGCTGGTACTCGGCGTTGTCAAAGAAAACCTAGGGTGTTAATACAGTTTATAGGGACATATAAAATGAGCACGGGAGCGAACATAAACAGATCAAGTGGACACATGAGATGAAAGCCAGGTAATAAATGACAAGCTTTAAAAGCCAGGGGAACGCACTTAGTAAGTGATTATCATATAAAAATTGTTTTACAAAGTAATTTATAGGCTGATATTGTGCCAAAAGGAGACTGCCTGAAAAGTTTTGGCTGCAGTTCCTCTCATTTGGAACTGACTAGATGACAGCTCGAAGCCACACACGAATCTTAAAGCAAAACGACCTCATATGTAGCTGTTAAATGCATCTGTAGTCATCCAAGTTATTCTTGTGTAAAGAGTGGAGATAATAGCTCAGCAACAAACCGCTGTTGCGTGTGCGTACCTGTGCTAGACCCCAGCCTGCTCCATGCTGTACTGCAGGTCAGGGGGCTTGTAGCTGAGGAGCATGTCACTGGTGCAGGAGGAGGGGTAGCAGGCTGCTGCATGGAGCTCCCCTTCCACATCACACACTGCATGAGAAACGTGCATCTTTTAGAGATTCGGGCAAAGCAAATCCACAGACGCACCATTCGGATCATTTCGCGTCTTCTACTAACCCGACTCTTCCCGCTGGTGCAGCTGCTGGCTTCCTGTCAGCGACGTCTGGCTGAGGATGTCTGACATGCGCGCAGAGCTTAGTGCTTTCCCAGCCAACAGGCTCATTCCAGACATAGGTTCTGCTTGGTCCTGTACAGAAAATGAATACGTTTTACCACCTGATGCTTGAACACCTTGTCTATAAATAAAATGTGACAACTTGGTTCATTCGGTCCCGCAAACATTTGATTTAAACTTAAATTAAACTAAATAGACCCTCACCTACACATCAGTTAATGAAAATGACCTGATATGTCATACTCTGCCATCACAAGTATTAAGAGCATGTCTTACAAATGGTATGGTTGTTCGTGCTAACTCTTTTATGTGATGTTACAGTTCCAAGTCTTAGCATATTTTTTTCCCAAATGGTTAATCTGGTCTTTTTATCAGGAGAATTTCACTTACATAGGCATCATCACAGTTGTGGATGGTGTGGTGGCGCTGTAGCTGTCCACGGGACCTATATGCATCACCCTGGGCACCTCGTGAATAGCCCACACCATTATGATCAGGCACCTCCATAGCCTGCCCCTGGGGCCTGCACTCCACACGCTCAGATTCTGATAAGAGACATGGGCAAATATTTTATTTTGTTGGTTTATTTTTTAAGGGAAGTAAAAACATTTACCACTTTAGTGTTTATCCTAAAGTCTGAGTTGTTCCAAGTGAAAAACACAAAGGAATCTCAGCCAGTGAGGACAACTCTCATTGTCTTACCTCTAGCTGCTGGAGCAGTCCTTATGTAGCCACCATGTCTGTGTGTAGGGGAGCTGTAAGGGGGGGTGCCTCCTCGTGGAGGTCCAAGGAGCTCATGACCTTCCCCTGCCTTGGCAAGCAGACCCTCATGTGGGTGGTGGTAGCCAGCTGGCACTTCATCCTCCTCCATGCTCTCTGAGTGAGGTAAACTGGTGCAAGGTGCCTGGGCCGGGTGCTGCTGCGGCTGCACGTCTGGGGGTCGAATCTGTAGGAGGTGGAGGTAGTGCTGACCTCCAGAGGCACCTTGTGGCGCCGTGGGTTCCAAGCTCTCACCGTGGCTCAGCTGGTGGAGAAGCAGCATTTCTCCATACTCCTGTGGACCGCTGGGTGGTGTGGGGGGTGCCGGGCACGGCCGGGGGCTCTGCCTCTTCAGCAGGGCGGCCAGGTCTTGGGGGGGCAGCCTGGGATCGGCGTGGCCTGTTAAAGAGTGGCGAGGGGACAGGAGGCCCTGTAGGGTGGGAGTGACGTGCTGTTGTGGGGGGCGGTAGTCCAAGGGAGTTGGGGAAAGCAGGGCCTGCTGTAGTGTAGAAGGGGTGCCATAGCTGCCAGTTCCCACTGCCCCACTCTGGTAACCCTCCAGGCTGGGAACTTTAAGGGAGGCTCCCTGCAGGTAGGGGCTGAAAGAGCCGACCACCCCGGAGGTTCCCCGGGAGGTGGCATCGCCAGAGAAGAGGTGGGGATTGAACTGGGCCTGATCATAGCCTGATGTGAAGCGGCCAAGGCTGCGACTGGATAAGAAGAGGGAATGCAGAGGATAATTAGCTACCTGTTGGCCAAAACTAACATGCTCCTATTCCTGTTTAGGAAGCATGTACACCACCTAGCTTTAAACTATCTACAGGAGGCTTTTCTCAAGTCACCACACACTTGGGGCTATGTTCACATGTTCACTAAGAAATGTAGACTACTTTTCAAAGGCCACATTTTGATTAGTGTGAAGCTAAAGTTCATTACACACTCTCTCAGTGAACCTCCGTGACGGCAGTCCTGGTTACAGGGGACTGTTTATGGGATGATGGGATCAGGAATCAAAAGATGACTGATTTCCTACTCCAACTGGTGAGGCCTCTATATATAAGTTAATTCCACAACACTCAGATCCAACCACTCACCCAGCTACTCTGAGGCGGAGAATTTGTTGAGGATGTCATCCCGGGCAAAGCCGTTGTAGGATTTTATAAAAAAATTTCAATACAGGTGACAAACAATGGCGTCATTGTCTGCGCCACCACACATAAAATCTCTGGCCTGAGCAGTTTTACTATCTACAGTCAAAATACATTTTTTTTTTTTTTATACAAAAAAAAACACAAAAAAAAGAGAGAAACATACAGTGATGAACAGAAAAATACACAAAGCATGCAGATGTATGATCAGGGTGGTCATGGAGGGTATTCAAACAAAAATCAACTAAAAGGTGGAAGAAGATGATATAAACAGTCCAGTGGTATTGTTGGGAGGGTTTGGCAGCCATCAGGGGACGTGGTGACGGGATGGGTGGGGTCACCTGTGCATCTCGGCGTTGTCTGCGCTCAGCTGCTTCCCGAGGGGTCTGTGTCCTGGCGTGGACAAGAAGCTGCCCTGTCTCTGCGCCCCACCTCCCAGCTCCACCTCCTGCACCTGAATGGTCACCTGTACAAATGGTCAGTGGTGCCGTCACTTTCACATACTTTTTTGCATCTTTCCACTGATGATGCTTAGTCATTAATTTAAAACAATAAATGCAACCGTCAGCACGTCACAAACAGCAAATCTTAGATAAATCTGATCAGTTCTTTGTAGACACCTGCTGTTGTTGAGGTACACCCTGTGCCAGTGGGACGGTGGGGCGGGCAGATGGTGCTTGTTGATTGGTTGGTATAGCAACGCGAGGCATGCCTGTGGGAGGGGGGCTGCCGCTCTGACCCTGGTACAGCACTGCACCGCTGTGCTGGTACTGCACTGGTGACGGACCTCCTAGGAGAGGACGGGACACGAAAGAGACTGAAATCTGTTGACATCATTGAATGCCTCTGCCATTAACAACAAATAGTCATGAGGAGGGAATATCTATGTGGTCTTGATACCATAATTATGGTCACTGTTCCAAATAGTAATAAAATTAGGTTCTGTCTCAACGTTATATAATCACGAGCTATTGTGTTCTTGACGACCAAACTGTTTACTCACCTGTTGCCCTGTTCGCATTAAAAAACATTTTCTTTGATTCTAGCACATTATTTATGACAAAATGTCACAAACCAACAGATGTCAGATGTCTGTGTTTGTGTACAGATGATAAAAGTCAGTGACTGGTTATAGCCAAACAGCTGATAAACTGAACTAAACTACCAGTTTCTCTCAGTCATGGAGTCTGTTTGAGACTCAATAAATAAATACGTAATTAGTGGTAATTAACTACGAAAAAAAAAAACATTAAATGCAAAAATGCACCCACATCAGTTATAATGTAAGAAACATTTAAGCACTCAACAGTGCTATTACTAACCATGCCCTTGCATTATGCCTGCAGAGCCAGGCGGAGGGCTCTGATTGGGCTGTCTGAAGAGGTGGTTGCTGGGATGTGTTGGCGGAGGGCTGGAGGGCTGGATACGCAACCTGAGGGAGGACAGGACGGAGTAGGAGAGGAGAAGAGAGAGATACGACAGTGATGTAACACTTCAGTCGATAGTGCTGCACCACAGTATCAGGTTCAATGTTCACCGTTCAATAGCTGATGAATCATGTGTGTGTGTGTGTGTGTTCACCTCTGGAGCTGGTGGGTTAGGTGACTAGGCTGGCTCTCTCCATGGCCTAAAGACAGACCCTACAGGCAAACAAAAATGTTATTAAACACGATTTATTAATGCTATTGTGGGCTAGATGTTAAATACACATGTCAAGTATGTGTCACCCACAACGCAGGATAATCCAAACCCCTGGTAAACCAAAATCAATAGCGCTCTCCATGGAGTATTTATAGATTCCAGTAGAGTTAGATATACTATATAATGTAAGACTGACGTTGCTGTTCAGATACCTGGATTTGCTGGTGGAGGATTTGTTGCTCTTGCTGGTAGAGGATATGCTGCTGCTGGGTGTGCTCCAAGAGTCTCTCATCCTGCTGGGCAGCATACTTTTTCTGGAGCTGCTCACACTCCTTTAGGAAACACAAAAAAATGGATAAACTGTGTTAGAATTAAGCATCCTACAACTTAAAACGATAGCTTCCTTTTAGACTTTACCAGCACATTGGAGACAGTTGATGAACAGAAACTGCTGCGTTTCACAAATGTCATTCATCAGCCTTATGTTATCTCCAGAAATAAGTTGACAACAATTTAGTCCAAGTAGGTTGTAATGTGTAGTGTGTCTGCACACCATTATTTACAAGACTCCTGCTGCAGCCAATTCCAGCACTGATCATCTTACTTGGTTGGATTAGTTCATGCTGTTTAGTGCTCAGAGCCAACACTTTCACCTACTTTAAATCTCCCAGCGGGACCAAAGTTTAACACCATGAGTCATCGCCTGGGTAACTGTTGGCCTAAAGTTGCTCAAATGGCTTGAACAACACGGGAGCACTCACACAATTAAGATAATGCTTTGGCTAATGATACTAATCACTTTAGTTAATATAACTAATTCTGCTTAGATAACTAAAATCACATCTTTACAGGTCTGAACCAGTTTCCTGTAACGTAGAAGTGGGATTAAGACGACAATGACCTTGGTAGCTTGTATGACCAGATGCCAAACATATAATGTCCTAAAGTCTTTGAACTGGTTTCCATCTGTAAACATTTTATTTATTCAGGGTCTTTACCTACTTGTTGATCACGAGGGTTAACCTCTCTAGTAGCCTTAGTAACCATCTCAACACAAGAGGTGGAGTTAATGACGGCACGTCTGTGCATGCCTAAAATGAAGAATCCACCTCAAACATGATTATTATCCCTCTCCCTACCTACGTCTCCTACCGGGTGAGGTAATCTCATTGCAAGGTCACTGAGAATGATGTGATGTCTCGAGTTGCGGCTTGAGGTTTTCTCAGGTCAAAGAGTGTTTGTTCTGTTTCACACTACAGTAAGTCCAATTTGTATCTCTATTTATGTCTCTAAGAATCCAGTTCTGCTAAAACTGATGTGTTTTTTTTTTTTACTTCCAAGTCAAACACCATCGAAGCAAAAATGAGTCCCGTACTGGCAGTGCTAGCTTTTGTTTTGTGATGGTTTGACCCTGTTTCACCTCTCACCTTTCTAATCCCAGCTCCAGTCTAAGTCTATCACTGCGGGATAAGACTCTGTCCCACAACCTAAGACATCACATGCCCCCGGTGGCGTGAGATCAACGATAGGGCGGGGGAGTTAATCAGAAGGAAAAAAGAGCTGCAGTTTTCTCAAAACCATACTGTAGCTGATTATTTAAAAACCTCAAATGAGTCAGATTTGACATGGCTGAGATTTAAAGCACAGCAAGGTCACCAGCGCTGCACAGGTTTGCATCATTTGCTTTTTATCGTAGCTCGTCTGCTGCAACAGCTACATCGGTCACATGAGCTCTTATCACAGAGGTCTAAGTTAGGCGATCGACTGCTATTAGGCTTTGTTTAGACTGCAGGCAAATCCGCTTTGTTTCTCAAATCAGATCTTTAGGACGGACTGTCCACACCGCGATTTGCATGTGATCTCATCAGATTTATGTGTCCAGGCATCACCGGGCTATCTGCATGTGTTGCTGTGGTAACGACGCACACGTAGCTATGCTGGTGAAGCAGCTTTCCAATACGGAAGAATGAGAAAGGGAGGTCCGTCAAGCAAATGAATGAATGGTTTGAACAAAGGAGTGTATCTGATTAATTTAAATCACATGTGCATATATTATGTAAACTGGTTATAAAAGGGAAACGAAAGTGTCCGCTGTTTCGATAAACACAGTGCTCATAGTAGCCACATATTATCCTTTTCTTTATCACATTTTTAAAACTGGTGCTGTAAATTCCTCTAAATCTGGAAGAGAACATCTTCACATTTATTCATTGACAGACCCTGTGTAGGCTACTTAACCCTCGCTAAATAATTTACAATTACGCTTTCGTCTTTTTCTTACATTTAACAATTTAACTGTATGGTTTTCGTCTTACTCAGACCAATGCCCATGTCTTTTTTTTTTTTTTTTTTTTTTACCCCCGGTTTATTGGCAGTCTCAGCAAGACCTCAGAATATTAGCGGCACCCTGGAATTTAACTCAACCAGTAAAGTACAGATTTGCAGTGCTGAGGATGTTGGTGAGTCAAAATTGCATCAGAGTAGCTGCAGCGTATCACCATCTCTGCAAAGTGTTGCATCAGTGTTTGGAAGTCATACTTCTATGAGTAGTTGAAAAGGCAGAGGGGACTTTTGAGAAGGAATCTCAGCACTTGGTGAAGTAAATCTTGAGTCATCTATATCAATGGATAACCCCATCAATCTATTTATATATCTTTCCACATAAACGATGCTTTATGTTATCCAACAGACATAGTCTCAGTTTGTTACCTCCATTCCCAGTCATGTTTACTTTGAATAAATTTCTACTAAAAATGGGGATTTTACATTATATATCCTCTCTTTATGACTCATCTAAAATACAAACTACAAATTATGTTTTTTCACATTTCTTCCCACTTGTGTTTCCCCGAGCAATTGTTTGCCTAGCTTTCGTCACCATATTAAGGTAGAGTGACGTACCTGCTTAAGCTGCTTGATGAGGCTGCTGTTCTCTAGATGAGCCTTGAAGGCCTGGATGGTTGCGGCGCCGTCAGAGAACCGTCGGACAGGGGAGAAGCGCTCCATGGGGAGATGAAGGGTGTTGGAGTCCTTATAGCTCGATCTGAGGAGGGAACCACAGGGAGCAGGCACAAACATGTGTGTACACAAACACACACACACACACACACACACACACACACACAGACGCAAAGTGGCATAACACAGACACACAAGACACAGAGGACATGAATGAGCTCTTTAAACTTGCACAAAATATTACAAACTGAAGTATTTAACAATGAAAGATTTCATTTGAGGGAAACACACGGGGACGTAAAAATGTCCATACAACTATTATGATAAATGAATGCATGTAAAAGCTAATCTTTTCATCCATGCTTTCGTGACAACAGAATGATCGGTTTAAGGTAAATCACATAAAATACATACCATCGTTAATGGACGTTCATCTAATGGCAACACTGCCATTAGGACACCACGGAATGCTGCTTGAGGCGTTTTCCTTAGCTCAACATTGATAAACAGACTCCGTGCTACTTCGTGAGTTAAGCTACTTTTCCTTCATGTACTAGAAGGATGCTTTCATAATAAAATACTGGGTAAAACGGATGTTTTGACAGATGTCATTTCTGTAAGCATTATACTTTCACCAAAAATGTCTGGCTGATCAATCTCCAAAAGGAAAAAAAAAAAAAAAAACTCTGTGTACATAGCTTCATAGACATAGCTTCTTAAGACATGCTTTCTTTAACAACAGACACACATTTACTCATCGTAAGCCCTAGTTTATGTAACAGGCTTGGGCCTGCCATTGCATCTAAATACAAAAATTCACACTTAAAGAAAAAGCGCACTCAATATCTACACCGAGCTGAAGTGAGACAATACCCGCAAAATCTAGAATTACTACGTGTCTACCCTTGGACAGAACAAATGCAGAAATAATCATTTAGCTTTGATGGTGTTTTTAAAAAAAAAACCCTGTCACATACATGCTCTTTTCAGGTTTGTGGAGAAGAAACAGTTACTGTGAATCATGATTTACTGGAGACACGACTACTGGCAAAAAATACCCTTCCCTTTGGATGGTGCACACCCCTCCCCTGGTGCAATTACTTTATCAGTAGTGTGTGTGTGTGTGTGTGTGTGTGTGTGTGTGTGTGTGTGTGTGTGTCAGATCAGTGCTGTGTGCATTGTCTGTGAGTATTTGTGTGACAGAAATGAAGATTGAGTTAAGCTTCATATGCCCCCTCATTTCATGTGTGGGTCTGCGTAGGTGTGTGCGTGTGCATATACAGCTCAGAGCGGGCGTTTCCCCTCACCGGGTGTGTGTGTCGGCGACCCAGCCCACCCTCTGGCGGGGGCCCTGGGGCCGCTGTGACTCTGCCGAGGGCTCGCCATGCGATGTGCTCGTGAGCGCGTGCGTCGTGTGCCGCTTGGAGCGGTTCGCCAGGTACCTGGGCCGCAGGGAGGGGGGAAGGACGGGGGTGAGGGTGGGAGACAGGAAGCAGCGCTGGTCAGCTCTCTGTCCTCATTGGCTAATGGTGATGGGGGGGAAAGGCCCACCCCTTCCCACCTCTGCCAATGGGTGCCATCATTCATATCATCTTAGCCAATCAGAAAAACAAAGTAAAATTAAACCAGAAACGACTGTTAAAGCTTAATGGGGATCCCACAACCCTCCAGCTTCCATTTAAAGGACTGGACTGGTTGCCATTTGCAAGCTTCAGAGTTAGCAAAGCTGTGTGACAGAGTGAGAAAGTGGGGAGAGTAATTTGGAACTTGCTGAAATGAGAAAGATAAAGAAGTTCTTGGCCAAGGGATTGAGAGATAGGAGGGCTGGATTTGGTGGCAGATTCAGTTTGGAATTGTGGCAGAAGGCACTTGCGCAATGGAGAAAGGAGCAGAGATGGGATAAGCACCACCGCAGAGTGGCCACCTCCCGTGGGAAAAAGCAGAGCAGCCGAAAGGCACTCACTCCCAGCAACCCAGGACACCAGCGAAGTCTACAGAGGCTGCTGTCTGAACAGGACCGGCTGGGAAACCCTGACCTGGACCTCTGAACCCAAAACCACATCTCATATACAACAACTGTGGCTAGTGTAAACTGGTTCCATCTATTCTTTCACTAACTCTAATATGTTTTAACCTTTTTAGCAAGGTTCTTATGGCAATTTTCTACATTTCTTCATAAAATACAGTTTTTATTAGGTGTTTTTGTTAAAATCTACAATCTTTGTTGTCTAAAATCTAACTATTGTCACAGGCTGTGGACCTCCCAGAGTGTCAAGTTTTGACAGCACCTCTGTGTAGTATATCCCATCACCAAAAAGCGTCACTGTGGGTTACCTCTGTACCGCCTCTTGGTCTGGCTCTCCATCAGAACCCTCCTCATCCACTGGAGCAACTGCAGGGATAGGATGCTGAGAGAGAGATAGAGGCAAAGAGTTTATGGGTCATTCCCACAGTTCACATAATGAGAGAATAAACAAATTGCAGACAAACAAACAAATCCGGATCTTAGCGAATAACTCACTGGGCTGGCGACAAGCGGTGAGGGTCCCCTGGGCCTCTTGAGGAGCTGAGCGTGCAGTTGAATATTAGCCCCACCGTCGGAAGCTCTGCGACCGAGCGGCCCCATGCCGTTGAGGAGCTGCAGAGTAGGTGGCTGCAGCAACGACTGCTCCTGGGGGAACAGAGGAGAGAAGACATCAGGTTGAAGACAGAAATAAAGTTGATATTCAGATCCAACCAGCGCAAACAAAGAGGTTTCTGTACATAATCTGATGACATCCAAACAGAGAAGCACTGGATGCAATTTTATTTGGCAATTACTTTTTAATGTTTTCAAAACCAGTGTCTCTCTGAACGGAAACAAAATGAATGTGTGTTCACGGTATCTGATGTGGCCTAGATGTCATTTTTAGGCTTAACAGGATCGTGTTGTGTGTACACGATGAGAGTAAACGTGAGGCTGACTGAACTGCTACTAAATGCTTGGTCATACTGAAAACCAGCTGATCCATCGGTGTGTTTCTACTTCCAAAAACCGGCAAACAAGAGACCCCCCCCCCCCACACTACCACTCTAAACCAACTCATTATACCTTGTACTCTAGCTGCTGTGTGGGCTGCAGGCTCTGTGTGGGCATGAGAGTGTGCATCTGGCCCATGGTGGGGGCCAGTGGGGGGAAAGGGGGCTGGGGCATGGCACCGCGTGGGAAACCTGGTGGCAGTTTCTGAAGATCCTCCTGCATCTCTGTCCTGTGGCGGGAGAAGAAGACAGGATGAAGCCAGTGGATTTGATTATGTGCTTGACCCTCCATGGTCCTGGGTGACGTCTCATTAATATAACGTTTCCATGCACAGAACAGCTGCTTCTTAAGACTGATCTCTGAAGACTTTTGTGTGTGAAAATCCCAAGAGATTAAAAGCAACTTGATTAATTGTCAACACATCAACAACAGGTGTTCCTAACAGGGTGCTCAGTGAATCTATGTTGTTTGCATCTTCTGAATGATGTGACAATTTAATGAGCCAGCTCATTAACAAAGCAGTTAAGTAGTTAAGTAAATAAAAATGTTGAAGGTACAGACTGGTCAGGTGACAGTGAAATGACTACTTGTGATACCAACAGAATTGTAAATTAGGGAGTTGTGTGTTAATGTGTTACCTTTGGTCTGGAACCCCCACAGTGTGCCGCCTCATTGAAAGGTACCGAGCCATGGCCTCAGGTGACGGCTCTTCCCCTTCATCACTGTCCAATGCCATGTTGCCGTCCGGCTAAATAACAAACACATATTTTATGTCATGATGTCATTTGATAGCATTTGTGTTAGTTACACTACCAGTTTTAAAGTGTAACTAGTAACTAGATGGGCAGCGACTCATGCAAATCATCAAATATGACGATCTGATGTTGTTGAGTTCACCAATTTGTGCTGCAAACAGTAGTGCAAATCGTGGCTTTTAATTTCAAAGAAGTGAAAAGTAACGTCAGTGTGGGGCCATCAACTTGATGAACCAAGATCCTTGTTTGCTTATCAGGTATAATCACTGTTGGACGCAATCATCAACTCACCTCAACAATCTGGTTTTCTGGGTTGATGAGCTGGACATGGGGAACGGTCATGCTAACAGGATTACCCTGTGGATCCGTCTGCCGGGCACGCACACAATCGCAGAGACAGAAACAAACACACACGTGGCTTGTGTTAATTTTCTGACAATCTTCTTAGTGCAGTGGGACTGGCAGATGTGGGGTAAAGCTAATCAACTCCAGTCAGTGGACAGAGACCATATCTGTTGTAGGTTAGACTGACAAAACTGAAAAACCAGGCAAGTGGAATACTTCTTTCTTCAATCAAGTGAAAGGTGAAAGATTAATACAACAACAGCAAGTAGCTCCAAATAAGCCTTAAATCAAGTCTACATTCTTCCTTAATGTCAATGAAGACGATCTTAATGATGATGATATATCCACAAAGATTTCACAGCATACACCCATATTCATGATTTATCCTTTAACTGTAGGGAGCATTAAGATGATACTATGACTCCACTTCTAAGAAAACACAGTACAAGCCATTACAACTTGTCAGCTTAAGCTAAACTCTCCACAGCATAATCAAGCTTTGTCAAAATGAACATCTAAGCTGTAAAAGCCTCAATCACATAGTGATGATAACCAATGGACAATGACTCACCTGTACAGCATTTAGCGGGTAGCTAATGGGGCGTAGCGTGGGCTGGGCAACACGCAGGGTCTTGTGTTTCTTGAGGCGGTCAGCCAGCAGACTGTAGATGGCACTGTAGTGATCGTATGCATCTGTTTGTAGGGACTAGAGTGGAAAAGGAGGAGAAAATTAAGTTGCTGCGACGACAAAGAGGCAATGATGAAAATGAAACACTAAATCAGCTGCAGATCTGTTTTCTACCTGAAGTGTGCGTTCTCGGTCCATGCCCATCTCAGACATGGCTATCAGCACCTGCTCGTTGATTAGCTCTGTGTCTCTCTCAGTCTTCACCTGCTCACATTCTGCTATCAACTGGAAAGGGGAAGAGTTGAGGAGAAGACATAAGGGGGAGATTGACAGCAAACTGTCTGTTTTTACCATTTTTACACCCCCATTTCTACTTGAATTAAACAAGAAAGATATAATATGTTAATTAATGAGCTATATGGGTGCTGGTAGACAAAGGTTAGCCAGGGTCGTCCTCAAAATTCTTCAAATGTATTGTGTTGCAATCACATCAAAATCTATTTTACACACTAAGTCACGGGTTGTGATAATTAAACTCTACAAAAAGTAGAAAAAAAAGTGAAAGGGACACCATCAACCTAAACCTAACAGTGACTCAGCACTTAGAGCGTTTGTAAACGGGGCTCACCCTGTCGAAGTCTGGGTCTGGGTCTCCTTGTCTCATCCACTTGTTCTTACAAATCTGCTCCATGGTCAACCGTCTGCTGGGATCCAGGACTAACATGTGTCTGATTAGGTACTCACAGTCTGCAGTAACACAAACATGTAGATGCATTGTCATTTAAGGCACGCCTCTTGAGACACTGAATAAAGAGTAGGTATGAGCTGTAGAAATGGTAAAGTGTGCTAGCGCCAGTACGATTTTACGATCAGATGGATTCATACCCGTTATCAAGTGAAGAGTAATACTAATACGAAAAGTGAACATGTGACCGCTGCCCTCGCCAGAGAAAGACAAAAAAAAAAAAAAACAGTGCAACAGAAATCTACTGCTTTCACCTTTTTTTTTGTTAACTTATTGACATTATTGTATCCTACACTGGCTTTTTGCTATTATCATATTGTACTCTCACTGCTAAAATGGTATATGACTCAATACGATATCAATAGATGGCAATATTGTATATATTTTAGGACATGCTGAGCACCTTAAAATACGGTATATGATAATATGTAATACAGTATATTACATATCAAAACTACTGACTGGTAAATGTGCAAACAGGCCGCCATTTTCCCTCATTGTTTTCTTCATTAAGGTAGCTTATGTGAAAGAAGAATAAAAATCTGGTTGAATTAAAACTCGTATCACTTTTATCGAATAAATATCTCTACATTCACAAACACTGAACTCGCTCCTGGAACATAATGTTTTTTTTTCTGCATTGAAAAGATTGTTTGTTTCCATTATTTTTTAAATTTTTTTTTTTCATGTATTTTTTTTGGTGGAGTATAACTAGATACAAACACTATTTGCATATTACACTATTCCGGGTTAGGGCTACAGGAGAATGTGGTGAGTCGATGGACAGAGGGAGCCGGTGATGGGAGAGGTCCTACCTGTGGACATGAAGAAGGGAATGCGGAACTTGCCGCTGAGGACACGCGCTCGCAAATTTTGTAGAGTGCTGCCATCAAAAGGTAGAGCGCCGCACACCAACACATATAACACCACACCCAAGCTCTGCAGAAAAGACAACAGGAAATAAGATTTGATTACATGGTTTTTAGATTCAACAAAACGATCCTGTCCGTCAGATCCGGATTATTAAATCAAAATTGAATAAACTCGTGTCAAACTATCTTTTTTACATCAAGATCTGTGGAACAGCTACAGAAAAAAAAAGTCCTATCTTGTTAAAGAAGGTGAAAACAAATTTCCTAGCTCTACCCCTTTAACTAAATCCGTGTCCCTAAACTGAATGGATTCTGCCCTAACCCTTGAAGATTATTTCCACTAAGTTTGGTGCAAATCGGTTCAGTGGTGCCTACGTGAGCTTGATGACAAATAAACAAATTAACAAACAGACAAGGGTGAAAACCCAGGCTCCTTGGTGGAGATAATTATTTTAATTATCTAACAAAATCCTCTCAGTCATTCCTTTCTTTCTAAAACATTAAGATAATTAGCTGCACCCAGTGTTGTAGCCCAGCAGGGCAGAAAGCATACCTGAAGGTCTACTCACCCATATATCTACTTTCGGTCCGTCATATTCCTTGCCCTCGAAGAGTTCTGGTGCAGCATAGGGAGGGCTGCCACACCATGTCTTCAACAGCTGGCCTCGAGAAAACAGGTTACTGAAGCCAAAATCTGACAGAGAGAAGGGAGAGCTTTAGTCACTCCGATCATTTTTCCTTAACAAGAGTAAATGAAGAAATTTAATCAAATGAGGAAAATGCTTCAAAAGCACATGCTGACACTTGCCTACACCCACTCATCAAGACAGCCCAAAACCACTACAGTACATAACCTACTCACACATTCTTAAATGAAACAAACAGACACACACACGTGCACACACCTGCAATTTTGATGTTGAGGTTGTGGTCCAGGAGCAGATTCTCAGCTTTCAAGTCTCGGTGAACTATGTTGCGGCAGTGACAGAAGTGAACCGCTGCCACAATCTGCTTGAACTTCTTTCTGGCGTCCTTTTCTGCCATACGTCCATGAGCCACCAGGTGGTCTACATGCACGCGCACACACACGCACACACAGCACAGTTTAGAGATTTATGGTTTTTAATTAAAGAAAAAAAAAAGTCTCTAAGAACCAAAAAAGTAAGACAAGTCAATGTAAAGTGTTTTAATTTGTATAAATATTGACAATTTTGACCCCAATTAAAAATGAACAGAAATCAAAAAACAAACTAAACAGTGAAAGTAATAATAAAAAGGGCAACACAAGCTACAACAAGAAATAATGGGGATCTCCCTTACCAAATATTTCTCCACCACTAGCATACTCCGTCACCAGATAGATCATCCTCTCAGTCTCCATCACCTAAAGACATAAACAAATGATGACAACTGGGATGCACAGACCCACAGAAAATCTAGTGGTGAGTGGTTTACCTATTATGCAACAGTATGAGTAAGCATTGTTGGCAAACAAACACAAACATTTATACAGAACAATAGCAGTCACTGAAGCGTTCAGTATGTGCATGCGTGAGGATTTAAATTCAACAATAAGTATTCAAATTTTTTAAGATAACATGCTAGTGATTAAGTTGCAAATTAGGTTGGAATTTCCACCACAGGGATCAATAAAAAAAAAATCTTATCTTATCTGTTTAAAACATTGAGGGCTGCTACAGACATGATACTGGGAAAGTTGGCTTGTGACAAGCTGGTTTGGTGTTACAATCCCCATACAGCTGGAAAAGTCTGGGTGAGGAAAACAAACAGGAAGCTCTTTCTTTCCTCAACTTCTACCACCGAGGCTCACAAGAGCAAAGTTCTTAGTGAGAGCACTGTGGTCGTACTGGGCAGCCCCCAGCTCGACAACAGGCCACGTGAAAAAGAACTTTCCCTGGTTAAACGCTAACAAAGGAATTTTTCAGGTACAGCCAGCATTTTTGTACAAATAAGCCAAAAAAAACAATAGCAGGTAACACCAGATCTTGCTAAACCAACTCACACTTTGTTTGTTATTTTCCTATTGGGCCACAATCCTCAAGTGTAAGATCTGAGCAGAGCGATTTGGTGGATTTGTGGGAGTGTGTGTACCTGGTAGAGGCGGATGATGTGGGGGTGCTTCAGCAATTTCATGATTTGCACCTCTCTGAAGATCTTTTTGAGGTTCTCCTCGTCCAGCTGGCTCTTATCCACAATTTTTATAGCCACCTGGAGAACGTGAGCCAAGAAAGAGATGGTGGAGAGATAAGGATGAATGATGAGAAAGGATGGTTTGAGGAGGAAAGGAGCGAAGATCAAGAAGGGAACAGTGAGGAGAGGATGAAATATGACAAAGAGAAAGAAAAGGAAGTGGAGAAATGAGAAAGAATTAACCTTAAACTGTGCGGTGAGTTTACCAGCTCTTGAACTACATCTAAATACAGACAATACATTCTTGTAAATGGTATTTAGCTGACATTTAAATTACAGGCAACAATTCCGAGGCACGGCTCCAGTGCTCGTGCAATAATGCTGTGATGACACAATAATCGGAGAAGAGCAAAAAGACAAGAAAATAACTAGCAAAGGAGGTAAAACAAAGGTGGGAGTCAGACTTGATCTAACATGAACTGACACAGCGAATGAACAAACACACACACACACACAAAAACACAACAAGATCTAACAGACACTTGATTGCTTGCACTTTCTGTGACAAACAGCTTAAACGGTGCATTGGCAAATATTGCGCTCTCTTTGGATTCCAGTTTGTTTGGGTAATCTGACCTATACCGTGACCTTCGACTGCAGGCATGTCTTGCGTAACAGCTGAACCCTGGACAATGGCTCTGGCAGCGTGGATGGTGATGTTGTGTGACAGGAGCTTTGCTCTGCCACTTAGGAAACGGTAGACGACTTTGATGACTTAATCAAGCGAAGCTAATGGGGCTGCCCCAAAACACAGATTCTGCCAAAAATAGATAAGTGAGCACGGCCTCTCTGTCTTTTTGTCTGCGCGTGCGAAAAAAATGAAAAGCATGTGTCCCTCATCGACACATGCACACACCCCAAGTGACATCCTGAGCTCCCCTTTTCCTGATAACAGACATGAAGGAGATGAATCCATCTGAAGCCCGCCAAGGCTGACTTCCTGTTGCAGACAGGAAGGGAAAATGAGGAAGAGCAGACCTGGCTCTCCTGAGAGAGCACAGAGCAACATCTAACAGTGGCATCAATTCATAAATTAGTGTTTAGTTTCCTTTCGGGGTTATTGTACAGTTGTTTTGTTTGTTTTGTTTGTATCACTTTAGTCCATCAGAATCAGCATTTGATGACAAAACTGAACTTGAGCCTGAGCGTAAATGAGCAGCCTTCAGATGCTTCTAATCCACTAACACTAATACATTTGTTTCTGTTTGTATTTATTGACATACTTCTGAAATCTTACAGTCATCAATACTGACATGAAAATGAGCAAAATAGCACTGTTAAGTATTTGAATAAAATCCTTGTCATGTATGTTTAAGCGTGCATGTATGAATGTGTTTGGTGCCCGTGTGGTATTTTAAGCTCTCGGAATCTATTCTGGGCTTTGGCCGTCATCCAATTTTGTTGATGTAATTGCTCCCCTCTGCATCTTCTGGAGGGTAACAACAGGACATCTGGATCACACACAATTTCCACTCTCAAACATATGCTGACGTCTACACACAAACACACACACACACACACACACACAATCTTCATTTTGAGGACAACGAGTCCTTCCGAAAAAAAAGGAAATCATACAAAGGCTTGGTATGAGCCAGGGAGATTGTTCAGTGACAAGGGGTATGCAGGATCTCCGGTTTTTACATATTAAGTGTCTGAACCGCTGCTTCTCTTACTGTAAAAACAGACTGCGAGAAGCATCAGCTTAGAGAGACCAGTGGCACTGCTAGATTGTAAGCTATTCTCTACACCACAACAACCTTAAAGGTCGGTCCCCCAGCTTCAGCACTGCCAAGGTACAGTAAATGTGTTGTGACTGAGACTGTGTGTCATAGCTGCCTCGGGGTGATCTATCTGTTCTGCACTAGCCTCCGTGAGTCTGGAATTTTCTGGGTTCCTACACACATACACACGCGCAATCCTGAGAGGCTGGCTGTAGTGAGATGAAGTGTCACACAGCTCCTCCAATCACAAGACTGTGACCTCAGCACAGATCCATGCCAGAGCAGCTGGTGCCCAGCAGAGTAGTCCAAGCTATTTACTGTACATTACACACCCCAGGTCTAGCTTCACGGTAAGCAAGATTTATCCATCTTCAACAATAAATAATTACACGTATCACTCAGGGCAGCTTTAATGTAGGCAAACAACAGCAATTCATCTATCACAGTGGCCAATGAGGCTGAGATTACTGGGAGCCTGTTAGGAGCTTATGACACAGCCTCAGCCTGGGGAGAGGCAAATGTTCTTCTGTGTAACCATTTACATGGACACTGTATGGTAAAAGTAGACACACTGTTGTATCAACATACAACATCCTGCTACACATGCACTATGTGAGAAAATGTCACTTTGAAATACACCTGCCCTCGCCCACGCATTTGTTGTTTGTGACAAAGACATTTCACTGCCTCTCATGCATTTCCCCAGGTCTATTTTGGAAAAAAAACACGACACAATCACAGTGTTGACCACTATGTGTCGGATAATGACATTACATTTCCCGTGTGACTAATTTCTAAGAAAGTGACAAAGTGAAGCATTAAGTTCAATTCGGTTACAATTTCAGAATTCGAGAAACATACAACAGTGTGTGGTTTGTGAAAGTGTTAAAGACGCCACAAAGAAAAGGCAGGTTCCAACAGCAGACTACCTCTACAGATAAAAAAATATAAACAAAAAAAAAATGTAAATTCACTCACAGTGAAATTTCAACAGCAGCCACAAAAGTGAATAAAAGCAAACAAGTTTTGACAAAATATTAGTATTAAGATAAGATATATAACATTAAGTGTTGTGCCCTTGTTCCCCGTTGTAACTGCAGAGTGTTTAAATGTAAATAAACTTTTTTACCGTATTGACCTGAATATAAGACAATCCTGAATATGAAGCGACCCTCTTTTTAAGACCCAAAAAATTAGTGAGTGAGTACATGACCTGTAGTAGCAAGTACACCTCATCTAGGAGTGGGGTTTTTTTTGTTTGTATCATTATTTGTTGGGGATTTTTGCTTTTAATGACAGAGACGGGAAAGGAGAACACATGCAGGAATGCTCGTCTAGATGGGGATTCGAAGTCGCAAACAGCTGCATGGCATAAATGCACCAACGTGGTACGCCATAACCACTCGTCTATACAGGCGTCCCCTTAGGAGCGGTGTTTACATCAGCATTATGACCAACCACTTGGTAGATGTAATGCACAAAACAACGATTATCATCGGCCCAATTCTGAAACTACGGCGCAGCGCCACAGCCACGTCAACGTGCGAGAAAAACCGTCCCCTCTGCTGTTTGTTAACTTGCTCGACGTTTGAGGCGCTGTTTTCTAGTGAGTCTCCGTGTTGTGGTCATATCTCTCCTGGTCACTGGTGTGTGTGTGAAAGAGAAGAAGACGCTCTGACTCGTTTAGGGAGAAGACGTTCCACGCCGCCTGTTGGTTTAGACCCCCGGGTCTCTGGACCCCTGAATGTAAGACGACCCGTCTTTTTTCAGGCTTTTTTTCTAGAAAGAAAAAATACTCTCTTGTATCGTGTCAACATCTATAAATCCTTCCAGCTTTCTTAAAGACTCGACCATATTCATTTTGAAAATAACTGCCCATGACTCACCTATAATGGAGCAAATCCTAAACAGAGAACTGGGTCTATGGTGTAATGTCTACAGTTGGAGGCTGGGACGAGTGTGTGTTGGATATTCATCTGTGTTCCTGCAAAAGCATGCGCACGTGCGCACACACACGCAAACACAGTGGTGTGGTTGTATACTGTAATGTATGAGGTTAACCTTCATCAAGAGGTGACACAGATTACAACACCCACATGAGGTGTACTGCTCAAGCTTAGCTCATATCAGTACGTGAGAGTTTAAGTCACATGTTCGAACACACACTTCTCTGTTCACGTCGAAAACATGGCATCATAGCTTTCTGTAAACATGCGAAGCTAAACATACAAAGTTTGTTGCCTGCGCGAGTGTGAAAAAAAAGTCCTGTAAACATCATACACACAGGCTACGGTCACAGCAGGTCTACACAAGCTGCACCACTTTATAACTGTAATATGCATGCGCACATACAGTATGAGTCAGCAGCACAATGCCTTTCAGAGATGTTCTACTTGTGTGTTGCACATTTTTATGAGTTTGTGTGGAAATGACTCAGTTGAATGTGTCAGGCTGAGAGTACAAGACATGCTACGGTGGGGAAAAACTGGACATCACACATCCATCTGTCATTTGCAGTTTTTTTTTTTTTCTTCCTACAAAGCAGAGGACACTTTGGGGCTTGTAAATTTTGATACACAGACGTAAAAATAACCTGTATTTATTAACTAGTTTGATAAATATATATCAAGTTTATACAGGAAGAAATTCTGATAGATACGGGCCAAAATGAGTCAATGCTCCTTAGTGGGGAAAAAAAAAAAAAAAAAAAAAAAAAATCAACAGTCATCAGTATTATATCAGTGTATGCTGATGACATATATATATATATACTGTATTTTAGTTATAATTCTATTGGTGGTAGACCGTTGTGTACAATGTTGTAAATCAATTAGCAGAACTGATGGAGTCAAGTAAGAAGAAGTGTTCCTGGTGTAGACTGGGAGTTAGTTTGAGATGTTAGAGATTTCATCTTCAAGAATCCTAAGGATGGGTCTTTCAAGGTTCTTGAGGTAAGAGAGGAACTCCCTCGCTCTGATAGCATGTGGTGAGCTTGTTCCGCCGCGAATGAGAAAAGTCTGAACTGTAATTTTCTTGAGTGCAGGGATGGCAGCGCCCGGTGAAGATGTCTTGGAGGAACGCTGCAGTCGAAAGTAAGTACGGAAGAGTCTGTGTGGCTAGGTTTCACCTACACTCGGTGTGCAGATTATGTAAAGAAAACTATGGGGTAATTTTTTTCAGAACAGCAACACCGACTAAATACACAATAGGTCTTTATCACAGCAATCTTCTGGCTAGAAGTATAGCATCAGCAGAGCAACTGCCATCTTTACAAAGCAATTAATTCAACAGGAAAGGGAAGTGAAGGGCCCTGGCCTGTCTAAAAAAAATATGGTGGGAGACAGAGGACAGAGGACAAAAAGCTCAGCCAATGCAGTATAGGTCTATTCAGAATTGGTAGTTGACGTCTGGAACCATAACATCATCCTCATTGCTATAGAAGCAATCAAGACTTGAATAGAGTGACCCTTCCCCAACTAGGAGCCTTGGCAACAACAACACATATTCTAGCCTGTAGTGCTTGGTATATGGTTTCGAAGGGAGGGAGAGGGGAAGTCATATGGACACAAACCGTTGGCATTTGTTTGGGGCACAAGCTTAGGAGCACAACAGGATAAAACTGATGACGCCTACAATGTTCTCCAACATGTCACGTAATAGAGACACACACACAGTCTGGGCTTTGCTCTGCTCCTTTTGAAGCCGGTTGGCTGCAGATTCATAGCGCTGAGAATTCAGCAGCAGACAATTTGAGGGCAAGGAGCTAAGTCGAGCAGAATCACAGGCTTTGTCGTATTATTTACACAAATGAAATTACACTCGAATGTGTCTGTGTGATTTTGAGAAACGCAGAGGGGATGCTCATGTTAAGAGAGCTATGCGTGAGTGTGACTGAGGGAGTGAAATTGTTACACAGCACATTAGGCCTGTTACCTAACGCTGGCTATCCTGCCTGCCCATCCTTATCTTGCCTAAAAAACACTTGAGGAAAGGGGGGGGTGTCAGGAAAAAGAACGAGGAAATAAAAAAACTGCTTCCCCGCAGTCAGACAGGTCAGGACATGCAGCACAGTGCCATCTTTTTACGAATCGCGCTCCTCTTGCTGTGGGCACAGAAACACACAAGGGCTTTTCAAAAATGTGTCTTTTCTTGATCGTTAGTCCGGCCATACAAACGCACTTACCACACTGCATTTGTACAGCTTTTTCACAAGTATGCACGTACACAAACATTCGCCGAATTTTAGCTCGCTTATCAAACACGACAAACACTCACTGGGACAAGCTTGTACCGTCGCTGGTACGGGGGGCACATTGCATAGACTGGTGGAGATTTCCAAGGGAAACACAATCCGTCAACTACATACCAAACTATGAATGACTCAATTAACTGTCTCAAATCATTGTCTTTGCAGATTCATCATATAAATGTATAAATTTCAGTCAGTAGTGAAACGATGTTGCTGCCCTGCTGAATTGTGTGATTAATATGCTTTGTGGTGATCTGCAACACTAGCTGCATGACATGTCCCTCAGACACCATTATCAATGAAAATTAGTAATGACCATTTACTCAGAGACCAACCAGGACCAAAAAAAGATGACTTAATAAACCAAAGTAGTAGCACAGATAAAAGGAAAGATGAAAGTATTTCGCTCTAATTAATCAACTGCCTACAAAAACAATTCCGTACAATAGCTGACAGCGGTTGTTTTAAAGGATATGCAAAAGGATGTGCAAATTTGCCACCTGTTAAAGTAGGATGAAGTGGTCAGGATGTGAAGTATCATCTCAAGTTAAGTGCACTGAAACAAAGGGCAAGTACAGGCCTAATTAATAGCCTATCAAATTACTGTGCATGACAATCAGTTTCATAACTTCAGTATCGGGAATATCATTTTATATTTTTTTTTTATCATAACAAATAATTACAGACCACATTTCATTTCAAAATCTTTATAAAATTTGAAAAAAAAAAAAAAACTTTCAAGGACAGCACAGCAAGGTACTCAGGAGAATTCAGTGAGTGGTGGAGATTCATGCCAATTTTAGTAATCGGTCATTGTGCGAGTTACACAACTTATTTATTGTATCTTTACATGTTTATGTGGTCACATGGTGTCAGTAAATTCAGCTGTTCCTGTAAGTCGATTTAGGCTACTACCTCATTTTTGCAAATACCAAAAATGAAAATAAGAGAGAACAAACTGGCTGTGGTTGATAGTGCAATATGATCAAATAACACTAAATGTGATCAAAGCAATGATAGTATGGGAATGGTTACGTACATGTGTTAGAGCTTCACCTTAAATGAGTTGTTTATAATGTCACCCTGAGTTAACAGAAATCTACTGTCCTTTGTTGTGGTGTCCTGACCAGCAATAACATTTATGAACTGACTGAACAATGAACAAAATGTGGCTCAACAGCCTCTTCCAAGGCATCTATACGAGATCATAAAAAAAAAAAACTGTTGTTTTGACTTCTACTTCGGCAGCTGACCTTTGTCTAGAGTAGATGAACTTTCACTATTACAACATCCAGGTGCAGCACACAAGCTATCTGCCACTGAAGGTTTGTTTTGTGCGACTGCTTCTGTGTTAGCAAGAATTTACACCAGCAGCCCCTGTTCCACGAGTATTAGGAAAATACACAGTCGAAATGGCACTGTGTGTGCTGTTGGAAACAAATTGCCTGTTGAACATCTCAGCAAATCAGATATATAAAGGGGGGAAAAATCCTTTTCTGGGCTTCTGAAACTACCAAATATAAATAACCAGGTCCTCTCTAGTGTGACTGCACTGCAGGGTATCATCCAGCTCCATCTAACAACAGAGAAAGTTGTTGAGGCTATTTTTGACCAGTCAGCATTTCTAATTGGACTGTTATAAAACCTCGGCAGTAAAAACAAGGCGCTAAAGCACATTTCTTCTGATGACTGATCATCATATCCATATTCATGATATCCACAGGCATGTGAAATTACACTCCTATTCTTCTGATATTCATGAGCGACTAACGACATCGAAACTTCTGCACTGGTTGATGAAAATTATTAGGGTGACTGACTGGTCTAAGACCACCGTCAACAGACAACAAACAAGGCTTCTCTTTCATTCTGTCAGTCCATGTTCCACTGTAATTTCGTCCTCTGCCTGTCTCTCACTCTCAGTTAACACACACAAACACACACGCAAGAAATAAAGTTTCATAACCAACTCATCAGTCTCTCAGTATTACATCGCTACTATCTTTATGTTGCTTATACAAAAAGAAAATCCCCATATCCATACACTTTGAATTACCTAATCTGATTAACTGACTTAAAGCTCCTAAATAAGTGTCTTCCGCAGTCTTGAAAACCATGTCACAGCACTCATTTACACAAGTTTATTTTGACCTCTTGAAATGAAATGGAAGGTTCCCTGGGCTATGTGGTGCGAAGCAGACAAATTACCCACATCTGCCTGTTTGTGTGTATGACAACACGGGCATAAAGGTAAAGCTGCACACTCAGCTGTCTCGACACACCTTTATTTGTGTCATTAGAATTAAGGGTTTACCATCAGGTTAAAAAACAATTATACTGCAGGAGCTATCTGTAAGTGTAGGCTTCAACTATCCCTTTTGAAGGTTCAACCCACATCATAAGAGAGGAACACAACTGTAACAGTCATAGCAGAGACAGGATCTGAATGTCACCACATTTAAAATATGGTCCTCGGCAGAAGCTGTCCAACATTGCTACTAGCAGAAATCACACTGAAGCTACTGTGGTCAAATATGAAGCTTTTTGATAAGTTATTTGTTTTGGCCCCCTGCAAAATTGATGCCAACATATTTAGAGTCACAATAGACAGCTTAAAAGCAAATAAAGACTTGCACCGGTGAGGCCCCTGATCCAACAGGTCAGCACGAAATAAAGACAATACTTGAAATATTTGAGTAATCCTTCCTTTTGTTCTTCTCCTCAAACTTCATCTACCTGCCCTAAAGGTTAAAACCTTCTGCATTACCAAAAACACTTAACTGTTGTTTTTTTAAAATCATAGGAGCAACGTTATGATTCATGATCACATTAAAAAGATTTGCAGCACAGGATGACCAAGTGACATCCCCCACTGTAAAGCATCTACTCATCATGGCTGGTATAGTTTTGCATGGATATACTCTGTTATGTACTAATGAGTGATTCGATCATGCAAACTGGCGCCCAACTCTATGTAAAAGCATCTACTTGCACCCAAAAGTGTGTGGTGCGACTTCTTAAAACCATTAACTCAGTCGTGTCAATGTTTTCTTGGGAGTGACATCTGACTATTAACTGGAATACTGCAATACCACAGAAGTGGTGCACGAAGCTGAAACACAGCTTTCACAACACAGTCACATTACGACAAAGCTGATGTATTTTATCGGAAAGAAAATTTCTAGAGACGCAACGACAGGAGCACAGTGGCTCGTTTATCGAACCCCATTCTTTGTCAAGTTAGTTTGCGTTCAATTAAAAAAAAAATCTCAGGCTCTGCCATCGTTGGCTTTAACCACTTTTCGGTAATACTTCGAGGTTGAATTTCACAGAGCCTTCAATACTTCCAACCTACAAACATCAACTATGGGAGTTTACCGTTGGTGTAAAGTTATTCTATAATGCGTTGAAAACTTTTAACTGCGTGCTTTAGTATCTGAAAGATATCTGAATCTAGCCAAACAGCTAATTAGCTAGGAAGCTAAGCTAGCTCCTCCAGTCGGAATGTCTCTTTTTCATCTTCGTCAATACCCTTCTCTCCGTCCTCTGCGCTTTGCCTCACATTAACCTCGGGCCTTTCTAGCTTTGCTTCAAAATACCACTTGTTAATTTTAAAGAAATTAATTGTTTTCTATGGTAAACGTCTTTGTATCTAGTAGTTCGAGATGATGCCCCGTGTCGAACAGACCCCTTCTCCCCCTCACCACCGAGCAGCGGTGTCACCAAAGCGGGCTGGCCGTTGTGTCTCGGGAGCCTGAAGGCCCCAGCGTCATACTGAGTATAGTCAAATAGATTTGAAATAAAACAATGACAACTTCTGTTTGTTCACCTCTAATGCTCGGGCATCAGTCGTCTTACCTTTGCTTTGGTAATGATGTGCGTGGCTAGTTTAACAACCGCGAAATTTCCCTTGCCGATGGTCCGCTCGATTTCATAGTGGCCCACTCGGGCTGGGGGGGGCCTGGTGACAGAACTGTGGACAGGATTGGTGATGCACCCAGTGGCCGTGCTGGTACGACTGGGGTGGCTGATCCCGGAGGATGGCTGGGCTCTGGTCTGGGGGCCCATAACTGCGGGGGTCGGTCGGACAGAGTGCGTAATCCCGGCCGCAGCGGACCCAGCAGCACCTCCGCTTGACACGGCCGCCATCTTCTCGCCTCTCTGCGGGAACAACAAGCAGCCTTGCGCAGCGCGCATCTCGGGCACGCCCCCGCCCTGCGTCATTTTACGTGAAACGCTCCTCCGCAGCGCCCTCTCTAGGTTGTAACCATGGTAACGATCCGCGTAACAAATGACTTCATCCACAGAAACGTATTGTGGTTGCCTTGACGACAAAGAAGTGCGCATTATCATTCTGGTTCCCATGATTCAGTGATTCCTTGCAAACTACTGCACTATGTATGATTAGACGGGCTCATAAGGTTTTAAAGGTGTATACAGCTCCAACGTTGTTATGACACATTTAACTCATCGAGTTAAACAACAGACATCCTGCAGTCGCAATTTCACTTAGTCGCGGAACTCGAATACATATGTGTCATTATGAATATTTACACAAAGGACTCTGCAGATTTTAAAGCTTGAATCTGCCATGCCACGACGAGGTCCAGGTAGATTTGCATACGCAAATGTCACCATTGTGCTGAGATTTGGCCCTGACCTTCTGAAGGTACTAAAGCCTCTTTGAGAAGATCACTTAATGAAAAACTGAGAGCAGGAATGATATGTTCAGACTAATTAAACACTCTGATTCAACAGTCTTCACGAAGCAGGGATTGCATTTGTGTATAAATAAGAAATTAGAATTTTTTTAAGTATGACCCAACAAATCACCCACATCACATATAAACCCTATTATTCCTGCCCTGCAGGAAGGCAAGTAAGGATTTAAGGAAATAATAAATGATGTCTATATTGTTATAGTGATACATTAGAACAGAGTAATCTAAACAAATTATTAAAAGGACAGAGAGATCAATAAATAATTAAACCTACCAAGGCAAAAATATGATATACATGGTTATTCTATTCTATTCTGTTCTGTTCTGTTCTGTTCTGTTCTGTTCTGTTCTGTTCTGTTCTGTTCTATTCTATGCTATTCTATTCCATTCTATTCCATTCTATTCTATTCTATTCTATTCCATAACACTCTCACCAGGTTGTAAACAGCACCACTCCATGTCAGAGAGGAGTTCCTGCATCCTGTTACTCCAAGCGGGATTACCAGCTGAGCACAGCAGTCAGCTGCCCCAAGTGCCAGACAATCAGACTTCCAGACAGAATCAGCTTCACAATGTGTCAGACGTTTTGAGGTCATCTGATGAATTGCAATCTTGTATTAAAACACTGTCAGAAACTGACATCAGAGTAGTAGTCCAGCATTTGGAGAGTTGGTTAGCTCAGAAATAGGACAAAGCTTTCACTTGTTGCACGCTCAAAGTCAAAGGCAGGAGGCGTGATAGGTCCCAATAGCTCATTTACTCAATTGGTTTTGGGTTATATAGAAATTCCTGACCAAGCCATGGTTTGAATTTAAAATGATTTAATCAAGTTTGTTATCAAAAGGGTGCATAAAAACTTAGCACTTACCAAAAACGTGTCATGATCCGTAATGTATACAGTATACAGTATATATAATGTATACAATTATACAATGGGCATAATTAAGAGTGTATTTTGACATCATTATGTTAGTTTAAACGCCTCATTCAACTGCAACAGAGATCAACAAAAGCACAAGATATTTAAAGCAATAACTTGTTAGTGCTCCAGATGACGTTACTGCAAAGTGGAATGGAAAACGGAAAATGTAATTTGCAATGTAATTTGACTAGATGAGCAATTTTTTAATGTACATTTCGTAGATAATAGATTACCTATGCATTTTACCCCCTGCGCTGATTTTTGAGTACGTACGAGACGACGGTGATGTGACGTCATGACGTCGCACTCGGTTTGTTTACGGTCTGTGAACGTGGTGGGGGCGCTAATGTTACAGACTTTTCATATTGTAAACACTTCATCCTCCGTGCGAGAAATAGCAGGACAATGCCGCAGCGCAGCGACCACAGGCCGTGACAACCTTTCGTGTTTGACCGACGTGGAAACATACATCGTACTGTTTTTATTTTTAATACGGCCCGCGACGCTGGAATTGAAGTCGGATTTCAAAACATGAAGCTGCCTTACCAGCGTCCATGTCCACAAAGCTAACGGTAGCACGGATTGCTAAAACCCTGCTAATGTTTGGTGTTTGAGATGAAAAGGAACTGAAAGTCGTCATCGTGTTGACTTGGAACTCATGCTGTTGGTTGCGTAGTTGATAGTTAGTGAATATGACGAACAAGTCTTAAATGTGAACGCCCCGCTGTCCCTTTAGCCTTTCAGTCAGCAGTTGCTGTTATTGTTTGGCACTACTGGACGTGGCACCGTCAAGCTAGCTAGATTGCTATCCAAGTAATTGTTGCTGAATGGGGTGGAGTTTTTATTAGTATTGCCGCACAGGCTAGAATAACGTGAGGTATCTGTTGTCAGTTCAGGAAGACGGTGTTCGACAAAATGTTGTTAAGGAGTTGCTGGAAATCTCGACACAAAAACAACCATGGACCTGCTCTGTCATGGATCCGACCAGGATTGGCATCCATACTCTGGTTATGTGTGACCCAGTTAGCTTGCGTCAGTGGGGCGGTGGGGGAGACCAAGAATGTGGTCCAGAAAGAAGCAGAGTTTGACGTTACATATAATGACACGGTTACAAGTGAAAACCAGACCATCTATGCTTTCAACCACACTGTGTCCAGGAATAAGGTAAGTATACATTAACAAACAAGTAGATGTCTCTCTCTTCTAATGATATCAAATAATGTGGAGTGTAATATGACCTCTTCTCTCTTTTACCTATGTTTGGAATCCAGACGGAGGGAGTGCGTGTGACTGTGGATGTGCTGTCACAGAGTTTGGAGAGCCCTATCCTATTTGTAGTACGGCAGAAACAAGCTGTGCTGTCTTTCCAAGTCCCTCTCATCCTGAGAGGCCTGTGAGTAGCTGCTCTCTATATTAATTAGAACCCAGAGATATGATCTTTTCTATAACATCCAGTGAAACAGTCCAACAAAATTACTGATTTGTTTCCTGAGATAACCGCTGCTATACTTCACTGCTGTCTAAATAATATTGTACAAGTTGTAGAGCTTAGATCAGGGCTTAGATCAGTCCTAGTCTGAACCGTGTTTGTGCAGTTAAGATGTCATAAATTGGTGTCCTTGTCTATTGTATACAAAGAGCATTCACCGTCTTTAAAACACTATGTATGTAATTAAAGTTGATTTGTGGTTATATATCCTATATGGTGAACATACACGAAACACTCTTGCCTTGTGAATTATGTATGTTAAATTGAGGAATGTCAGCGTAGACAGCTGCAGAAATTCACATTGAATTTGATTCACACTTCCTCCACGGAATGACAAAGCAATGGAAACACATTAGTAGTCACTAAACCAACTCGACCAAATCAATTGTAAGTGGACTGAAATTCTCCATGGCACTGAACTGGCTTGCGTCCACCCAGTTTAGGTTTACATCCGGCATCTGTGCTTGTCTTGCGTGCAGCAATTACCCACGGCTGCTGCTTGGGAGTGTCTTATTGTTGCTGCTGGTTTTCCTTAGATAGTCAACAGTTATGACTTCAAGTCATGTGATGAACCTGTAGAGATGGTTTAGAGAGCTGCTTGCTGAGTCAATAGCCTTATGTGTTTACTGTAGAATTTTCTGTAGACGTGGTATAGGAAGATGATAAGGTTTAGTTTGAGGTAGAATTGTTAATCATCATTTCTTCTAGTTAGTAATAAGGCCATTTGATTCAAAGCATGAGCAAAATCAAAGCCTTTCTGATTGATATCTCAGCAGTTATAACTTACTCGGCCTTTGTAACCCGACTTAATCAAGTGGTATTTCATAACAGGTTAGAAGTTCAGATGTTTATTAGCCGTTAGCCAACCACGCATCTGTCATGTGACCTGTGTTTCCCACAAACCTAGATACTCTCAGTAGTTGTGCAACATCAGAAAGAACACGCCAGAGTTTTGCTTATGTTCTGTGGCGAGGTGTTTTAGTAGATAACCCTTGGACTTTCACTTCCTCCTTTACCATCCATCAATGTAGATCTGAGGAGCTTAGTTTACTGTGAATGCGTGACTTAATAGTCAGTTTCATTTAGCATCAGTCAAATCCTTCTTTATTTTAAAAACTATTTCCATGTATTGAGCTACAGTTTGTGCTTTTCACAGTATTTTCTAGCGCAAGGTTGATATTTTTGGTCAATGATCGATGTCGATTTTAGTCACAGTATTGAAGATTCATTATCTAGGTGAGTCATTTGATCCCTAGACAGCGACAACAAGTTCAGAACAGTTTTTTTTTTCTTTCTCGCATAATCACCAATTTTCTCATTTAAAGTGTCCACACATCCTGTGTAGTGGAAACAAGCTCACATTGAAGTAGCTCAACAGTTTTCTTAATCGCACATCTCTCTTTTGTCAACCTCCTCCTCCTCTTTTGTCTCCGTTCGCAGCTACCAGAGGAAATATCCTTACAATCACGTGGGCCGGACATTGTGTCAGCCTCCGACTCGGGCTGCCTCTGAAACCCAATACTTTTTTGTGGATGTGTCGACCCTGTCCAGTCAGGGTACTAACTACCAGCTCAGGGTCAGCCGCGTTGAAAGCTTCACCCTTCAGTAAGACACATTCGCTATTATCTCACAAACACTCTGGACTCAGTCTGCGTTGATTTGATTGTATGACATGCTATTTGCGCTTCGATTACAGGACAGACAAGCAATTCAGCTTCACGGCATCACCATCACAGCCTCAGGTATACAGCTGGAAGGAAGTATGGTTGAAAGGGGGGTGGGCACCATGACAACAAACGTGTTCGATTGAGACAAGTACACAGCAAGAAGAGGGTAGTATTAATGGAGGGAATTTCTGACTCAATTAGTCAGCATTTAGTTGTCTGTTGTAATAACTTCTGTTTTTTTTACATTTCAAATGTACGCTGTAAAAGCTGACAGTTTTGATAGCGCTTGATGTTCAATGATGACACACAGGAAATTAAGAAAGTGTTGATCTTGGTCTCAGCCTTTAAAATCACAGTTATTAGTGTCAGACACAGTACACGTGCTTTATCATCTTGTCCTCTCTAATTATTCCCTTTCTAACTCCATTTCCTTCCTTTCTTTTCCTCCTGGCCCTGTCTCTCAGTACTTCAAGTATGTCTTTCCAGACGGAGTGGACACTGTGATTGTCAAGGTCAACTCAGACATGGCCTTCCCCTGCTCCGTGATGTCCATCCAAGACATTCAGGTACAGCTACTCTCCTCAAACCAGATAGCTGTTGTCCTCAAATGGCCCCAATTACTCTGGTCAGCATGTAGTAGCACTCTATGGCCACCAGAGGGTGGTTTTAAATTCAGTGAGTGAAAACAGTGAGTATGTCCTGTTAAATCCTTTTAATCTCTTTTAGTCTCCGTTGCCTTTAATAGTGTCGTTCTCCATATATCTTGTCAGTGTCCTGTCTATGACCTTGACAACAACGTGGCCTTTATTGGGATGTACCAGACTATGACCAAAAAAGGAGCCATCACTGTGCAGGTAGTGTTCCACACAGTAACATAGATTTTGTCTTGTTTACTTCTATATTACACATGTTCCCAGCATGTTCTGTCGCCATATTTTCTCTTTCCAGAGAAAAGATTTTCCCAGTAACAGTTTCTACGTGGTGGTAGTAGTAAAAACAGAGGATGAGGCGTGTGGCGGTCCACTGCGCTTCTACCCTCTGCGACCTGATGAACTGATTGAAGCTGGCAACCGCAGCAAGATCCTCAACGTGATAGTTTCCCCGGCTATCGACTGTAAGTCACACATGTGCGGATAAGAACTGTTCAGTTGGACATTTGAAGTAGACTGCAGCTGGACGCTTTCTATAATGTCCAGAGTTTAAAAGCTGCTGTCTGTTTTGGCGCTATTCCTTTCAGTTATGCCACATAAAATACACATTATATATGTTTCTTTTACTTTTAATAAAGCTGCATTGTTGCATTAAGATCATGCAGTACTCGTGTGTGAATAGGCTTAAATATGTCGCCTCTCAATCTCCACAGCTAATGTGTATGTGATGGGCATGCTGTTCTGTCTGGGCATCTTCTTCTCCTTCTACCTGCTCACTTTCCTGATGGTCTGTGTGGAGAACAAGCGGTAAGATTTTTGCACTCCGCCTCATTTACACAGGCTCTTTTCACGTCTGAGGTGTCTGTAATTATCTGTCTGAGTGCTCTCTTGCGTCTTACGATGTGTCTCATTACGCTCCGGTTTAAAGCCGCATGAGGTTGTGTTTACAGCGTTCATCTTAACAATCTCAGTACCTGTTGGCAGCAGAAGTTTCAATCTGTGATTCATTCAGCTGCTTTACGAGAACAACGCTATGCTGAATGCAAATTCCATTAATTTGCATCTTTTCCACTTGGTCTCTGCAGAATGAATAAAAGGAGAGAGGTGTTTCAGAATGCTGCTGACATGTCGCCTGCTGAGACAGGTAACCCAGCAACTAGCTATGATGGACTGGCCTATTAGGGGTTTTGTTAGAGGGTGGGTGGAGCGTACCATTTTTTTTTAAAAGTCATAAACCAACTGTGGAGTAGCTGTTATGTAAGATGTTTAATTACACTGTTTAACACACACTACACTAAAAAATAATCAGTCTAACTATAAATGTTTTTATGTGGAGGTTAACCTGCGTGAACTGAATGTGTCTTTCACTCTCTCTCCCTCATGCTAATGTGGGATTCAGCTTCTCTCCTTGGGAAGAACGGAGATGGTATAACGACACAGTCCCTCCTTTTGTGCACCCGCTTGCCTTTTCTCACGCTTGTTGCTTGTCTACAGATGCTCTGCATGTTTTAGCTCATAGACCATAACCTTCTCACCACCGAAACCACATTTAAAGACTAGAAGATAGAGTGATATCACGGGCTTTAGTTTTTTTTTTTTTGTTGAACGTGCAGTTACACAGCCAGTGAAGCTTTAGCGGCTTTATCAGATCCGGAGATGGAGATACTTATGACTCGCCTACGTATTTGTGAGGTAGAGCTAACGTCAAAGCATTTACACCATCCTGTTTTTCTCGACTCTGCTTCTCCTCACAGCAGCACAGTTTATTGATTAAAGAAATGCACAAGTGCATATATTATAGTCACCGGTGATAAGATCATAATGGACCCACTGTTCTGTGTAACACTACCGATAAATTAGCTCAGGACTGCCTCACACACAAGCATTAACTTGTGTGTGTGTGTGTGTGTGTGTTCACTGCTGTGTATGCTGACACAGTTTGATTTTATGCTGCAGGATGCTTACATTTTTGGAACTGCAGCATCAAATCCGCCTCTGCACCACTGCTTAACAATCACATTTTCACCCATTGACCAAAACTGTGATTTCACGTGTGTTTTTGAAGCGATTTTTGTTGCAAAAAAGGCTCCAGATCTCTGACTTCAACCCTGCACGTCTTCCCCAACTGCCTGTGTTTATGTACAGTAGAGCCGCAGTAGTGCTTTACTATGTAGCTACTAACAAGTATCGGTTATAGTGGTGCTTCTTAGTACGTGTGTGTTTCATTGACATGTTCTGAGTTTAAAACAGAAGTTTAAATGTGTGGTCATGTCGCCACAGGGAAGACTCCAGTCTCACCATATGAATATGGCTCCTTTGGTGAGTTCTATTTTCGCTTTTAAAGGTCTTTTTTTTTTTTTTATTTCTTTTGTGTGGAGATAAATATGAATGCTTTTGTCTTCCACCGCAGCCGACAACGGCAGCACGCTGAGCTCTGAGGCCATCACCGACAGCGCCACCTCGACAGATAACAACTACGGATACATGGGTATGGACAAACACAGACACGAGTTACACGTGACCTGCTACTGATGCTCTGCAACACATCTGTCTCCACAGCCTGGCTTCTTAGCAAGCAGTTACAGTCACTCACTGGCTTTTTGTGTGTCTTTGCTCATCAGGACAGGAGTTTTTCAAACGTCGACCAATCCTCAATCATCTTCACCACATAGCCATCCGCATCGGTGACACACTGCCACATAATTGGCCGAATCGCTTCCGAGATTTACACCAAAAACCAATGAGCACCATATGAATCACTATATACTGTATATTATTGACAGATGTGGATGACAGGAAGTCTAGATTCTTAAACCGATGATGCTGAAATGAACAGCAACAAACAATATCAACACAATCATTCTGATTTGATGTGTATAGATATGAAACAAATCCCCCAAATTAGTGAAATCCTTCTTTTAAATCCAGACGAAATCCAGTCTAAAGTGTTCAGATTATCTCTCCAATAAACTGACAGCCGCTTTTTTGAGCCATCATGTCCTCCTCTCTCCTCTCTCAGAGCGGACATTGGACAGTGTCGGGCGAAGCAGGCAGGAGTCTCTGAGCTCTGTGGAGGAAGATGACTATGACACACTGGACGACATCAACTCAGACAAAAACATTGTGCGCACCAAGGTGAGCCTCTCCCTCTCCACTTTAACACACAGTGCTTTGTCTCTTGTAAACGTCAACACAGCCTCTGATCGTAATAATTTGAATTTCTACCTAAAGACTGTGTGTTTTTGTTCTCTTCTTAGAAATTTCTGTGCGTGTCTGACCTGGCCCGCAAAGACAAGAGGATCCTGAGCAAGAAATACCAAATTTACTTCTGGTGAGGACACTGGTTACTCATTGTGATTTCTCCAACAGTGGATTAATAGTGCAGACAATAAGCACACCGGGGGGTGTTAGAGTAAAATTTGTTAAAGTATGTTTAAAAAGATAACATTGTTCGTTGTTGGTTACAGAGAGATGTGGAATAATGAAGCACATCATCCTTCTAATAATTGTCGCAATGATTAACAAGGTTAATGATCTCTTTCTCTCCAGGAACATTGCCACCATCGCTGTGTTCTACGCACTGCCAGTCATCCAGCTGGTCATCACATATCAAACGGTATTCGAGAATTACTCAGTTACTCTTCATCGTGTTTGCTTGGTGTGTGCTGTAGATGGGTGTCAACCTGACGTTCTGTCCTGCAGGTCGTGAATGTCACAGGAAACCAGGACATTTGCTACTACAACTTCCTGTGCGCCCATCCCCTGGGGGCTCTGAGGTAGTCAGCGTTTAACAGTTAGCGCAACAATGTTCGAGCGTTTGCGCGTCAAGGCAATTTTGCGACTCACTCTCAATTTCTGTCCCGCTCAGTTCATTCAACAACATTCTCAGTAACCTCGGTTACGTGATGTTGGGCCTCCTCTTCCTCCTCATCGTCCTCAAGAGAGATATTGTCCACAACCGAGCCCTGGTCCGCAATGACCTCAATGCTCTGGTAAGCCACTTGTACATAAACATCTCTAAGGCACGGATATGAGCTCACAATGTGTGCCTGACCTTGAAAATATGGTTCTCAGGCAAATTTCTATACTGAAATCAAAGTGTCATTTCCTGTTGCGTGTCACTGCTTAAACATAACAACCCTCCTTCCTAACATCCTCCTTAGCCACAACTAACAATGAATTAAATATTTAATATTCCTCTCCGTCCCTCAGGAATGTGGTATCCCAAAGCACTTTGGTCTGTATTACGCCATGGGAACGGCTCTGATGATGGAAGGTCTGCTCAGTGCCTGCTACCACGTCTGTCCCAACTACACCAACTTCCAGTTTGGTAAGTGTGCGTTTTATCCCTTGAGAGTATTCGTGCATCCTCTGTTATTTTATATACAATGGCAGACGGCAGAGTGCTCACACTGGTCTCATTGCCTCAGCTCTCTGTCATTTCTTTGATATTATCTACAACACGGTTGTTTGAACGCGTATTTGTGGTGATGCTAACGGTAAATGAGGTGGAACGCGTTTTTTGCTTGTTTGCGGAAGCATATCGCCATCACTCACTCAGCGTTTAAAAGGATTTATGATATCACCTGTCTGATATGATCCAGTTCATTCTGCTCAGGTTGACATGCAGAGCTTTCCGCTGCTTGTAAAAGTGTAAAAATGCGCGTGTGGTGTAATGTTCTTAATGTTCTCCTCCTTTCAGACACCTCGTTCATGTACATGATCGCTGGTCTGTGTATGTTGAAGTTGTATCAGAAGAGACACCCGGATATCAACGCAAGTGCTTACACTGCCTACGCCTGCTTGGCTGCAGTCATTTTCTTCTCTGTGCTGGGAGTGGTAAGCACACACACCAGCAAATAGACAAGACCTTTATGATGTGTGTGCAGAACAAACATGTCATAATGATCGCGGTGGGTTGTTTGTAGGTATTTGGAAAAGGAAACACTGCCTTCTGGATCGTTTTCTCAGTGATCCACATTCTGGCCACTCTCCTCCTCAGCACACAGCTCTACTACATGGGTCGATGGAGACTCGGTGAGCATTAAGTGTTTGAGTTTTTTTCTGTTACATTCAACAGAATGACATTACTTCACCAAGCGTTTGACTATGGTTTTTACCTTGTTTCTTCATAAGTTAGGAACAGGAGTAAGGCCACTAAAGTGTTACCTTGACTCTTGTCGTCACAGTGTTTACGTGGATTTGATTCTCACGGTTCATCTCAGCTCACACCCTTTCTGTCATGTGTCTTGATGTGTGTGTGTGTGTGTCAGACTCCGGGATCCTGCGCAGGATGGTGTACATCATCTACACTGACTGCATCAGACAGTGCAGTGGACCTATGTACATTGTGAGTAATGTCTTTAAAGTCAATATAATATAATTACTGTACTGTTCTGTGTTGACAAGTCCAGATTATTTGCTTGCAAATATCCCCTCTCCCCATCTGTTTGTCTTTTAGGACCGTATGGTTCTACTCGTAATGGGGAACATTGTCAACTGGTCTCTGTAAGTCAACACTGTGTTTGTCTGGAAGTGGCTCCTATGTAAATATCAATTTAACTGACAGAAGTGATACATCATCTGTCACTATGTCTCTACAGAGCTGCCTACGGCCTCATAGAGAGACCTAATGACTTTGCCTCCTACCTGTTGGCCATCGCCATCTGCAACCTGCTGCTCTACTTTGCCTTCTACATCATCATGAAGGTGAGCGTTAGCGAAGCCACGAATGTGATGTCACATAGGCTTACGAAAAGCAGACCCGTTTTGTACATTTTTTATCATTACTCTCTTTCTGTGTTTAGTTGCGGAGCGGGGAGAGGATCCAGTGTCTGGCGTTGGTGTGCATTCTCTTCACGGCTGTGATTTGGGGATTTGCGCTGTATTTCTTCTTCCAGGGTCTCAGCACCTGGCAGGTCAGTAACACAGTCACACAGACGGAGAAACTACTTCAGTCCTTCATCATCATATACTCTACGTTTCTCTCCGCTGACACAGAAAACACCAGCTGAGTCTCGCGAGCACAACAGGGACTGTATCCTGCTACAGTTCTTTGACGATCACGACATATGGCACTTCCTGTCCTCCATCGCCATGTTTGGATCCTTCTTGGTAAGATCGTGTTTTTTTTTTTTTTTAACATCCTTTGCTGCAAACAAGCAAGATTCTCCTTTGACCTAGGACCTTAACGTGTACCGTCCCTCTCAGGTCCTACTGACGATGGACGACGACCTCGACACCGTCCAGAGAGACAAGATCTACGTCTTTTAAATCAGCCACATCATCTGGGATGAGCTCAGCTCTTCCTCTCTGCCTTACCACCCTCATCTCTCTCCTTCTCTCTCTCTCTGCTTGCATCTCCTTCATATTCTGGGAAAAAAAAAAAAAAAAAAAAGCACAGCCAGTAGCCTGTATCTCCCCAGGCTGTCCACAGGCACATCGCTGCCTGTAGAATCAGCCAGCCCTGGACAGGATACAGTCCCTCCCTCCACCTGTAAGGACACTAATGTGCCAATGAAGAGCTGGATAAACGTCACGTGATGCTGAAGTGTTTCGTCCTCTTGATGCCACCGTCGATATAACTGTTGTAATCGATGTTTACTTACTGCTGATGATGAGCATTGTACGCGCTACAAAATTTAACAAATTAACTTATTTTATACTGTCAGCATTACATTTGACCTACAAGTCAACAATGCATTTTGAAATTCCAGTTTATATGCTGTTTATATGCTGTATGAGCGTGTGCGTGTGTGTGTGTGTGAGTGTGTGTTTACGAACATGAATCCTGTCCAGTCTGTCAGTGGCCTTTAATGTTCGAATCATGTTAGTCACATACTTAACTGTGCTATGATTGGTCAGTTCTTCAAGCTAGCTGTCCTCATTTGGAAAATATCGATGATGATTGTATTTACTTCTCGACTGCCCTAAAGTCTGACTGCGAAGGTATTTTTTTGCACTGTCCAGTATGAGAAAAGGATTTTAATGTCACTGAGTGGTTACTAAATAAAGGTCTCATTTTCAGATTGGTCTTTGCCGCTTTATGAATTTTATCTATCGATCCTTTTATCTATAGTCACTAAGTAGCTGTGGGAATAAAATACAATCATCTTAATGACATCACAACACTAGGAATTAATGGATACATATATATAAAATTAGATTTATTAAAATATTTCATAGAAAAATACAGAATTTACACAAATGTACACAAAATACGCTTTTCTCTGCACATGTTAAAAGTTTACATCAGTCACATCAAATGACTCAATGTTTGAGACGATAGAAAAGTCTGTAAACTGACTAAACTTCTTATAAAACAACAGTGGTTCTAACTGCTTTCGGTTTCTCAAATACTAAAATGACACAAACGAAGAAAAAAACCTCACACACGACATATAAAAAAGCAGCAGCGTAACTACAACTGTGACCTATCATGATATAGAACTCTTTTAGCGTCATATCCTGCCTGCAAAGGTAAGTAAATGTGAAGACAAATGAAATGATGATAGAATTTTGGATTGTCTTACACGGTCTGGCACATAGCTAAAGTCTGTAAACGTGACATTGAGGTGCTGCTCACAACCATGTGTCATTTCATTTGAGGATAAAAGTCCTCAGCCCTCTGCGATGTGGCTGCCTGTGTTTCCACATCCTCCAGTCAGCTCTTCCTCCAATCACAACAGAGGAGGCGGGACTTAACCTGAAAACCTTCGCACTCACAGTTAAAAAAAAAAAAAAAAAAAAAAAAGGGCACAGGGCTCACATATGTAAACACGGCTCTAACCTGACACAGTCATTACAAGTAAGTCAAAGTCCTCAGTAACAGTCACAGTGCAACAGTGCTGAACTGTGCGTCACGTCCTCAGTAGTGGTAGACTCTGATCTGGTTCTTATCATCCAGACCGAGCTGGACCAGGCCGCTCTTAGAGGACGGAGCGCGATAGCGAGTGAACAGAGGTCTGGAAAAGTAAAGTTAAAGACAAAGACATTTCAAGATGAACAGCAAGTCAAAATCACCACTGAAAATGTCTTTAAATACATTGTTAAGGTAGTGAAACAAAGCTTACGTGGCTGCTCCACTTATCTCTGATAGGATCATTTTTAATGTTTACTTTCATTTTCACTTTTTGGAGGCAGTTATATTTTTGTCAGTTTCGCACCTCCTCAGACTTTACCCTAGAGTGAGCTGAGGATTACAGAGGTGCGTTTGTGTGTGTGACAGAAGGATACATGCTGGCGTCTTTCTTGCGCATCTCCAGCCAACGTTTGTTGCCGTCGATCAGCCCCTGAAGCCGCTGTCCATCCACCTCCGCCGCCTTCTGTACGGACTGCAAGCTGCGGCCGTGATCACTGAGACACAAAGTTTTGGGATCGTCAGCATATTTGGGAAAGTGAGGATGTGTATGTAAAGTTGTCCTAAAGAAAGGCGCACTGCAGGTTACCTGACGGAGGGGTATGATGAGTAGGACGATGTGGTCCTCATGGTGCTGGAGGCGATAGGGTCGATAGCTGCTCCTGCAGAATAGAGCGGCAGTTCAAGATCAACAGCTTTTGCAACTGATGAAACAATTCATGGTGTTTCGCTCATTTACAGGTAGAACCACACAAGGCGTTTGCATACCGGGGAAAATCTGGTTCCATCGGCTGTTGATGAGGTCATCAGAGGCCCTGAGCCCGCTGGCGATGGCGGTGCTGTAGAGCGGCGTGGCTGCCGATGTTCCCTGAGTTGCCCAGTTCCAGGGAGGTTCTGAGAGCCTCACAGGAGGAGGCGCAGCAAAAGAGCTGAGGCCGAGAGTCTGCATCTGAGGCATGGCTGGGACAGAGGCGGAGGTGGGAGCTGGAGTTGAGAGAGGCTGTGACAGTGGCAAAGGAAACGCCGTGTAAGACGAGGCACTCTGCCTCTGAGCTAGTGAACCCAGTGCACTCAGGACGGTGTTGAGCTGGCCTGAGATCTGCTGCAGGGACTCGGCTAGCTCCTGGACTTTGGCCGGGACGGTGGGATGGCCTCCTGATGAGGGTGAAGGTGGAGAAGAGAAGGGTGAAGAGATAACAGATGTGATTTCATGTGTTTAAGTCCCTTGTGGCAAATATATGAAATTTCAGAAACCAAGCAAATCTGAATGAAAACAAGACACATCAATGTGAAGAAAAGTATGATTATGATCATTTTCCCTTTGAATAGCAGCTGATTCTACAGGGACAAGTATTTTATTGTATATTTTATTGTATAGTGTTACCTGTCCCAGGTGGAGGGTCTGCAGTGCTGCTGAGGTCCGACTCAGTCACATCAAAGGTCACCTTTCTTTCTCCTGCCAGCCGAGACAGATCCTCAAACAGAGGCTGAGCCAACAACGAGACAGGAGTCAGATAAAAGCAGGTATAAGTTGATTCATAATCTCACTGGCATTTACTCTTCACCTCTTCAGCTATAGAGCTCTCCAGCTGCTGAAGCTGCTCCTCTTTCCTCCGCAGGAGAGAGTTCCCTGTCTGAACCGTCCGCTGAAGTTCCGCTACATTTCTGGCCTCCTGACAGAGCGATGCGAAAGCAGCCAGCATTTAATGTTCACAGTTGTTATGACAATCATTATTCAGCAGGCGAGTTAGTGACACTCCTTCCTACCTGCATTAGGTCCCTTATCATGTCGTCAGTCACCCCTCCGTCATGGTTGGGGTCCTGGGAGGAGGTGGTTTGTGCTGCACGCAGCGCTGCTTGTCTCTCCATCAAGCGGTTGCTCTCCCTGTCCAGAAAGAGTTTGGTTTTTTGGATGGAGGCGCTGTGTGAGGAGATGTAGCGTCTGAACCTGGACACATGAAAGAGATGGAGATGAAGACAGATAAACGCATGAACAAAGTTCCCAAAGATTCACATTCAAACACTGACCATTCTGTTCAACAATAAACCACTTCTTGTTTATATTTCTGAAAACCAAAAATGTCAGGAATGGTAGGCTTGCTGTTCTATCAACTATAAACTAAAAAGCAAGTTACCATCCTTTACCTTTGTATTTGCTATGATTGATAAAATACTCTTCTAATTATGCAGCAGAAACTGCATCATTACAATGTATAAAAACACATCCAATACCAGTAAAGCAGTAAAGTCAAAGTACAGAAATATGTCAGCTGCTGTCAATGGGATATTGTGGATAAAATAAAGTAACAACCTCATTGATGTCTAGAGTCCTGAGTGTCCTAAATAGACCTTGTTACTCTCCACTGCTTCTCTTTACACTTATAAATATTTTAGAATCAAACATTACTGTACTAGTCATCTATGGAGAGAACAGTATCTGGAGTGACTGTGATGGCTCTATGTACTGTAGCAATGACTCTTATAATATCATTATGTGTGCATGGAAAAAACACTGTAAATGCTAAATGTGTTTGAGTGACTGCAGTTTTGTTTTGTTGCTTCGCTGTGTCTCCGTACTCATCCACGCTGCTCTGGCTGTCAGGTAAAGGTGAGGGCGGAGAGTCGTCCAGGTCCTCCACGTGTAGCGATGAGTCTCTTCTGTCACCAGGGGGCGCCGTTGCCGACGTTTTCTCTTCCGTCTTTCCGTCCTGTTTAGGTTCTTGTCTTGGTGAGACGCTCGCTCCTTCGCCTTGTTCCAACTCGCTGAACAAAAAGCAAACAAAGACACATTTTTCACACTTGCAGATGTGCGTTGTCCACTAAATGTAAAGAAAAAGTGGCACTGGTGTGTCTGTAGAGTTTTATTATTGAAAAGCCGTCATCCTTTTAGTGTGTCACTGTCCCATGTGGGTTAACAGTACCTGACCCTGTGACTGAGGTGGTCACATTTCTCCTGCAGCAGAGTCACCCTGCTCTCCAGTCTCTCCTTGTCCTCCTTGGCTCTCCTGCTCTCCTCTCTGGCTTTGTCTCTCTCCTCTCTCATCCTCTCTTCCTCCTCCTTGGCCTCGCTCCTCTCCTCCCGGGCTCTCTGGATCAGTTCTCTGGCATGATGTTTATCCTCCCTCATCCTGTCCAGCTCCTCCTTCAGCAGATCTCTCTCCTGGATCAGCCGGGGTAAAGCCTGAGAACACACACACACAGGTGGAGGTGGTGATTAATACTGGACATGGAGGGATAAATGTCACGCCTTAATGCACGTCTTAACAAATCAAACTTCAGAACCTTTATCTGTCTATCAACTTCATCCTCTTCCTCTCCAAGCTTCTTCTTCTTTCTTTTCAGATCTGCGACCTGATGACAAACAGAAACTGTTGGTCCATGTGGTTCCGGTTAAGAATGTCAAGATTAATTGTACATACAGGGAAGTCTGGGAAGCAAAACCTTGGTCTGCAACATGGTTTCCTGGCTCTTGAGCTCTTTGGCTCTCAGCTCCAATTGATGTGCCAGATCCTGCAGTTCTGACTCCTACAGGAAGAAATAAGACGCAGCTGAAAACATGGTCTGTTCTCTAACGCAAATTTTAACCATTTATCTTGTGATACACGGCGGAGAGAAGTCCAAATAAGGTTCGTTTTTTTATAATTCATCAGTGTGAAGTTCCAAAAAAGGAACAGCACAGAATCGTCAGTAAATCCCACCTTGCGCGAGTGTGTGAGCTGCGTCTTTTGTATCTGCATGTCGAGCTGCAGTCGGAGTTTCTCCAGCTGGACGGTGTGAGACGCCTGGAGCCGCTCCCTGTCCTCCTGCAGAGTGGCCAGCAAGCGCTCCCTTTGAGCTGTTTCCTAGAAAACACACACATCCTAGCTTATAATCACCTTTATCTGGTTTAACCAGCTGCTATCTTGGGTATATTTAAACATAAAAATAAATCCACGTGCCAGCACCTCTACAGCTCACTAATCAACACTTTTTATGACAATATTTCTGTTGTTGATCTATTGATTTGACCTTAAAAAAGTATAAAAACCTCACAAAGACATAACACAATACTGTGTCTAAAACCAAAGGTTTCTCGCATCAACTCAAATGTAAACACGTTCTTACCTCATCCAGATGTTTCTCTCTGATGCTGTTCATCTCCCTCCTGTGGTCCTCCTTCAGCTGCTCCAGCTTCCTCTCGTGATCGCGCTGCACTTCCTCTCGCACTTCCTGGAGCACGTCAGCCAACTACACAGTGGAAGACGCAGTCAATTCGCAACACGAAAGTTATATTCTACTGAAAAAGGACTTGAACAAATCCGCATAATGATGAGGTATTTCTGTCCAGAATATGTGTGTGTGCGCGCACGCGTGTCCTCTGACCTCTCTGTGGTACTCTGCCAGGTGGTGTTCAGGTCGTGGACTCGCCAGCAGCTCCCTCCTCCTCTCAGTGCTTTTCACCTTTATACCGACAAAACAGTGCAAACAAGAGACGGACACACATTTAGACGGATCGTTAAACCGTGTCCCTCAGGTCCAGTGCCACCGTGTACCATCAAAACAGAGTAAACAAAAAAAAATCTGTTTCTGGTGTTCCTGTAATGTCAATGTAGCAAACCAATGTCATAATATAATTTAGCCTCCTCTTTCCATAGTGAGGATGATCTTTTCTTTAAACTCTTCACCTCTTCCTCTGTGAACATTGATCTGATGTTACTTCATAAAATGTCGTTTTAGCCGACCACGGGACATTCAAGTACTGTGACTGTAAAAAGCTGCAAATTCCAATCCACTTTTATTGTTTCTCTTTCAAGTGTGGAGTTCCAATATTATTTTCATTCAGAAACTGATGAAACTGTCTGATGAAACTGTGCGATGTGATAATTAAAGCAGAAAATACAGTGAGCATTTTCTCTGTTTAAACAGGTTAAATGATGATTATAAGATGAAAGATTCCGTAATTTTCAGCCAGTTCATAAGATCCTCCTAGAATAAAAATGAACATTTTATTCTGTCAAACCAAAGGCTTGTAGATATGTATGGAATGAACAAGCCTCTGGTTGACCTTTCCCCCACAAAACAGGGATCCAACTTGTTAAGCCAACCCACAAACATGTAACTTGTGTCAAAAAAATCTATGAATCATCTATTTTTTCACTCTGGATTCCCTAATAGCGACAATGTTGCTAAACTTTTCATTTGTTTTTGTTGGATTCATGTTTGTCAGACTGTTTGCTCCTGTGTTTGCTGTCTCTAACATCATGTTTATTGGTCATGCAGGAAAGCATTTCTAAAGGCCAGTTGGACCTGCATCATTGTCAGTCACCTCCTGTTTTAGAGAGTTGAGGGTCTCCTCCTTCTCTCCCTGGAGCCTCCTCCTCTCCGCTTGCAGCTCCTCCTCTAACTCTGCCCTCAAATGTTCAACATCCCGTATCTTCTGGGCCTCCAGCCTGTGGCGTTCCGCTGCTCGTTCTTCCTCCAGAGTGATGCGCAGCTCTCTCAGCATGGCCTCACTCTCCTCCCTGAGAGGACACACAGATGAAATGTTATTTTGGCGATAATACCATAGGTTATTGACTGCAAACATGTCTAAATTCATCTGAGCCAACTGATTATGCGATGACATAACACTGAACGTTTTTTCTTTTGTTTTATTTGTCTTTGTTTTTTGTGTTTATGCGTGTATGACCTGAGCTTGTGCTGCTGCTTGTCCCTCTCCCTCTGTTCAGACTCCCTGAATTCCTCCAGCATCCTGTCAGACTCCTCATTGAGTGTGGCCTCCTCCTCTCTCCTCTTAGATGCGAGACGCTGCCGCAGATCTCTGGTGAAGCGCATTACATACACAACAATGCCGGTGTGTTGAGATGAGACCAAACTAAATGATCTTTACAACTTAAAACTTTTTTTTAAACACTTCCTACCTCATCCTTTCCTCGCTGTCCTCCTTAATTTTCCTCTCCTCTTCCTCCTCCTCTCTCCTCAGCTCCTCCTGGAGGAGACGCAATCTCTTCTCTTTCTCCTTCATTAATCGCTCCCTCTCATCGTCCAGCTCCTGATCGACCCTCTTCCTCTCCCTCTCATTCTCCTTCTCCCTTTCTCTCAGACTCCTCTCTTCCCTCTTCCTCTCCTCCTCCTCCATCTCCCTTTTGGCCTTCCTCCTCTCCCTCTCCTTCTCTTCCTTCCTTTCTCTTAGACTCCTCTCCTGCTGCTCCATTCTCTCTTTCTTCTCTCTGTCTTTTCGGATTCTCCAACTCAGCTCTCCGTCCGTTGAGTTCTCCTCGTTTTGTATTTTGGGGAGTTCAGCATCTTCGACCTGGGTGTTGAAGGAGCGTACCAGCCTACCTCTGGAAGTTTCAGGCCTCTGAAGCCCAAAAGAAATACCAAAACTCTTTGCTTTCGGAAGCAGGTCCACATGCTCAGAGTGGGTGGGGCTGGAGAGGGAGGGTGACGGGCTGGACTGGTGGAGGACGAGGCGGTCAACTTTGTGAGACTGACGGTCGTTTTTGTCTTTAGCCAGCACATGCCTGAAGACAGCAACAGATCCAAAGGTAAAAAAAAAAGAAGTGTGAGAAATGTTATACTATTCACATATTTAAATGTTATTCTGTAAATGAACACGTTGTATAACCTCTGACCAAACAATTTCTTGTGAGACACACAGGGCCTGTTTATATTAAAGAAGGCCTGTATATTAAGACATTCTTGAAGCAGTGTGTACACTTGTAAAATATCTGTGATATTTTACAAGTGCGTCAAACATCTTGGGTGGTTTGATTTGCCCAGAAAACTAAGGGATAAACGTAGTGAGTACTGTTTAGGTTGCTTCTTTTTCTTTCATTTTCCAGCAGACCAGACACAGGAAGTGCATCGCTGTCTCGCGCCGGCGAATAATGTTTGTCGTTGGCCGAGACGCACGTGGAGTCTGAACAGATTAACGTGCAGTTGTCAACTTTAGTTCTGCTCATTCTGAAATGCATAATGACGGACATGAATGACAAACCTCTGGACAGCATCCTCCTCACTCTCCTCTTCTACTTTTGTCTCCTCTCTGTCGTCTTTCTCCAGTGGACTGATGGTGCCAGACAGGTCGTTGATGTCCTGCACCCTCTCCGATAGCTTTGGAACGCAAACCCGGAACCATTACCACACAGGTCAACAAGAGTGCAAATGAATATGTGAATAAAAAGGTGGTAAATAGGTGATATGAGTACCTTAACATCTATGGAGGATGAAGCCTCTTCAATATTTTTACTGGTTTCAGGCTCCTGCAGTAACACACACAAATACACTCATTTACAAGGTGAAAGTTCTGACTGAACAAACAGTGAGCAGCAGCAAAGCTGCATAAGCAACACAGACCAAAGCAAATCTGTTGTTTCTATGTCAGGGATAGAAGCAAACGCCACATGAAGCAAAAGCAGAGTGTACATGCAAACACAACCAAGGCTGTAACATCAGACAGTCAGGCAAGCGGAATCTGAAAAATGGGGGAAGTGATGGCGGAAGATGAGTCCTGTGTCTGGTCAAAATTGCTCAAAATCAACCGCCAATGCAAAATAAAGCCAAATAAAACTACCGACAGACTGCACTGCCAATGGGAAGAGGGAGCAGAACCGTCCAATCCAGTCCTCAGGGGCTCAAATTGATTGTCCTTTGACCAAATTATATTCCAGTGTGCGGGTGAGGACATCCAGGCAGGGAGTCACAGAGGGTGTTAGGCAGCCCCTAAGGCAGTGGAGTTGGATTTTGAGATCTGCACGTTCCCGCACATGCTTGAAAAAGGTCAAGCAGGAGCAGGGTGGGGTTGAGTGGGGATGGGAGGGAGGAGGGTGTGAGCACGCACAGTAGGCAACACCGAACCCTACCTCTTCGTCAGCGAGGCTTTTTTCTGTCACATTCTTCATCTTGTCAGCGAGATTTTTTCTCTTTTGAGCAATTGTTTTAAGGTCACTCAACATCATCTTCTGGCCTAGCTCGGCCGCTCGGACTTGAGCCTTCTCCGTCTTAAAAACCTCGATGACTTCCTCCTCACTCTCCAATGCTACTTCGGGCTTTTGGGCATCTGATTCATCCTCAGCGTCCATCCCCCCTCTCTCGTTTTCTCTCTCTTCACTCCGTACACACCTCTCTAACCCTTCCACGTCACTCTCCGTCAGATCTCTGTGGCTCAGGGAGCATCTCTCGACGGCCTCCTCACTCTCAACATCCGCTTCTTTTCCCTTCTCTCGCTCTGCTCTGCTGCTCACCTCATCCTTTTCTTCTTCGCTTTCATTCTGCTCTTCATCATTTACGCTAATATGCTCATCTCTGTCTTTGTCTTGTATGTCCTCCTCACTTCCTTCATCTTTGTCACTTTTAAAGTCCTTCTTCACAAGTTCATTGATATCCTCTACCTTTCCCTGTGTCTCTTCTTCCACCTCCATAAAACTCTGTGCAGCCTCTTCACTTTCCTCCTCTTTTTCCTTCTCCCTCTTTCTGTCACTGTTCACCTCTGCCTCTTCATTACGTTCACTCTGTTCACTTTTCTCGAACTCATCCCTGCCTCTGTAATCTTTGTCCTCCTCCTCGCTTTCTTCATATTTTAAGGAGTCCTGCACAAATTCATCATTATCTTCCCCAAACTCTTCGTCTTCGTCATCTACTACTTTTTCCACCTCTCCCTGTGTGTCTTCCTTTATCTCCTCTGAACTCTCACTCCCCACACCCTCCTCCTTTTTTTCCTTCTCTTGCTCTCCTCCACTAATCACCCCTTCTTCCTCACTTTCGTTCTGCCTTTCTTCATCATTAATACTTCTCTGGAGCTCACTGATTTCCTCAAACTCCCCCTCTTCTTCTTCTGCTTTTTTCACCTGTCCCCGTATGTTCTCATTCTCCTCGGTTAAACTACCCACAGCCTCCTCTCCATTTTTGGTTTGGTTATTCAGGTTTTCAACACACCTCTCTACCTTCTCATCTCTGTCTTCCTCCTCTCGCACATTTTTTTCTGCATCTCAACGTGTTCCCTGTTTTCTAACATTCGACCATGTCCTTCGTCTTTCTCTTCATCCTCACCTTCACAGCATTCCTCCTCTATCTCGTCGCTCATCTCCTCCTCCTCTTCCACCTCCTCTTTCTTAATTTCAGCAGCTGCTTTACTTTTGCCCTGCTCTTCCTCCATCTCACCTCCCTCCTCTTTGATTTTTCCATCTGCTAACACTCCGTCCTTTTCTTTATTTCCTCTCTCCTCTACTTCCCCTCCTCCTTCATCCTCTCCCTTCCCTCCTCGAACATCTCCATCCTCCAACTCTCCTAACTCCTCCTCCTCCACCCCCTCCTCCCCTTCATCTAATTCCTCTGCCACGTCGTGTTCTGAGTGTTCAGCAGAGTATACGGGCTCACGACTGACAGGAGCGTCCCTCTCCTCACTCATATCGTTTCTGCTGCCTGTCAGTGGGGACAGGTGGAGGTGGCGGCCTCTCAACGAGTCCTTGGCGGAGAGGAATGGGAAGCCCAAAAAGGATTGCATTCAGAGACACAAGGGAGAGAAAGGATGGAGGATGGCAGGTGAGGAGAGGAGGCAGAAAAACAGACTGTAGCCCCTGCCCACCCCAAAAGACGAGGAGGTGGTGTTATGATCTTGACATAATAGCATGCAAACCTGGCAGAACATGCATTTAACAATATATCTAATTAATAATAATAATTAATATCTAATAATAAAAAAACATGCATGTATGTATTGCTTGGTAAATACAATTTCCTTCTTTCAGCTTTTTCCCTTCAAAAAAATCCATAAGGTGTAGAAGAGAACTGCGAATCTAGATCTCCCACATCACTGAGAGAGACATCATCTAATTTTTGAGTGAAGGATAAAAACATTACTGACTATTTGGGATTAAACGATATAAGTGATATAGAGCGACGACTTCTGGTTTACCCCAACGAAGATAAATGTATAAGGTAGAAATACATTCTAGTGTTAGTACTTCTGATGGAGATAACAAAATGCTCCTAATATTTCATTTCAGAGAGAGAAACAGTAACAGTGACATTAGGAAGACAGCGGGACAAAGACAAAAGACAGAGTAACAGCCGTGCCCATAGGACGGATCCAAGCAGCACAGCAGTTACATCGATACATCGCAGGTCATGGTGCAAAGATGAGAGGTTTAAAGGGCCAAAGAGGTCATACAAGAAAAAGAGAAGGATTAACATGGTTTGGAAATCAGTGACATGAGACAACAAGATATGACAACATATGTAACCCACTATAAATTAGCATCTACTGTGTGTCCAACATTCTTATCTATTATTTCTACTCAGAGGCTGCAGTTTTACTAGGAGAAAGCTACTTGATACAATTCCTCATGATACATTCTGGTCTTGTATTAGAATTAATAGTTTGAGGAAAGAAGTGCAGTGCTGACATCCATAAATCATGTGTTAAAGTTTCTGTTAAAGTTTCATCACATACAGACAGGACAAAGACATGGCAGAGAGAGAGTATATTTTGAATGTTTGATAAGAACCAATGCAAGCAAGTGAGACGAGGCAAAGCAGAGAGTGACTGCGTAAGTGGGTTGGTGTGTTTTCACCTGTTGGGATGGCGGTTCAGGACTGTGGTCACCAGACAAGACCAAGTCCTGCAGCTCGGGTTCTGTTCTCTCCTCGGGTGGAGCTTGACCGCTGGCTTCACTGTCCTAAATACACACACAAACACACATGGTATGTACAAAACATCCTTTAAAACAACGTGACAGAGGATGAGTCCTGTGGCAGGCAGAGTTTTTTTTCTACCTCATATTGCAGGCCCCCTCCAAGGGCATCCAGATCCAGGTGGAGGTTCTTCAACAGCCTGTCTGAACCTCCAGGACTCAGCTAAAAAACATCCAATTTGATAAAGCATTAAAATACAGAGGCATTTCAATTATACCGTCGATTTTCATTTGACCTCAGGTTGCAATGTACCTCATTTTCTGAGATTTTGTCTTCATCGTTGTCATCGTCCTCATCAAAACCAGGCAGAGTTAGAGAAACCCTCTCCTCCTGCCTAGTGCCCAAAACACTGGATGCCCCACTGCTTCTGAGACCCTGACAGAGGGAAAAAAATGTAAGCACAGAATGTAAACTGTGATGAACAGGGAAGAGATAAATACCGGTCCTTCATACAGAACATGGATCTTACCCCCAAAGATGTCTTGAGGGGCTCGAGCCCCCCGGAACTACTGATAGACCCTCGAAGAGCAGGGGCAGATCCAGAGAGTGGACCTGACCCAGAGGCATCCAGACCTCTCAGAGGAGCCAGGCCACCCAGCGGGGACGTCAGGGGTCCCAACACTGAATTCAATGCCTACAGAGACAGAGACACTTTATTGTTTGGAGACTTTCACTGTTGCTGTATGATATTTTATTTAAAACACATCTTATTCTACTGGAAGTTGCTGGAAGTTATGCATACGACTAACACTGTCCTCACCATTTATATAATTAAAATTTGGGGTTCTGCTCCTCCAGTGAATTTTGTATTATGTAAATGATAAATGTACAAATATGATTTATTTAAGTGAAGCAATTGTCATTTTTCTGAAAATAAAGGAAGGAACAAAAAAATCATAAAACCAACCAAATATCCTAAACCTGTGGAACAATATAACAAACACTCACTCCAGGAGGCTTGAGTGGCTCTTTCTTCTTCTTCTCTTTCTTCTCCTTCTTTTCTTTCTTCTTCTTCTTGTCCTTGTCCTTCTTTGCGCCTGTGCCGCCTGCAGCGGCCGCACGCTGGGCACGCTCACGCTCCTGGACCACCAGGCGGCGGTAGTGCTCGTCACAGGGGTGATCCCAGGTGGACTGGCCCGTGGAGAAGTTGAAGTAGTAGATGTCTCCTGTCACGTCCTGGCTGTGGGGGAGGAGGAGGGAGGAGAGGAGGGGGGTCACTTCAGCACCTCCAAACAGGCCAAGGAAAAGAGGAGGAAGGAGAGATCACGGGTGGATGGGTAGGTGAACGGAGAGATGTCACCATAGGTTGTGCTGTGTTACTATTTAATTCTTTATAACAGAATCCCTGTGATTTATTGTGGCATAAAAGGTGCATAGCTGTTTAATTATTTTCATGGTAAAGACTGTATAATTGTTTTATATTAGTTAAATATTATTAGTTCTCAACAAATTGTTGAAGACAGTTTCAGTTGCAGCTGACATTGCTATAGAGATTTTGTTGAGAGAAGGTTGCTATGCTCCTTCAACTTCAGATGTCAAGAGCAGACCTTCATCCTTGATTAGTGGCATGGACACAAACACTTCTCCACTACATTCACACTCAGTAAATCTAACTTGCTGGCACAACATAGATGAAAGTCTGACATCTTCTCAGTCAACATCACCTAGACCATTTCCAAAACAATCAAGTCCTTTAAATCTGTGCAGACCACATATAATGCGGCTATTTCCCATCTCTGCTACATAGTTCTTACAGTTCCAGCTTATTGTCTGGGGATGGACATGCTGCTGGGACTTCATGAGTCTCTGTCCTTTCTTACCAAGGCTTCCACTCTGGAGGCAAAGGGGCAACGATGCCCTCCTTTGCCAGCCACAGAAGCTCCGGCTCACTGTCGGGATCAATGCCGATCTCTCTCGCGTACTCCTGGATCTCTGATGACGAGGAGAAAAATATAAATATATTATATATATAAATTACAATACCCCAACTGCTTATAGTGCTGTTGAATTTTAGTTAGGCAGACTGAGGTGACCAAGTACAAATATTTTGAGACTATCTGTGCACTGTATTACCATACCCAGGTTTATTGATCCAAGACCCCTGCATACCTTGTTGAGAGGGTATATAGTTCTCATCATAATCCTCTTCCAGGACCAGCTGGTCTCCTATGAGAGCAGCTGCAGTCATGGTTACTGCAGAGACACAGGAGGGGAAGCAGAACGAGATGACTGGCAAAACAAAGGGAGATATGCTGTTCGTATTAAAACACAGTGGCAGACTATTATTCAGCGCGCTGTGCAAAATATCTACGAGGAAACTGAAGATACTCATGTGCCATTAAGCTCAGCTAATGAGATTAACACATGAAGTTCTCGCGTCGGGTTTGGTTTAGCCCGACGCAAGAACTTCATGCACTTATAAAGCATAAACTTAAACCAGTGAGAAACTGTGCAGCAGCAGTGTGCCGCATATGCTTTTGATAGACGCAAAATATTAAAATGATATCATTTTTAGGGCAGAAATGCGTGAGGCGGCGAGGAGAGGAGTAAGCTAATGAGGCTAGCATCTCCGCTAACTTCAACACAGCTAGCCGCTATCTAGCTACTTCACGTTAGCGCGGGCAGCTAAGTAGTTGGATAATAGCTTATTTGTGACAAATGAATTACCTTCCAAACTTGTACTGGTTTTCTCATTAGCGTTTGTGGTGTTACAGTATAGTTGTCACTTGCTTGACACTGAGTCCGTGTACGCAGAGGAGGACAGAGACGTGAAAGTTAGACCACTAACAACAACATCTCCAAGGACGCTTCCTCCGTTTCCTGTTGACGATTGAAACGTGGCTCTGACTGGCTGGGACATGTGACGCGTTCAAGTGTCGTCTGAATCCCCAATTTGTCGGAAATTAAACGAATTAAAGCGTATTTTGTCAGTTTTTTTGTTAATTCCACAGAACTGCATTTGATTCAGTTATAATAGAGAAAAAATAATTCTGAGGAGGATTTTTTTCTTTCCCATTTATTAGTCTTTCGCTGAATATGACCATTTATACTTGAGGATACTTAATAGTTTGTACTGCACATGAAAGCACCAATCACATAAATTCCTCACCTATCCTTGCTACACTAAAACTCTACTTCCCACTTTTTTGGAGACAGTGTCCTCCATAATAGATTTTGTATTTTGATTTTAATAGATTTTTGATCTTCCTGTTTAATTCCTGTTGTGATCTCTCACTGGGCACGTTGCATAAAAATGGGAACATCTAAAAAATTTCCTCATTACTCACATCACAGTCAGAAGCTTAGTCAGTCTGAGCTTAGTCACAATCAGAGCTTAGGTTTTTCTCATTTGAGTAACAGAGCTCCAGAGAGATGTCCCTTATCTAAGTATTAAGTGTGATTTATTCATTGTGACTTGTAACTCAGAGAACTGCTGAGAACTGAGGTTATTTTCGCAAAAGAGAAAGTTGAGGTGTCGTGCATGTTTAATTGAACGTAAAGGTCTCCATGGTGTGACAAATAGCACTTTCTTTCACTGAAAGCTTCTCACTCCCAGCCAGGGGCCGCATTAACACCATGCTGCTAAATGACTCAGGTCCAGATACACAGTGTGAGGTCAGATTGTTGATGTCCTGTTTCATTTCCTGTTTCAGATTTTTCATCTTGCCAAATCTTTTCAACATTTCATCTGGTCAAGTTTTTTGGCACAGGGTAGTGTTTTTTCCTTCGGATTAATACTTACTGTCCTGATCCCTCAGGGTTTTAACCACCAGAGGGCAGACGAAGGGAGGACCGCAGCAACATGATTAGTTAATGACATAGCAACAAATGGCAGCTGTGGTGATGCACAAAATTGAAGAAATCGTTTTAATTATCTGGTTTACTGTGGTGCCGGTAATGCACAATAATTCCAAAACAATACAACAATACTAACAATAATTCCAGAAAATATCTTTACCATTCATCTTCATTATAATCCCTGTCATGTGCAATATTCCATCAGCCTTTCTGTGCTTTACATATATAAATCTAATCTAACAATACATGGAATTATATCTTGTTATGGTAATGTAATTAATAATAAGTAGCCATAAATGATTGTGAATCCCTGAACAGCTTTTTGGACATGCATGGGCCCTGTGTTTGATTTGTAGGTGGTGTGGGTGGTTTGGTTCTAGTATCAGGGTAAATGACCTCTACATCTTGGGCAATGGTAGCTTTAGAATTACAAACAGGCCTTGAAACTCATATGATCAACTCAACACCTACGCACCAAACTAAATAATAGAAAGGCCAAATGTTAGATCTGTATCGATAATTTTGTGTCAATTGACCCTATTTTAAATTCAAATAACAGTACCAGTTTTAAAACGAGGGAAGAGATGCAGACAAGCGAATGTGACATACTTTCATTACAAGGTTGGATACCTTGAATAGTTATTAAAGCCAGTGGTGGCAAAAGAATAGAAATTTATCAAGTAATAGTCACAAAATGTTTAAAATACAGAAGTACAACAACATTTAACAATGATGTTCGCTTTAGAATATAAAACACTTCTAAAAATTGAGACTGATTTCCACAGAGAACCACACTTTCTTATGTGTTTACACTTTTTAATAAAGCCTCTTTCAGATCTTTAAACAATCAGTTTCTTGTTGCTCTGCTATTGCATCAGCTTCACCAGGGAACATGTTCTTCTCATGTTGGCAGGTCTAAACTTTTAACCCTGCACTTTAATAAACTATTATCTTTGCAACAGTTCTCAAGAGCAGCAAATGACTGCAGAGGCTCATAAACAGGGAAGATAATGTTCCCTATCACTGGTCAAAATAACAACTCAGAGCTTGTTGGTTGGCATAGGTGTTGCCCTGTTGTGTCCTCATTATTCTCTGGTTACGTGAGTGTTTGTCAGTGTGGATTATTTTATGATTTAAGACTGTATGTCTGCCTCATTTTGCTCTTCAAATGATTTAGGTTATCTGAGTTCAGGGTGGATTTTCTTGCCTTGCAGTCACGCTGTACAACCCGCAGAGCGATGCAACCTACAGTGACACTCTGCGACTCGGGCTCTGGTCCAAATATCTGTATTAAAGCAGAAGCGACCTCAACAGATGTGACATTGCAAAACCGTATCACTGCAGTTAAGTAGACTTTGGTATAGCAATCTGAAGTGGTGTGTGGTGTGTGTGTTTGAGGAAAGGAGACGGAGCTGTGCACTGTTGCTTACAGCTGAGATAACCTCCCCTGCTGGTTTGAGAACAGTGCTCCATCATGGAGGCAGCTGGAACAATGACGTGACCTCTGAACCTCAGTCAGGGCCTGATCAAATGGTGGATTTGCTGATTAAATATTTATCAGCTCCAGGCAATTACCCCACATCTGTCTGGCTGTTTGGTGTTCAACGTAAAACTGACTGTTGCTCATCAACAGAGAAGTTCCTTTTCTCAGTAGAATGTCAATATATCCATCACATGAGTAGTTCCAGATATCAGCTGATTTTAAATAACTGATAAAGGCATTACTGTCCATATTTAGTAATTACATGTCTTATATCAAGCACAGATTATTTGCAAACTGAATTAGATAACTAAGAGACCTAAAAGAAACATTCAAATTATCTAAAAATGTTTTTAATTTTAATCTTCCCAGTGACAAATGTTTCCTCTTGTCCAGATCAGTCGCCTTAAAAAACGTCATAAAACGGCCTCAGCGATTAATTGTCTTGCCAGCTCGCAGTTCTGAGGTCCACTTGATAACAGTTATGACAGCGCTAATCTAGACAGACGTCTCAGGGCAGAATGTCGATTCAACGTGGTGCAATGCAAGTCTCAAAGGTTGCTGTTCCAGATAAGAGTCATTCTTCTCTCTTAGCCGCTGATATGTAGAAAACTCTTATCTCACAGGCCAGGGCAAAAGCCCCGCAGACTACTGAACAATGACAGTGCAAGCTGAAGCCATGGAAAGGGTTCATGAGCTGTGATTTGCTCTGCTTTTAAACTGAGCTCCATGTGTATAATGGAGGCATGCAACTAATACTTGTTTTTATTGTTAATCTTTTTTTTTATTATTATTACAGTGAAAACACATAAGTTGCATCTTGAAGTTACATATTTGTCCATCCACTTGTTAAAAACAAACGATTAAAGGTTGAGTTCTTTGTGAAATGGTGCCTCAGTCATTTATCAAATAGGTAAAATAACACATTTTAATGGGAAAGCAGCCTCAGCCATGGTAACGTTAGTAACATTTATTGCAGGCTCATTATCTCACTCTGTTCGGCTTGATTAGACACATCTCAAATGCAGACACACGTGTCGCCTACAGTGCTTCCACTGTTACATCTTTCTAATTGATGTCAGACAAATGGCTGGAGTTAATAACAACACAAAACTTGGCAGGCGTCGATGAGGCTCACGTAGGTGACTGATCGGTCACCCCCCCCACCCCGTCTTCACACAGTCATCAGGCTCAGCGTGGCTCCTGCTCATTAACATGTAGAGTGAATGGGTTTGAAGTCGAGGTGTGAGAGAGACAGAGACAAAGACAAAGAGAGAGAGACACAGACACACAAGTGTCGGATAATAAAAAATGGAAGTGGGGAAAAGACAAGTTACATGATAAGATGTGATTTTATAGAAGCTGCTGCAGGCGAATGCTGAACTATCAGAAAATGAAAGTGAAATTTTCTGATGCAGAATAGAGGAAGTTCATCCACAGTGTAATGAAATCCAACAGAAAAACCAACAAGTACAATAACAGATGCATGGTTTCATATGCCACAAGTGATCATTAGTCTTAGCTGTAACAGATATTTCATAGGTCCAGCAACACAAGTACAGTGTGTTGTATTGTAATATGTAGAAGATATATATGTAATACTGATGAATTGATATATACCCATATTCCGATATCATATTTAGGAGCTGTAAACTTAAGCTTAATCAAGTTGTAACTTTCCACATCATGCTGGGGATAAATTAATTTCAGGCATCCTGCATGAATATGCGTGGCCCATTTACACACAATGATGCTACAATATTTTTATATTATATATATATATATATATATATTTTTAAGAGCTCTTGCTGTGTTATCTGGTCACATGTTCCATGAGTAATGCTCTGGACATGTTGCGACCAATCAGAGCAAACACTGACAAGAGATTGAGTGTAACTGCATTCAGAGAAACGTGTATCGATTATATAGGCTACTGGAACTACATTATGCAAGAAGCACAGACCAGTCTCTTGGTTACAGTTTATTGCCACTGACCACTGATGACAATCATTAACCTTACACCTAATAACCCCGCACTACACTGGCTTTCTCTCAGCAGCTACATGTCTGATATATAAATGGCAATATCATCCTGTGATGGTTCACCTACCAGCACATGCAGATTATCATACAGTTATTTTACAATCATTAATTCCAGATGTTAGTGAAACAAATATAACTGAAAATACATACATTACATCACCTCTCTGGCTGAAGTAAAACATATAATCATTGAATTAGAGTGTGTTTTAATGTATGCATTATGATATTTTAAAGTTTATCACATACTTTTACTTTTGTAGTTGTTTTTTTTCTAAAAACCTCATCAGAAAACCTCAGGGGAAAACACATGAACCTTCATATAGTCATTCCACGAGGGTGTTACTTTGACATTATAGGATATATGATATGCACATGTATGTGAATAATTAGAGTTTTCACAATTCTGTATAACATCACTACTCCTCAAACTACATGAAACCATGATGACAAAGTCCACAGTTGATAGGACAACAAACAACAGCATGGCACACACCACACTTTGACCCATTAATCATCGCACACACACATACAGGTACAAATTCTGATATCCAAAAAACAGATACTCTTGATACTCTGTATCTTGATTACCACACTATGTGGCGTGGAGTGATTAATGTGTGTGATGGTGTCTTCATTTTGTTATCCACAATTTACTGAGTGGATATTAAAATGAGATTACATTTCAGCGGGTTGATTGCATCAAATCACTGTTTGCTTTTGTTTGTTTTTCTTGGCACCCGCTCGGCAAAGCAGCAGGACTGTAAATAATGAGACTTTCCTGTCTCATATGCTCCTCTGAAACAAATGGTGTGTAAGAAAATCACTCGAATGAGAAGCAGTAGGGGGCGGGTGGCGGGGTCAGCCTAAACTGTTTGAAGTTTATGCAGTAAAAACTGGAAAAAATAAAAAACTGACCTGTTTTTCTGGCGATCACATCTTTTTCATACAGTTTTCATTCAGTTATCTTTTCTTACATCTTATCCTCATCAATGAAATCTGGCCTCCTGTCTCTCCACACTATTTTCTACCACTGTCATACTAACCTTGCTTCTGTTTATCTCTTTGGCTCTAGCACAACTTAAAAAGGGTCTTTATCACGCAGAATGTTTCTAATAGCTCTCCTTAACCAAAATATCCTATTGTGTTGCACATTGTGTTGAACTGATTTCATTTCTGTTTGTGTGCAAGAGCTGTTTTTAATTCTAAGAAATGTTTGTACTTCTGTAAAAGTTTCAACACACATATGATGGATAGTGTATCTATGACTGTGTGTGCCTCAGTGTGTGTGTGTGTGTGTGTTTCTGCTGAGTGATCTCTTCCCAGCAGGTGACCATTGAACTCTCAACCCAGTCCCCCTGCTGAGGGAGACGGTTGGGGGGTGAGGTCCACCTCCACGGAGACATTCAGCCCTCACACCTCCACCTCCTCCTCCCCCTCCCTACATGGACTCATCCCTCTGCCGGGCAGTATAAAAACTCTGCTCTCGCTGAAGTTGTTCAGTCTCGTCACCAGCTCCACCAGGTAAGACAAGCAATTGGAACTTGGGCTGTAGAGTGGGTCGTCAACTTTTTTCCGTCTGCTCAGAGTGATCTCTTTTTTACGCTTTGTAAACTTTTTATGCCGTTGTAAACTAGTGCCAAAAAAAAAAGTTTCTCTGGAGAGAAGATCAGTCGTAGCGTCAGTTTTAATTCGTGACTCTGAGATATTTGATATAATTAACTGTGACGTTGTGATTATTTTAGCCTATGGTGATGTTTTAACAGCTCTCTTCATTTTAAGGAGATGGGAAAACTATCTCTGAACTCAAGTGCTTCTGGACAGAGATTATCTTTGAGCTCAAGGACCCAATTTGTTAATTCTATGATCACATCTTACTGTAAAGCCTGGATCAGCTGAGCAGTTTGACCTGCAGGTCTTCTCACATTGCAGGCACTTTGAATAGACAGCCATATGTTTAGTGTGAACTTATCTGGGTCAGTTCAGGGATGAGTGTACAGCGTTAACAGCGTGTTAAGACATTAAGTCTGCTTATCTGACTTTCTCATTGTTTTAAGTGGGGGATTCATGACTTATCGGATTTTTGCACTTTTAATTCAAACTTAACTCATTCAACTCATTTACTGAATAACCTGCAACTGTTTCCTCTTTTTTCCACTCTAGACTACCATCATGAAATTCGTGGCTCTTGCTCTCACCATTCTTCTGGCTGTCGGTGAGTACTCAGTGAACTGTCTCTGCCTTTATACTTTCACCTTTAAGCTGCAAATACAGCTTCAGTCATTCAATAAATGATATATTTTAGATTTTAAAATATTGTTGCTCTTTTCCCCTCCTCATTTCTTCCTTTCCTCTCTACCTCAGGCTCTCATGCCGCTTCCCTGCAGGCTGATGCACCCTCTCAGCTGCAGCACATCCGTGCTGCCCTTGACGTGTATCTGAACCAGGTGAAGGACAGCGCCAACAAAGTGCTGAACCAGCTTGATGACACCGAGTACAGAGAGCTCAAGTAAGGCTACGTTACTAATATTTTCTCAGTGACCCATTCATCTTTAGTCATCTTTTTAAGTTCTCTAGCCATCATTTACTCATTCATATTTATTTAAAAGTAAATTTCCTCTACCATCTGCGTTACAGGGCTGCTGTTGCTCAGCGCCTGGATGACATGCACACTCAGATCAAAGTTCTGCAGAGTCAGGTTTCCCCAGTCACCGACAGCGTCGTCTCCACCATCGCTGATGCCACAGCTGACCTCCGTGCCTCTATCATAGCTGATATCGATGCCCTTAAGGTCGATCTTGAGCCCAAGCGCGCTGAGCTGAGGGAAGTCATCACCAAGCATCTGGCGGAGTACCGCACCCAACTGGAACCCATCGTCAGTGAGTACTCTGCCAGGCATGCTATTGAGGTGGAAGCCCTGAAGAACAAGCTGGAACCTGTTGTGGCGGTCCTGCGCGAGAGGGTTGCTGTCAACGTGGAGGAGACCAAGGCCGCTCTGATGCCCATTATTGAGAGCGTGCGTGCCAAGCTTTCTGAGCGTCTGGAGGCTCTGAAGACCATGGCCACTCCCTACGTCGAAGAATACAAAGAGCAGCTGAAGCAGGCCTACAGCCAGGCACAAGGCATCAGCAGTGATGAGATTGCCTCTCTGAGGTCGAAGCTTTCACCTTTAGTCGAGGATGTCAAGGTTAAGCTCCAGGAAATCTTCGAGACCGTTGCTGCTACTGTCACCAAGAACTAAATCTTCTCTACTTTGTTCCTGTAACTAACCTCACCTACCTGTCTGTCCTAGATCCATTCCACCTTTTCTGTCCATTCCTTCTTTCCTCACATGCACATACAGATCACCTCCCAAAATGAAGCCAGTGCCTAAGCAATGCACGTCTTTGCAACAAAATGGCGGGACTCATGCTGTCTCTTTCTCCCAAGCAAACACCTCACTTCACGCGCACATGCTCAAGCACATGCAAGCAAAGACAAACGCAGACACATCCACACTCGGCACACACATGCTTTACTCTTCATATGCCATCACCAGGTGCTTACATTTTGTGCAGGAATTGTATGTGAATTATCACAAGTGCCTGAACCTCTGTGTTGTGATGCTTGTTTGATGAAAACTGTGCTTTGACGAAATGCAGCTCAATAAACATCTGACTGTTTATATACTAATTTGCTCTCTGACTCTTAACTTGAACAGCTTCCAAAGTGATCAGTCTGTAATGAAGTCTGCATCATATGCCAACATCAGAATAAAATGAATTTGGCATAAACTTTCAAAAATACATTATGTAATTTAATTACAAAACTCAAGAACCTAATAACACAGCTTCAGTTTTATTGAAGCCTCTAGCTCATATTATGCATACAGCATTTTGAGAGGTCATCATTGATCAAAAGGGCTAATGAAAGATAACAATATTAATGCAATCAGTTCTACTTAAGACAGGCATCCAATAATATATGAGATATATCTGCCAGTGGTCCTGAAAGCTGTGATTAATGAGTCGATGAAGGTTGCAAATTGGCCTATTGACAAATGTAAGTCTTGTTGTGCTTTATTAGGGAAAAGCCCTCTTTCCTGCATAGTTTCCCTCAGGCTGTAACCCTTCAACACTGTCCCATCATAGAGCCAATGAGGCTGTCGATGTACACACACAAGACAACCACACTAACACGCCCATTTACCATCTGTAACCAGAAGACTTTAAGTCATATCGTTTGTGTCTTATTTGGATGTTTTATGATTTATTGCCACATCTTTGTGAGACATGGCACACACAGATAGATAAAGACAGTATCCAAAACCAATCGACATTAACAGTGAGCAATAAGGGGAATAAATCCTGGACTTGTATCTGATATGTAGCATTGTATAAATACACAGGAACCTAAAAATAGTCAGTTTGAGGGAGGAACAGACATTCCAATTAGTATGGTGTTGAAAGTGAAACTCTAAGACAAAGCAAGCAATTAAGCTATGAATTATAAAAGCAGGTTGTTGCTGTCTTTATCTGTCCACACCCAATAACACAAGGCTGATCAGTGTTATTAATTAGTTCTACATAAGGCTTAAGGCTATATGAAACAATAGCTGGTGCAAGCTGGGATTCCTAAGATGCTGCGTAAAGGTTGTGTGTGCGTGCATGTATAAACGAGCAAGTGTGATTATATGCATGTCAGTGGCACTATGGGTGTTGTAATGGATGAGGCCAGCATGGAGGTCCCAAGTGAGAGCTTCCTGGTGTATAAAACCAGCTTGTTCCTGGACACAACAGCCACTCTTGACCTGCCTAACGCCTGGATGTACATCTATACATAAACGCTTGCAGTGGACTGAGAGGATCTGTGTTGTCAGTTTTCGTGTTGCATAGCAATTTTGTGGATTTTGTCTTCAGGTATAATTGTTGCTACTTGTGGTGAAAAGAGACCAACTAAGTATGGAGGGTAAGTGTTGCATTCAAAACTTCTGAGCTCTATGGAAAATTTACCCTCTAAAGATGATAACAAATTTCACCATCCACCTCTCCTCTCTTTTCTTCTCCTCTTCCTAGGTCCTCATCTGTCTCAGAGAAGTGAATTGTCTCTCCCCTGCTGTGCAGATGGGGGGTCACTGTCAGGCACCAAGGCCCCTCAGGTCAGTGGAGTAAGAGTTCAGCTGGAGATGCATACACTTTGGCAGCAGTTTGACCAGCTGGGCACAGAGATGATTGTCACTAAAGCTGGAAGGTGATAACAGCATTATTTATTTATCACCTTATCATTCCCCTGCTTCCTTTACTGTCATCTACTAATATTATTTTCATATCTGTGTTCATGCATTGCAGAAGGATGTTTCCAACCTTTCAGGTACAAATCTCTGGGATGGATCCTGCATCTGAATACGTCTTGCTAATGGACTTCATTCCTGTTGATGATAAAAGATACAGGTCAGACACACATACAGTGTTTGTTGTGTAACAGAGATTGTTTTTTTTTTTCCAAAAGTTTTACGATCTGGTCTGGTATCACTGAGATCTGTGCTAATAGCACCCCTGCAAACTTCATCTTCATCGTCATCAGGTGCTATATCAAACATGTCATGTGTGTATGTCAGATATGCGTTCCACAGCTCATCTTGGTTGGTGGCAGGGCGAGCGGACGTTGCAGCCCCGAGCAGGATGCATTTCCACCCAGACTCACCTGCGCGTGGAGCCCAGTGGATGAAACAGACTGTTTCCTTTGACACGCTCAAGCTCACCAACAACCTGCTGGATGACAATGGACATGTCAGTCTGTGTCTTTTTTGGGATTCCTGCATGCTTTTGTGCTTTTAAGCGCAAAAAAGGATGATAGAACCTAACAAATGAAATTTCTTTTACATCTTATTGTGAAAGAATCTATAGTATGTCCCTGTTCTGACTTTCTTGTTGTGTATTTTCTCCTCAATCCTACTTGACAGATGATATTAAACTCCATGCATCGCTACCAGCCGCGCTTGCATGTAGTGTATGTGGAGCCAGCACCCAACAGCCATTTAAACGCATACAGAAACTTCTGTACTTTCTCCTTCCCAGAGACACGCTTCATGGCCGTCACTGCCTATCAGAATCATCGGGTAGGAGACCTAGCTATGTGCATTCACTGATAGAAATCAGAAAAGGAGGTTTTTTTTTTTTTTTTTTGCCTTTTATTTCATTTATTGTAATTGTCTCTTTGTTCTTTCAGATAACCCAGTTAAAAATTGCTAGCAACCCATTTGCTAAAGGCTTCAGAACTACAGACCTCCACGACTGGTGAGTACAGGTTTCCTGAAATCTTTTTCTTGATAGATGAATTGAAACCATCTTTATCATGTTATCAGATGATAAAATGTGACAACGCAGGAGTCTTTGAGATAACAAATCTTTGACCTTTGTACGTTTAGAAGGTTCAAATGCATCACGCCACGTGTTGTAAACTCTGAGGGATGTCATTATCATGTACAGGAATTTGCATAAACGTGTGTGTGGCGTACAGGACACAGACATGTCTGTCTGTGTGTGTTTAGGGTGGGTAATTCCAGGCCCCTGGCATTGTGGTGTCCACAAGAGGGCAGATCGGAGCCTCACATTACCAAACCTGCCGAGCAGACTGGCTGGGACTCAAAGACTCCAACTAGTGAGTCTCTTTAGTATATGTTTCTCTGCAACAACTTTCAGTTACACTTACAGTTACAGTTACATCAACACGTGAACATGACTCTTTCTGTCACTTTCTCTTTTTTAAATCAACATTTGAAATATAATTTTTACTTAAAACCTATACAGGATGACAGGGAATGACTAGATGCTTGCAAAAAGAAATTATGCCAGGACAACAGAATTGTGACTGAAATCGTGACTGCTGACAGTCTTCACACTCCAGTGTTATAAGGCTGAATAGATTAATCTGATTATGATCATGGTTTAGCCACTTAAATGAATACGGAAGCTAAACTGTGATCAATTAAACCTATTCAACCGTTTTGCTCTGCATCCTCAGGACAGGAGAACCCAAACCTGTCACAGATGGAGGAGTGTGGACCGTTCCACCATTGTAAAGACTCTGTGGACCTCACTACGGAGAGGAGAGATGGGGACAGTTTATCAACACATGCTACCTTCTTCCCTCTTCCTTCCTACTGGGACTGTGCTGGATCATCTCAAGGCAGAGACAACCTGTCATAGGGAAAGAGAAATTTAACCTAATTTTAATATCATGCAGTTGATGTGTTTATAATATAGATGCACATTCACAGTTGTGTACAGTTCTATGGAATATAGCATAAACATTGATATTCAATACAACATAATGACAACTATATTATAACAATATAACATCTGTGCAGTGACAATGCATCTTTTTTTGTTGTGTCAAATAAAAAATAGCATTTGAATTATTTAGTCTCAGAATTTTTCTCAGATTCCATAAAATTTAAATCATATTTAAGAATTTGTGAAAAAAAAAAAAAAAAAAAAAAAAAAAGCAGATGTTGTCATGTGATCCTCGATGGGATCACACACAGTGAAAACTCCATTATCCGGAATATGAAGCCCGTGGTAACCGCAAGAGCTAAGACAACGCAGTGATTTTACCTTCTTAACTAAAATACTTCATTAAAAAAAAAAAACAGTCATATATCTTATATAAGTTAATCTTTCATTTATATAAGTTTATCTTATATTAATATGAACCCAAATCCTATAAGAAAATAATTTTAGTTAAGTTAAATTGCGCTGGTCAGTGATTCAGAACTTTATTATGAAATTATATTTCACATTTAAGTATGAGATCATGTCGATCTTGCTAAAGAACAATTAGCCTACAAAATACCTTGCAAAACACCTTCGTTTTGTAGCCTGGAGTTGACCGTAACCGTCTGCATAATGGCGTTTATTTTGAAAATACTCACAGGAAGTCGTTCATTTTAACATCGGAGCTTGACACCGGGCGATGCTCTCGCTCTCACAGATCTGAAGGATGCAGCGGGGTGGGTGGAGGAGGAGGAGGTGAAAGACTGGAAGGCGGAGAACAGAATGAACGGCCGGGAACGGGGGGGAGGATGCGGATTACGGTAGCCGGTTAGCCCGCCTGTCGACGATGGTTTCGGTGGTTTGACATGAGGATGTGCGGACACAACGAAACGGCTTTGCGGTTTGTTCGAACACGGAGAAGGGAAGCAGAGTCCGTAATTCACGCGTCGCCTCGAATTAACTGTGACACCGAGGGGTTGCCTCGTTTATCAGTGAGGAGGGTCAGGTGATTTCCATCGTAAGCTTTTTTTTTTTTTTTTTTTTTTGTAATTCACGTTTATTCGTCGCGGTTTTGAAATTGTTGTCATTTAAGATAAGTTTAGCATCAATGCTGGAGTAAAAACACAGTGACCTCGTCTCTCGTCCACGTTCGTGCTCGTGGTTCAACTGTCAACATGTTTGTAGCCGTCATTTTAGCATCATCGCCACCTGATCTCCTCTGTTCTGCCGCTGCAGCCTGGATGTCAAACTGAACCGAGCGACTCAAAAACAAGAATATATCATATATATATATATATATAGATATATTTATATATATATTTATATATATATATATATAAATACAACTTCGCCGTGTTTCATCATGGAGGCGTTAACGTTACAGCCTCGCTGGCTGACCACTCTACTCATATGGACGACTTTGTGTTGGCTCAGCAGCAGCGGTCAGTCCGCTCCGGACGCCTCGGGCCTGCCTTTGGCCATTCGCGTGCCACTGCGGCAAGGCGCTCGCGCTGAGCAGTCACCGTCGGTGCCACATGCCTCGAACTACGCCGCAGCATCTGCCGCCTCGCGGCGCGAGCGCGCAGGAAACGCGGGGAGGAATCCGGCGCGCAGGCGGAGAGGAGCGGCAGCGCGAGGCATCAGCTTCGTGGACATGATTGATAACCTCCGTGGGAAGTCCGGCCAGGGATACTACGTAGAGATGGCCGTGGGCTCTCCTCCACAGAAGGTAAACCTTATAGTCATATGGCGTGACAATGTGCTGGCAAAGCATAAAGCATATAATCACACACTTTTCTGGCCTTTGCAACGTATATATCGTATTAAAATGAAATCAGGTTAAATAATGATAATAAAAAAAAGAAAGCAATAAATCATCTTTACTAATCTGCTCATGTGATTTTCATCTTTGGGCCCTCACTTCCGGTCTCCCACTGTCCCTCTCAGGTGAATTTAATCTGATTTTTTGGTACCGATGTTTCATTAAATATCAACTGCACAAAATAGAAATAATCAATCAGTCTAGTGTTTATTATTAAAATGAAAAGATTAACAAAGATATATTGTATTGCCACAGCATCAACATTTAACACAAGATACAAATGAGAATTTAATGGACTTTTTTTAGCAACACTTGTACACATCGTTCTCATTGTGTTTTGACCAGCTACACAAAGAAGTAGATTTAACTTATCTTTAAGTAAAACATACTATAGCAATATTAAAATTGTAATATAGTATAATAACACTAGACTTCTGCAGTTTAATAGGGGATAAAGTAATTAAAATGTATAGTGTTTGATTGGCCAGTGGTGTTGTTGGTCCTGCAGTGACAGATGGCCTATGTGTGTGTGTGTGTGTGTGTGTCAGAAGAAAGGACTGAATGATACAGACAGATAATGGAACCATTAATTCTGTAGAGTGAGGAGTGCCAGCTGGGTGCAGCTGTGGCGTACAGGCTGACACACAGAGGGCGACGGATAGAGGCGAAGAGAGAAAGCGATGAGGTGGTAGAAGAGGAGAAGAAAGAGAGGATGAAGGTGACAGGGAGAAAGAAAATGACATGAGAGGGCAATGGAAAGGAACCAGGAGTGAATGGGAGTGAGTATGAAAGAAGTAGATAGGGGAAACCACGTACGTGTGACGTGGGAGAAGATGTGAGAGTCAGACCTGAGTGTTGAAATGAAATGAAAGAGTGTAGAGATGACGTGATGAGTTCGACTGAGGGCCCTAAGGTGCTAAGTGGAGATGGCACCGCTGCTGAGACACTGATGCTTTTTATCAAAGAGATTAAAAAAGAGGCAGAGACCTGCTTGGTTGGGGGAATCACTGTGACTACCAGTCAGTCAGAAAAGACAGACAAAACGTATTGTTGTGGCTGAAGTGAGTGTCCTCCACTTGCCAGCAATCATTTACCCTGCGGGGGGTGGGGGGTGGGGGGATGTCCTGGGAATCATTTCAAGTTTCAAGGTGATACTGTCTTTGAGAAATGTGAACATTTTTCCACCAGTATTTAAGTAAACATACAAAGACAAAGTTTTCAAAAATGTTCAACCATGTCAGAACGCGAGCAGCTGTACAGAAACTAAGACCACATCAAATGCACCGAAACAGTAAGCGGTGATGTCTGATTCCCAGCTCAACTGTGGCAAGGTCATTAATGCCTAAAACAGACATATTTAATGATAGGTGACATGTCCAAACATAGGGGTCATTTCATTCTACTTGAAGTAACCTGGACAACTCCCGAACCTTTAAACATGCTGTTTGAACGTCTACTGCTTCAGATTGTAATATTAAGAGTCTTGTTTAAGCCTGTACGATTTGTTAAAGGATGTGTCTATCACTCTTGGATGAAAGGCAGTCAGAAAGTTCAAGAAACAGGTAGCAATCACATTGTTTCTCTTCAGTTTATTTCAGTAAGTATAAAAGATTTATTATTCTCGAGCGGAGAGTTTGTTAAAATGTCTTGATTGTCTGATTTGATGATCTGATGTGGGGATGGAATCAAACAAACCTCAAGACTCGT